>JAWZYV010013596.1:390000-789105 GCA_038373885.1 Cheiracanthium punctorium | reverse complement strand
ACTTGACGATCCTGATCGTCAGAATAAATCTGATGACCATCAATAAAACATGGAGATTCCCTTTTTATCAGCTTTTCTTTTTCTTCTTTAAGCTGGTCAAGAGGTAAAGGAAACTGTCCTCTATAGTAGAGAATGTATTTTAGGTAATCCGTTATCAAATAGGACATAGTTTTCTTTGACACAGGCCCAGGAAAAGATACAGAGCATTCTCCCATCATGAAGATGTTAAGTATTTTAATGCATAAACAAAACGGAGATATTACTGCTCACAAATTCACTTCAGAATAAATCAATCAAGATTACTTTCTTAAACTTTTGATAAGTAACTCAGCAGTCCACACATCCAACAACCTACTAAACTAATAAACACACAGAAAAACACGGCGAGGAATGAAGTTGAGTTGTAATTCAAATATACTTCCATGCAACCATTTGTTGCCATAACTTCTCAACAAAGTATTGATAATATTAATATTATTTATTACAAAATATTAATATTACACTACTACCCACCACCGCCAGTAAATTAATTATTTTAGATATTTATAAAAAATAATTAAAATAAAGTTGTACATATTCATTATTATTCATGTACATATTCATTATAATGCATTAATTACTCAAAGAATATTTACAAACCCACTGTCCGATATAGAGTGCATACAATTCAACTCTACACTACTTATCAATTTTCGTTATTGTAAACAAACATGGCGTTGAAATATTTATTAAAATCTAATTTATTTTTGTCTTCATATCACAAAGTGTCTCTGCGCTTATGTAGCAGCGACATTAAAGAGAACATTCAAAAACTAGTTAATAAAAATAAAGTCGTTGTATTTATGAAAGGTGTTCCTGAAGATCCCCGTTGTGGATTTAGCAATGCTGTAGCACAGATACTGCGCATGCATGGTGTTCAATATGATAGTTACAACGTGCTCGAAGATGAACAGTTGAGACAAGGCACTTAAAAATTTGAATTATTTATGCATTGATTTTTTAATAATATTTTTAAATGCATTCGTATTTGTAAGTTTATTTACATAAAGAAAGCATGGAATAATGAGTGCCGGTGGGTTTAACTGTTGGTGGCATAGTGTGGACGAAAAAAGGGAGAAGGAGGGGATCGAAATTTTAAATTACAAATCAAATTACTCTCCTTAATTGGTTATCTATGCTTGAACTAGAGATGTACCCAGTACTCGGTTCTCGGCCAAATTTAAAGCTAGTAGGGGAAGGTGGTGTACCTTGGAGGCACATTGATTGTGCCTCCAAGGTTCCAGGAGAGATAAATTTAAACTAAAATATTAGTTGCATATATTTATTACTAGAGACTAACGGGAAGCTGTTCGATGATTGATCAACACACGTGTTGTTGATGTAAAAACCAAAGTTTGTTTTTAGCATCAAAAAGTTGCATTTCAAGGACATATTATTTTTCTTCCATAACTGTAATTATTAAATTCTGTTTTGAACTAATAATCTTAAGTTTAAAAGCATGTTTTCAGCTACATTTATGTATATTTGAAAATGTTTTAACTCTTAACATAATAAGATATGGAAGTCATTTTGTAAAACACTTGCTTGTAGTGTACCTTGGAGGTAGCTAATGTTGTGTACCTTGGAGGTACCACCAAGGTATACTTCCAAAATTTATTAATAATTATGAGTAAAAGTTGTTAGAAAATATTTCTTTACTTTAATAACCAAAGTGCTGGTCAAATAGGCCTAAATCTAAATGTAGGACTGTTAAATTCCTGAAGTTGTAAACCTAAATTTAAATTCAAATGCAAAGTTAATTGAGCTTAGTAATAGACAGTAAATAAATATTTTAATAAATATATTAATAACTAGCTGCGTACCCGTTCTCCGCACGGTAGGGAACGAAACGTTTTCTTACATGTATAGTTCGAATTGATTCCAGTGATTTGGGATCAAAAAATAAGCAAAATGATTTGACTCGTGGCGTAAAGTTACTCATTAGTTATTTGTAAAGTTAGTATAAGTACTGACCTGAGACCATTGTTAATATTATGACGCAAAAAACTATGTCGGTGTCATTCGCAATTAGAAAAGAAAAGCGTGACGGTTCGCAGTGAAAATTCCTAATATTTAAAATGTCTCATTTCTGCATCATACTCTTTTTTAGATTTAAGTTATGCCATTAATACCTTAGATACTACATGATGTGGAGAACCGTTTTATTTTATAATTAAATAGTTGTGTACCCGCTCTTCGCAAGGCAAGAAGAGAACATTTTCCTAAAAAATGTGATCATAACTCTTGTGAGAAAACAGAATCTCCAAGAAAAAGGAAAGTTCTTTTACAGTCTTTTCTGTTGAAACTACCGCGGGATATATTAACGCAACGTAGACTTACTTACTATTTTGTTAGCTGTGATGTAAGACGGTTGTTGAAGAATGAATAGAAGGCTTATTTTCACGAAATATTTATTAATGCGGTATATTGTGCTTTGATCAATATTGCCATAGCATATCTACTTACTATTAATTATGCTATCTTTTACTGATACCAATACAATATATTTTCGTTTTGCAACCGTTAATGCTTAATTTAAAGAAACTGTTTAGATATTCGCCACGATTTTAGGCTTTTACTCTTTCGTGATTCTTTGCAATTTACGCATCAGCATAAACGATAATCATTTCAGCTTATGGTTGCCACTAAATCAGCTCTCCATAAATTTTTACGCATAATACTTGTCAGATTGGCGTATTTAGCACCAGGGCCCTATTATCGCACGGGCAAATCGGGACTTTGCCCAGGGGTCCCCGGCTCGAAATGGCCCTCAAATTCAAATGTTGTTCTTTTTTTATAAAAAAAAAAAATAAAACAAATTTTATAGACGGGGGCCCCAAATTCAACAATGCCCGGGGCCCCCTGTTGGTCATAATCAGGCCCTGTTTAACACCGCAATATATTTCCTGCTATTCGAAAACGTGACCCATTTAAAATCTCAATTGAAAATAATGCTGGATAATTCACTTGTGAAAAAACAGCATTCAATTATTTTCTGGCAACGTAAAGTAAAATATAGAATTATTTCACATGCGCGGCGTATGTTTTGCTTGTGAGTCCGTTATTCTGCGATTGAGTTTCGAAAGGGGTTTTAAACTCGTGACGTCAAAGTGGCGCACATTTCACATGTGAAAAATCGGTTATTTTTAAATAACTTTTTTTTTTTTCAACTGGCAATTTTAATCATTGTTACTGTCTCCAAGACAACCAAACCGCAAGATATCATACGGAAAATTTTAAGCTGCTGCGATTGAAATGAAAATCCTTCTTTACTTAAAAATTCGTAAAAAATCTCCTAATTTATATTTTCCTCTGGTTTTTCTTTTAAAAGAGGACGAAATGTATGCTCCGTCATTTGACAAAATATAAAAAAAAATTGACGGATAGAATTCAAGATGCAGCAATTTTAAAAATATTTTACGAAAGTCAGCGTCAAATTTAATTTTATTAGAAAAATTCCCCAAAATCTGAAAATTATGTTACACAGCCCGAACAAACAATTTTTAAAAGAAAATTTTCTCCTCTATCCGATGATGTAAATTTCGTTTTCTTGCGAGTGTAATTACCGGCGTTATTACGTATTAAGCGAGAAAAATCGCTAAAAATCGGACAAAACATAAAATAAAACATTTTCTATTTCGAATTTCGAAAAAATCGCTCCGAGGCATGTTAGGATCTGTCCTAGTTAAGCCGTATGCAAAATTCGGTAAGTCTGCGACCCACCGTCTCGGCGCAATGCGATCGAGAGACGCGCGCAAGAAGATCGGTGGTCACAAACTTACCTACATAGTTACATACAATGTTTACTCTCGGATTTTATTATATATAAGATTATTTATATATTATTGTTGCATGAATAATATTTCTTAAAATTTTTTGACATTTTGCAATTTTAGAAAAATTTGCACTTTGTATTTTTGAAAAATTATCATTTGGCGTAAATTTAGATCACCTGAACGTGGAATAGAACTAAATGGGTTACACATAAAAGAGAAGATATTAAACAGTGGTTATTTTTATTTCACAAAACTTTATTTTATGCCTAAACTATTCAAACTTTATTATTTTAGTTATATGAACTATTTTATGTTTTAGAAACTGTAAATTTAAAACTAATTAGACTAATATTAGCCCAAAGTAGGTTGTTTATGCAAAGTCAGATTACTGTAAAGAAGTAATAAACCAACTTTCTTTCTTGCTGTGTAGTACTCCATCTATTAAAAATAAATACCTCCAAGGTACACCATAACTACCTCCAAGGTACATCACTGGTGGTGTACCTTGGCTGTATTGTAAGCTATTTTTTAAATAATTAAAAATGAGTTTAGAAATATATTTGGACATTTTATAAAAATATATGTAACTACTGATATCCTTAAATTTATGGGAAAAAATGTTTTACTGATATTTTCCACACAACACTTTTTTTTGTAAAAAATCAAAGTTTGAAAATCCCTCCAAGGTACATCACCTTCCCCTAGTTATAAGCATTTCAGTATTTTTAAACATTATTGAACTGATTTGCAAAGAATTATGAAAATATAAATAATATAGTTAAAAATAAACAAAAGCTTAAGTATTTAATAGTATATATATACAATTGGCTTACATAAATGTAAATAAAATAAGCCTCTAATGTAAAATTAAAATCTAGCTATATATTTATACAAACAAAAGTGTTTCATAAAGCTGTGCAAGAAAAGATTATGATTTTTAATGAAAAGAAATGCAAAAGTTCTAATAATTAAATTTTTTGTATCGCATGTTATACGAAAGCACCATCAATTGTTTTACATTTTCTGCTTTCTTTCATTATTTCCTGCTTCTGAGAAGACATGCTTGCTGTAAGCAGTGATAGAAGGTGCATGCAAGAACTGTTTTGCAAGTTTGCACAGAATTGGAAGTTTTAAGTATCAAGCATATCACAGGGAATTTAATTTGTGTATCATATACGGGTCATTCTACATAAAATGTAGGTTTTCAAAGTTAAAATTTACAAAAAATAAAAAATTCTTCATTAAAAAAAAAAAGAATTAATTTATATTGCTCTTTTTATATTTCTTACTACCCCCATATAGTTTGTCCTATTCTTTTTGATTATTTTTTAACTTTTTTTTGGTAATTGAAATTTTGAACACAAACAAAGGATACACACAAGTAACAAAGAATACACTTAATATGAAAGAAATAATAGATGCATGATATCTTATTGGAGCATTCAATACAGAATGTAAAATAAGTTTTAATTTTTGTTTTATACCTGTTGTTTTAATGGATATTTATAGCAGAAAAAGAACTTTCAAGATACACAATCTTAAAAATAGTGATTTGTTAAATTAATTTTTTAAAATATTTAAAAGCTTTTAATTTAAATAAACCTGTATGTTTTTGAAAACAAAATTTAGAATAACTAAAAATTATATATTAGTCTCATAATTGAATTTTTAAAAAATTGTATTCTCCATTATATTTATATTGTAACAGAGGATACGAATTGATATGTTTTGTTTTTTATATAATGTTGATTTAGAGTTATCACATCATTTTAATTGAGATTTTACTAAAAAAGGCTCTTTATTATTAACTAAAGAAGATTTAGTAAATAATCAATTTTAACTTTTTAAAATCAGAAACGGAGGATATTCAAAGTTAATGTCCTATTTCCTTCAAAGAGAAAAATGCTCAAATTCCTACAAATTAAGCTGATTAACTTCTCCCTGAAGAACAGATATCGATAATGGTTACCTGTGATTCTAATCCTCTGTAATGAGGTGACAGGACTACCATTTATGGGAAATTCTTGCACCTAATTGCTTTTTCAACAGAGGATACAAGAAAGACTGTGACAGTAATTCAAAGGATGATTAAAGCTGAAATTTTTATTTCTTTTGTAACATAATTTATTTAAACTGTAAAAAAGCATCTAGTAACTGAAATTACTCTATTGGATCTATATCCCTTTTTGTACTTAATAAGTAAGTGAACAAGTAAATGGAGGAAAATATATTGTGACTTGTAACGGAAGTATACAAGTAACCCTTCGTTCATTGGATAAAGCAAATAATAAAAATATAGTTTAAAAAAACTAAAAAACACATTTTAGTGATAAATTGAACTAACTAAAAAGTGAAAAATAATTCTTAATACAGAAATAAATTAATGAACAAAAAATAGTATTATTCTGAAAAAAGCGTGAGGTGCTCCATACATCAATTCTTGAAAATCGACGTCCAAAACTGGTCACCAAAGGCGGCTAGTATTCAATATAAGTACAAAAATGATACAAAAAATATAGCACAAAGTGCCCCATATATCAGTTCTTGAGAATATTCGATATTAGTACAAAAATGATACAAAAAATATAGCACAAAGCGCCCCATACTTTTTTCACAATAATACTATTTTTTGTTCATTAATTTATTTCTGTATTAAGACTTATTTTTCACTTTTAGTTAGTTCAATTTATCACTAAAGGGTTTTTTTAGTTTTTTTAAACTATATTTATTTTTCATTTTTTAGTTTGCTTTGCTATAAAAGCGTGTTTTTTAGTTTTTTTAAACTAACAAAAAAAAAAAAATAAAATAACAAAACAAATAATTATTTATTTATTTATTTTTGTTTTATTATTTTTAAACTGCATTTATTTAAATTTTTAATTTTCGATATCTCTCATAAGACACTAAGGAACACTAAGTTGCAAAGTACAAACTGTGAAATAATTTATTTTCAATGTGTACCAGTGGCGTAGCCAGGATTTTAGTATGCGGTGGGCTGGGTATCAAATTTAAAGCTGAAGTTCAACTGTAAGCTAAGTAAAGGGTCCTATTTTGGGGGGGGGTAGTAGCCCCCTCAGCCCCCCCTGCTGTGCACCAAAGTATTAATTAACCTGCAGTTAAATGCTACCTTCCTCTCTAAAGAGGAAAAATAGGTCTCTAATCAACAAACAAGGGTACTTACGTATTATCCCGATGGTCCGCCAAGACAAGCGCTTTTTTGCCAAGATAAATGCTGGGCACATGAAATTATTAATGGTTTTGAATATGACTGGCAACAGTTTGCCAACTCATTTGACGAAAAAAAAAATAGTTTGGCGGGAATGACCGTCGGGATAATACATAAGTATCCAAACAAGTTTTATAACGACTACAACAAACACAAACATCCATGTAATGAGGTAAAATTTTTAGGTTTGCCATCTGGATTTCAAAAACGTAACTACCCAAACATACCATTGAATACAGTTACCAATAGCGATAGAGGTTCTACTCCATTGTGCTGAGCCGCTTGCTGAAATGCTACGCATTAGTAGATCCATCTCTCTCGCTCTCATGCTAAGGATCTCTAAGAAAATTACTAATCCTGACAATCCTAATCAGGATAATGGGATAAACTTATCAAATTATTGTATTGTTCATCAGTCCTTGATAAGTCTAAAAAATTTAAATTAAATCTGATTGTTTAAAGTGGGCCAAAATCAAGTTCGAAGGAGTCGGTTACGAACAAACAAACATGCATATAGGTGAAACTAATAAAAGCATGTTTAAAAACATCATTAGTTTTTATTAATTATATTTAAAAATCTGTCATAATATTTAAAATGTCTTATAAGAATAAAATTATTTATTTCTAATTATTAAATAATAATATTGTAAAATAATGTAAAATATTGTAAAATAATTTATTTCTAAAATTAACAACCACAAACTGCAAATAGTGTGTTTTTTGTACAATGACCCATATGTGCAAGCCCACACACACAACATTTTGCAAAATTTCTGAAAACTTCATTTGTAACAAATTTTAATGAACAAAATTATGAATATATCAGTCTGAAAATATTTTATGAAACAATTGTAATAAACATAACATTTAAAATAACACTATTATTTGCTATACTGCACAAATTTAGTATTTTAATTTATTATATATTTTATATGTATGTATAATTTTATTTATATATTTTATTTTACAGTTTTATTGAATTTATGTTAACTTAAAAGATGATTACAAGTTTTCATTGTCACCAAACATAACATGAACATGGTAAATGTATAACAATAAGTAAACACAAAAACTAAAAGACACTTATCTAAAACCTAAATTCCAAAATGTGCACATATTTCAAGTGCAATAAACTTAAAGATAAATGTAAACAAAAAACTTGCTCTGAGTTATGTGTATCTTAAGACTTTCTCTGAACCATGTTAAATACAATAATATGTTTTTGGAAAAATTAATAATAATAAATAACATAACCTTTAAAACAGCAAAATTTCCATCAAAATGTTAAAAACACTATTTAAAAGTAAAAGACAAACAACAGAATAAACCACCCCCTTTTAAAGCAACAATTTAATCCAAAAATTCATGTAATTTCAGTATTTCAAAAAAGACAAAAAATACTGTAGTAAGAGTAGTTTAAAATCTGAACTCACCATAAAACAATTGTAAAATCCTTATGTATTGTACATATTTAACCTAAAAATCTTATGTGAATTCTGCAAATTGGTATAAAGCAAACCGATGTATCAAATAGAATAATCCTTTTTTCCTTGAAACCTTAAAAATTAAAAATTTTCTATCACAATTCATTTTTGCAGCAATTCACAGAAAATTTGAAACACAACATTTAAAAATCTTTATTCAAATATGGGACCACAGAACAATAAAAATGCTAAATTTATACAATAAAAAACCAATTAAGCATTTAAATGTACAAATGAAATTACCTCAAATTTTTCTCCCCCCCTCCTCTTTAATGGCCTTTGTAAGTGTCTTTATGTATGAATAATTTGTCCTTTTCACAAAATAAATTCATCAAAAAGTATTCAAATAAGCAGAAAGCCCAACACAGGTGCGTTAAATATTCTTTACAACAAACATTTTCAGCTTTTCACCAAATTTCATTCTAACGGTAATTCTCAAACAATCAAAAGAGCGAATTCACAACAGTTCTACACATCTTATTCACATTTAATATACAAATAACCAGACATTACACTTCTTAAACAATATTCCAGCATTGTATAATTCAAATGCAAGAACAGCAACTGCAAACTTCAGCATCTACAACATGTAGTCGCCTGTCGCATATCAAGCCACCTGTCCATGTTGCTAAAGTTTAACGCTGTGCCGACAAAACATTCATCGCTTATGTTGGCGACCTGCCCCCGTTAATTGAATTATCCCACTAAAGTGCTTTGTATATCACTAGGTTGAGCAATGTAAAAATTTTAGTACTTTTAAGTCAGTGTTAAGTAATTAGTATTAAAGTACAGCTGTTAAGATTTACCATATTTTTTTTTAGAAAGTGAGAGACCACACAAACTTAAAGAACATTTAATTAAGTTAAGAAGTTTGGAGTGTTTAGGTCAATTAATATACCAACTATGGAAAAAATTCCAGAGCCGGGGATCGAACCCTAAGGATACCACTTACTGCACAGCCTCTCTACCACTGAGTTACTCTTGAGATGATTCCCAGATGAAATTTCTCGCATAAGAATTATGGATTTAACAAATATTCGGCCTCTATTCAGTATTCTGCCTACTCGGCTGTTTTGCCGAATATTCAGTTAGTTGAATACTGAACAGGTATTTGGCCGAATAGAGGTGGTCGAATATTGCTGCATATTCAGCTGAATAATTTCAGAACAAAGAGAGAAAAATATTTTTAACAGGTATTTTTAAATGCATTTGCAAATAATACTGGTTAGCTTCAATATGTTAATTTCATATTATAAGCCATTGAATTTTAAACTGAATGAAACATAATCTAATTTATTTAATGATATTGAAAAAATGCAGAATTTTCTACTTTGTGACTCTACTTGACTTAGTTTTCTACTTTCTTTATGGGGTGGGGGTAGGAGGAATCTTTTCAGATTCTCAATTACAAACATAATTTTGAAAAGCTGCTACATAAACCCAAAGCATGATGTGATTACGTATAGTTACCAGATTAATCCCATTTACCATTGCATATTTAAAATTATGAATAAGACTATCTCAATATAATTATGCTGCTATTAGTGTTTAACTTTGTAAAAGATTTTTTCATGGCCAAGATTTTTTAGTTTTACAGATAATGTACTGTTGTGTGTTTTTAGGTACCTAAAAATAATATTAAAGGAATTCTAATTGGTATTTGTTTAGTATTTATTACAAATTTGAAAAGGGACATTTTATGTACAATCAAAATGAAATTAAAAAATAATAAGATTTGACTGCTGAATATTCGGTATTTAGCCAAATTACTGATTGTTACATTTCTAGTAAGAATCATTGACATCCTAACTTAATTAAGAGTTGTTTAGATTTGTGAGGTCTCTCATTTTCTAAAAAAAGAAAAAAGGTTAATTTCCATAACATGTTGGAATAGCCATGAGATAATGTTTCATCTGTTCAGTCAGTAGAAGATAAGTGCTAACATTTCTTATGCAAGAAATTTCATCTGTGAATTGTCCCACCGTAGCTCAGTACTACTAGACACCTGCACGTTCAGTGGTAATCCTGGGTTTGATCCCCAGCTCTGGAATTTTTTTCATAGTTGTTATATCAACAATCCTAAACACTCCAAACTTCCTAAGTTAAAATTTATATTATATATTTATTCTCTTTTGTTCGACATATATAAAATTTTAGTAGAAAAACAAAATGAACATATATTTACTACTCTTTATATGAAATACTATTCAGTGTTTCACTTTAAACTATTTCAATGTAAGAAGTCATAAAATTTTAAAATATGTAGTTAGTGATGTTTTCAAGATGAAATATGATATGTTATGTATTTTACTGAAAGATTGCTATGATTATTTAAATAATGTAAATGTAAGAAATTAGATGTTTGCCATCCCAGGAGCAGAGTTATATCCACTGTTCTATAACATGACCTCAAACAGTTGCTAATGTTCTGCAAGCATTTTGTCCAAATCTTGCAGATGACAGTAAAATGCAAAATAGATATGGAAACTGAAGAGAGAAAAGAAAGCATCAAGGACACTCACTTTAATTGTTCTGCAGAACTTATCGTTTTAATTTTTTATTTTTTTTCAATGATGAAATTTTCTGCAAAGATTGTGATTGTTCTGTGACATACGCCACACTTTTAAGCACTTTCTGCTTTCGGGTTTACTATTAATTATGATTTGCACATGCACATAATTGATAATCATTTCCCATTAAGGTTGTCATTAAAACACTTCTCCATTCATTCACCTTCATAATCCTTAACATATTTAGTGCTGCCACTGCAAATATTTCATCTTCCCATGGTGCAAATATCCAAGCTGTACCAACATGGGGTACTTATCTCTTAACATGCGAACTTAGGGACTTTTTGCATGGATGCATTCTCACTTTTTCACTTCCACCCTGCTCAGTAGATTGACGGAAGAAGAATCTTCACCCTTGTGTCTTTGCAACATATAAAGGTAAGTGGTTACCACTTGGCTCTCTACTATAACCACTTGCCTTTTTATGTTAGAAGGACACAGAAGTGAAGATTTTCTTTCTGTGTCTTTAGTATGCAGTATGTGGGTGGAGGAGAGGGATATATCCATTCGGGAAATTTTTATCCAAATTTTTTTATATCCAACAGAAACATCTTCAACAAATCACCGAAGATCATTAGAAAACATATATAGTCGTGAAATGGTATAATAGAACCATCATTTAGACTTTGCACGGATTTATCAAACTAGCTTTTAGTATATTCAGACCAGTTTACCAGTTTGTATGTTTCCTCTTTTGTTAATATATTTTTGTATTTCTCTGACATATTTTATTTTTTTGCAGGCATCAAAGAATTTTCTAACTGGCCAACTATTCCTCAAGTTTTTATCAATGGAGAATTTGTTGGTGGCTGTGACATATTAATACAAATGCATCAGAATGGAGAACTTATTGAAGAACTGAAAAAAGTTGATATTAATTCTGCACTTTTAAATGCTGAAGAGACTAAAAGTTAATTACAGAATTAGTGCTGGGGTTATTCTAATTTAATTTAGAAAATTGATGTTCAATTTACATGTATAGCAAATTTTTCTCTTTTGCAGCTTTTTAGGATCACTAAAATAAAAACATCTTTTAGTAGCTATCTGTGTGTTTTATTGATATGAATATATTTTGTTTTATATCTAATATTAAAGGTTTTGTCTCTTGAATGCAAGTTCTCTCTAAGTATGACTGGGTGAATTGCCTAGCAGGAAAATTAGAAAATAATTTCTAGTTCTTTACATTAATCTTAATTGTATATTTGGAGCTCACTTTGTATAAATATTGGTTTCTGAGAAGAGTCATGTAAAATATTTTTGCATAGAAAATAAGTTTTCTTTTTAAAATGGAGCAATATTATTTTTGTAGGTGTCACAATAACGCTTTTTTGTATGGTCAATGAGTAGGGTTGGGTTTTGGGCACATTTGTTGTTAAAGGTATGGTTTATCATTTGAACTAATGCATATTAGCTAAAAATACACAAACCAATCATAAAAAGTTTTAATTTTAAGCTAATTACTATAGATTTGTTCAAGACCCTGACAAAAGGCGATAACAAGAAGATGACAGCTTTTAAATGTAACAAACAAGAGTACATTATTTAAATATAGTTATGGTTACTTGTCACGAATGCATTTATAGTTGCAACATTGTCTGTATTATCGGCACATTAAATTCAGAATTTTCCATTATCCTATTAAATGATTGAAAAATTTAACAGTCATGGTAACAGGATTGTTTGAGTCCCTGCCAAACGGTGCTAACAAAAATGATGAAGACCCTAAATACAGGTTGAGGAAGTTTGTAAAAAAGATTCAGGTACATATCTTCTTAGTTGTTTATGTCAAATGAGATTGACATTTTCATATTGAAAGTTTAAAAATGTTTACAGGCAATTATTTAACAGGTTGTAATGAAAAACTTTGTCACACTTGAAATAATTCCATAATTTGTGTATGGTTTGCTTGTTATTTGCTTGATGGTGTGATCATGGGATTTTTACATAAAAAAGTTCTTTTTAAAAATGAATTTATTTAGGTGTTTATTCAAATGAAAGTACAGTAGGACCCCGATTTAACGAATTTATCGGGACCGAAAATTTTATTCGTTAAATCGGGGTTATTTGTTATATCGGGATCCAAAACGAAAAGTAAAAAAATTCTGTACTTACCTTATGGAAACTCTTTTATAAGGAACTACACAAAAATATCCATTAATTAGAAAAATTTCACTTTTTATTCAGCAGCTGAATTCAACAAATAATTTGCACTAGTTAATTTTAAAGTACTGAGAAATAGATGTTTGGCGATTTCTTGGACTTTTGACTTGAAAAAGTTCTTTTTCTACTTTATAGAGAGAAGAAAATGCTGCGTCATTTATATCCTGCTGCATGAGGTATGTTTTCACAGTTTCCAAACCATGTAAGGCATCAGAAAAAGTAACAGTTTTAATGGGAGTTTCATTATCGATTTCTGTGTCAGAATCGCTATCCATTTGTTCCGACAAATCATCAACTTCATTAACATCAGTCGCACAGATAGGCAGTCCGTCATCACAAGTGACATAATCGTTAAAGTCTATCCCAGGAGCGACTTCGTCACATATTACTTCTTCTGCAGAGGCGATATGTTCATTTTCATCACTTTCCAATTGTTTGCATGGAAATCCCGCTTTCTGAAAACATTTTTTGATTGTATTTTTGGATACTTGGTCCCAAGATTGTCTCACAAAATATAGAGCATCCAAAACACTGGTTTTATACCTTTTCTCCGCATTTTCTTCCAATGATGCTACAATTTTTCTCATCAGCAACTTTCTGTAATTAACTTTTACAGAACGAATGATTCCAAGGTCTAGTGGCTGAAGGACACTTGTGCAATTAGCAGGGAAAAACAGGACTTTGACGTTTTTAAAATTGCAAATTGGGGGATGGGTGGAACATTGATCAACAAACAAAAGAATTTTTCTATTGTGTAGTCTCATAGACTTGTCTAAAGACGTAAAAAGTCTGTAAATAAGAAAGAAGTCATCCAGGATGTTTTGTTGGCTGCATATTTTGTGGGTAAGGTCTTAAAATTTTTAAAGCATTGTGGTTTTACCGCTCTTCCTATCACAAATGGCTTCAACTTATCAGTTCCATTAGCATTAACTGCAAGCAAAACCGTAATTCTCATTTTGCTTTTCTTCCCGCCGAAGCATTTTTCATTTCTGTAGCAAAGCGTTTTGTCTGGTTGTAAGTCATAAAACAATCCTGTTTCATCGGCGTTGTAAATGTTGGATGGTGAATACCCTTTACAACGACGATGTAAAGGGCCGATGTTATTTTAAATGTAGTTGTCTTATTTACTCAACTCAACTCAAGCTGAGCAACTTTTCTTTCCAATCTTTTACAACATCTTCATTTACAACCGCCTTTTCTCCGCACACTTTCTTTTGGACTACATCATACCTTTTCTTAAAACGGTCGATCCAACCATTGGATGCAGAAAAATCTTTTACGTTATGCTTTTTGGCAAGCTCAAGTGCTTTCTCTTTGATCAGAGGTCCACTAATGGCCGTTTTCTTTGCACGAACCACGTTGAACCATTCTACTAGGTCAGATTCAAGAGCAGAAAGAGGAGTGGCTTTCAATGACTTTCTTATTTTCGACGATTTTTCGCCGCATTCTATTGATGCCTTTTCGATTTCTGCTAGTTGTTTAACAATTGTAGCTAATGTCGACGTGGATATTTTAAGATGTTCTGCTAAAACGTTTTGTGGCCCAACGTTTTTGTCAAAATCGCATAAAATGTGGAGTTTTTCACTCAACGAAAAACGTTTTCGTTTCTTACAATCCGCCATGTTTCACAAAGGTTCAAAAATCAAACAAACTGAGCACCGACCTAGCGAAGTGAACTTTGTGTGGGCGATTCGATTTCCCCACTTTACGCAGTTAGGTGAGGTAGAACAGTAAAATGGTCTCTCCCCCTACTCAAGGTTGACCCACAAGGTCATGGGCTTTCCCTTGGTTGCACTTTTCTCAAGAAAGGAAACGACCAAGTCACATCTGACAAGACTCATGATTCATCTGCACCTGATTCTACGACGTCGAAAATTGCTGATTGAGAACAAAACTGACGCGCAAAATGTCTTTCTGTTTAGGAAAAGGAATCCAATAGTTTTCTAATCCAAACTAACAAAAAAAATTTTCTTTTCCGTCTTTTGAAAAAAATTCATTAAATCGGGGTTTATTATTCATTAAATAGAGGTTTTTGCTTTCATTTTACTCGGGGAAAATAAAAAATTCGTTAAATAGGGGTTCGTTAAATTGGGGTCCGACTGTATCAGTGAGTTTACTAATCAGTAATATGCATGCTTTAATAGTAAAACTGCTTACTGTTTCAAATAATTAAGATTAGGCTTAAAAAATTTCACATAAACTAAATGAAAGAAAACATTTCTATCAGAAGTTAATTTTTTTTAACTAGTTTTATTTTATACATATAACATTATATAAGGTGTCCCAAAAGGGATAATGGGCTTTAATTCTTTATCTATTAGAGATAAGTGGGCAGTCTAAATTGAAAAAAATGTTCAAAATAAGCTCGGAAATAAGACTCCATTAAATTCCTCTAGTTCATTTATAAAAGTTGCACTTTTTAAATTTGTATACCACCAATCCCTGTACAAAAACATTCCCAGTTAGTAAAATGTGTCCCATACACTCATGAGGTGATGTACTGAATTTGAGCCTTTTATTATGCAATGTCACAGATATATCTTTAAAGAAAGATGATCGGGGACTATATATGATTTTGAATGTAAATGATTATTGTTAGAAGGGAAAGAAAAAGATTTTCTTTCATAATTTCTGTGTGACCCCTGAAATGCAATCATTCGACGTGATATTTTCTATTTGAGAACCATAGAAAACTGGTTTAAGTCACGTTATATTTATTTTCATATCTCTGATACTTTTTTAGGTATAATTCTCAAATTTTGTATGTCACCTCATGAGTGTATGGGGCACATTTTACTAACTGGGAATTATTTTGTACGGGGGCCATATACAAATTTAACAAGTGTAACTTTTTAAAAATTAATGAGAGGAATTTTTTCTTAAGAGTCTTACTTCCGACCTTATTTTGAACAATTTTTCAATTTACACTGCCCATCTATTACTTATATATGAAGAATTAAAGCTTATTACCACTTTTTTGGGACACCCTGCATAAAACAATAGCAAGAACAATATGCCTTTGACAAGGAACTCTGAAAGAAGAAGAAACTTTCCTTTGATTTCTGCTATGAGGTACTGCAGAAATTTTAGATATTATAATCTTCAGTATGTACAAATTGTAGAAAAATTCTGGAGCCACGATGGCCAGTAGAAAAACCTGTTCAAAACTATCACTGACATGTTATGTTGCCTAATATATAATAAGCATTACTCTGGACTGGACCAGGGGTGGCGAATTTTTTCCATATGGTGTGCCAATTTTTCTCATAGACAAGTTTAGATGCACCCCACAACTCAAGTAGCTTTTTTTCCTCCAAACGTTCACAGGCACATTTGAAAAATAATATGAATACAACTAGGCTTTGGTTAGGGGAGGAAAAGTAAAAATGTGTGAACATCAGATAGAAATTGTTCTCGGGAAGAGAATTTAAGAATTAATTTGTTGGACATTTAGTAAAAGATCGGAGATTGTTTGATTTTTGATGACAATGTGTTTTTGAATGTACAAATGCTTCTTTTTGATGTATCATCTCAAATTATTAGAAATAAAATAAGAGTATTTCCAGGCACAAAATTATTATGAGTCTTCAATCTGTCTTAACCCTTTGAGCCTGGTTCAATAGCACTAAACATTT
The DNA here is from genome assembly GCA_038373885.1 of Cheiracanthium punctorium. Lineage (NCBI taxonomy): Eukaryota > Metazoa > Arthropoda > Arachnida > Araneae > Cheiracanthiidae > Cheiracanthium > Cheiracanthium punctorium. Next base: position 772,215 of record JAWZYV010013596.1, on the reverse strand, counting down.
ATTTTTTGGCATGATATTTTGCAGAATCTTGATTTTTGACCTATTTTGTTGAAATGTTCTTTTGTAAAACTCTCCAGAGTAAAAAGTACACCTGCTGGAATAGGGAAGGAATCTCTGGAATAGCAATAGATCTGAATGCAGACTTTTGTTTTAAAGCATTTCACAGGCTGACTGCTGTCCCAGCCAGCATCAAAAGATTAAAACAATAAATAGACATAGGGATAAGATGCACCACTTGAAATGTTCTAGTGTACCATGATTTGGCCACCTCTGCTCTTAAACATTCTTTTCCATATAAATTAGTGTGCCATTTGCTACAAAAAATTTGCTATCCAAACTCCATTGCATTATCAATTTTGTTGAAAAATTTTGATTTTTTTGCTCTCTGAATTTTTTACCAACATTGCCTTTTTTGTCTCATGCATAAAATTTCTGACCAATTAATTGATAATAATCAGTTATTATATATATTTAATCATTGATTACTATAACAAAGTTTTTAAATGTTTTCATTACAGTTTCACTTTTTAGTTCATTTTAACACTTTAGTTATGACCTCTTTTCCTCTTTGGATTTGAGTTTTTAAATAAAAATTTTTTGATATATTTTGAATGTTAAATGAAGGATTCTCCTTAAAAGTTTTATGACCTTTTTGGACGTCTTGTTTGCAGAACCTTATTTTTTAATTCTTCATGCTTTATTATATCTTAACATTTTATTTCATACTGTAGCTATGGATAATTTAAACATCTATCAGTATGAAAATAACCGATATTAGTGTTTCATGCAATAGCTATCCATTTTTTGTTTTTTCTAATTTCATGCTGAATGGGTATTATTTTCTGAAAGACAAAGAGTTTATCCATACATTGTAACATATACTCTTTCCCAAAACAGAATATGACAAAATCAGCTGATGTGCGTTTCAGAACAATCAGCTCTGCTGCAAAGCAATTCATGGATGGAGAAAAAGGGGGGGGGGAAGGAAAGTTGTATCAAATACCATGTGGAACACCAGACACAGTGTACCCCAGTGGACAAAAATTTTCAAACACATTTTTCGCTTGAAGGCGATCTGTCAAAATTTTTAATATCTAAAATTGTTGACAGAATTGTCACTGTCCTGAACTCATTATCAATGCTTTGGTTTTAAATTGAAAATTCTTAAAAATGTTTAATTTTTGTGTGTATGTGTATATTTTAGATAAAGTTTAACTTTTTTTTTCTCTTTATTTTCAGTTCACTTTTTATAAATTTCAGTTTTCTTGGCATTAAATTTTACTTGGATAATTACTAGTGTCTCTTAAATACATAGGTCATGAAAGTTTAAGGAGAAAAATATGTTCTTTAGATGTTGCAACCTATGCCTAAAGCTACAATTATCTATGTTAATGAAATACAATTAAGCAATAAATTCCGAAGTTATACTGTTTAGTAGTGCTCTTGGCTCAGAGTGTCATGAAAGCAACTCAACTCAACTCGAGTTAGTGTGGATCTTGAGACTCATTCCGGACATGCCATTGTAATGTTGTGTATGTGCCGGATTGCTTAAGCAATCACGATGTACTTCCTTATAAGTGCAATAATTAAAGCATAATAATCAAGCACTAATGCTCCAGAATGATTGTTATTATTGATAATCTGATAGCAAAATACGACACATTTACTAATGGATGATAATTCTCAACCACATCGAGTGCATGTGGTGTCAGAAGACATGCAAACAAAACATACTGGGTGTGTCACAATTGTTTCCTGGGTTTGGAAGGCTTATTTTTTTTATAAGCCTTATATTACCAATACAGCAACAAAGTTGACTTTACTGGAGAAAGAAACATTAGAAGTTTTGTTTCACAAATAACAAGCTTCCTCGTCGTTGGATTGGTCGAGGTTATGACGACGACAATCGTTTTCTTCCTTGGCCACCTCGCTCTCCGGGCCTAATTCCATGCGATATTTTTCATCGGGTTACATAAAAGATGGTGTGTTCCAATGCCACGTGATTTATAAGATTTACGCCAAAGGATCACAACTGCATTTGCTACCATTGATTGTGACTTGTTAAAGCGAGTGTGGGGAGGGAAGAATTAGATTTTAGACTTGATATTACCGCATCACGAAAGGTTCACATACCGAACATTTCTTTATCCAATAAAATCAACTTTGTTGCTGTATTGGCAATATATATATATATATATATATATATATATATATATATATATATATATTATCAGCCTTCCAAACCCGGAGGGATTTCTGACACCCTGTATTACTCAAATGGATCGCCAAACTTACTCATCTGACTTTAACCCAATTGAGCATGTGTGGGATGCCTTAGGGCACCCAAATTCCTTATTCATCTTGCAGGGTGTCCAACGACAGCTAAAAAGGAGACTTTTGCTACTAAATGAAAGATAAGATAATGTGGGCTACTTTTTTGATTAAAAAATGTCATTTCAAATATTTAGCAACTTTTCCTTTAATCTAGGCAACTAATTTGGCGATCAGAATGCGTTTTGTTCTTTACCATTATACTTATTATTGTTTAGCCTATACTTAAAATCTTACCAAGTTTAGCATTTAACGCTATATCACTAAATTTGGTACCAAGAGTAAGTTTCCGAAACTGAACCCAGCTTGGTGATACTTCTTTGGAAGGAAATCATCAAACCTTAATACAGTGATTTAGCGATAAATCGAATTCCTGGGACTGCTGAAATACTTCGACTTATCGAATAATCTTAAATTCGTATAATATCGGACCGGTACTGCGTAAAAACTTCGACACAGCAGGATATTCGACTTATCGCGAAATCCTTATATTATTGAAATATTGTATCGCAGTTTCTAAGTATGTAAGTTTGAAGTGCGTCAAAAATTTATATAATTTAGCAAATTCACAAACGAGTCATGCGATGTACATCAGTTTCTTTTTTCTTTTCTTTAAACACTATAAAGTTAACAATACATTTTTTTTTTAAACTAGAAAAAATACTACTATTTTTGATACAAAAATTGAGAAAAAGTATTGTATCTATCTGTGACGTATCTTGGTGCACAACACACTTGGTGCAGAACAATTAGTTGCTGTCTTGTAATGGAACTTCTGTTATGCTTGGCAGCAGGAGCGTAGCCAAGGGGAGGTGGTTAGGGGGGTCATACCCCCCCCCCCATGAGAAATTTTTTGCCATACAAAATGTATATTCTTCACTACATTTTCACACATATGTTTACATGAGTTGTAGTAGTCGTAACCCCCCCCCCCTCATGAAAAATTTCTGGCTATGTCCCAGCTTTGCAGAAAAGAAGGACTATCTAAGAAACTGTTGGATATGTTTCCTAATATAATTATTTGGCATCGCATGAATCATCGCCTAGAACTCAGCACTCAGCGTTGCTGATTAAGTAAAATTAGTTGCAGGAATAAATAACTAAAATTTTCAAGGACAAATTAAGAAAAAAATATAACAGTTCACCAAAAAACCAACGACAACTTATTGAGTGTGCTGTAAATACAGGACAAGAATTACTAAGATTGGGCGTATTTTCGATGTTCGCTGGGCTGCATCAAGTCTTCGATCTGTGAAAGCAGTGTGGACGGACTATGAAAGTCTACATAAACATTTCACAAAGAGCTCCACAGATAAAAAAAGAGATGCCAAAGAAAGAGCCACGTTTTCTGGCTTTGCGAGTAAACTAGCGACTGATACATTTATCTTAAATCTTGTCGTTATGTACGATGCTCTGGAAGAACTGTTGGAACTTTCATTAGAGCTGCTAAACCGACAAACTACACTAGTTGATGCCCATAGGCTAATAAGACTACAAATACTAGTTTTTGAATCCAGGATGAAGAAGCCTGGAAGGCATGTATCTGAGGCCATTGAAGGTGTAAACGTTTCCAAGTTTAAAAATGTTAGCTATACATGAAAGTGGAAAGGCTATACCTAAAATAGACCCAGGACAATTTTACAGGTGTTTAGCCGATTCAATAATAAGTAGGCTCCATTCGGTCCAGTTGAGAAATGTTGGATCAGATTGTGAACAATTTATCTGTGAAATTAAAGTTCTAAATCCAAAGTTTTGGCCTGCTGCTGAATCGACTGAAGTGGCGTATGGCGAAGATGAACTCGTGGGATTATGCAAAAGATTCAGTTTTAACGAAAAAGCTGTTTTAAGAGACTTCAGAATTTTCAAGACATCATCTGGAAAAGAAATGCAAAGTGACTTGAAAAAATTGATTTCAGTCATCAATTGTATACCCATTTCAAGTGCCGAATGTGAACGAGGATTTTTTTACCATGAACTTAATTTGTACTTCCCAACGTACTTCACTTAGCATTGAAACTTTATATCAAATTTGATGGTCAGATTAGTCGGTCCTCCGATCAACAAATTTGAACCAGAATCATTTGTTCTTTCATGGTTAGCTTATGGCCGTCACAGTGCTATTGATACTCAATCAAAAGCCAGGAAAGAAAAAGAGGAAGTTCCTGATTTATTAGCTCTGGTGCCACATTTATTAGCTCTGGTGCTCTGCTATATGGTGCCACATATTTATATTGAGAAAGGATGCTTCTACATTTTAATGGGATGCACCTGTATTTTACAATTGGAGGCTGGCAGCTAAGTGTTCATTGAAGTAAAATTTTATCACATCACCAGCTCACTTCCTCTGGATTATATCGGTCTCCGGATATATCACGACAAGTTCAATATAACAGGGGACTACTGTAATACGGAACTAATTATGCCAGAGACTTGGAAAATTTTTAGTATGTTTCTCCACACCAGGCTGTTTTATCCACTTTAGCCCTGAAATTTACTGGTGGATCTCCTTTACTTGTCTTCTGAATTCTAAACTGTCTAATTTTATGAGTTTTTGACTTCACCTTTAGAAAAATGAATGATTTTGCTTAATTGGTAGATTCGTCGACTATCTACAATTTCATGCCCCATTATGTTCTCGAGCATCTTTCCATCCCAGTGCACACAGTAAGTGTAGTTTATGGTTGAAAATCAGCTTATAGACTCAGCAAGCTGCTTTCTAATATCCTATCTTTGGTAACGTGGATTCAAGAATAGCTAAAGTTATTTTTTGACACATTGCAGCCCAGACTTCTGAGTGTAGAGGCAAAAACAACTGTTGCTTTCGGCTACTCGAATGAGCGACATGAAGACTAATAGCAAAATTATGATCTAGGATTCTTTTTGGGCCTTGTTTCAATGGCGAAAATTCTTTGTTTCTGGCTGGAAGAGGTTCCTGCCTGAGGAGATTTAAGACAAATTTGTGACTGCAGGAAACTTTGATATTTTTTTCACCCTGCAGCTGAAGGTGCCCAAAGTAATGGTACCTGCTTGATATAGGGGTGACCGGAAGCAGAAAAACGGACAAGAGTTAGAAAGCGTGTAGACTCAAAAGTGCGTTATTGCAATTAATTTTTAAATTTTGAGGGTCGGTAACGACCTCTAAATATTAATAAAAAATTTCGAAATTAATTACTAATTTATAACAATAGTGGTAATTTTAGTAGGTAGAATGATATTATGGATTGAGACTTAAAAAAGATACATCTTGAAATTTATTAATCACCCTAAGGGTATATAAAAATTAAAAAAAAAGTGTCACTTTTTGAAAATTAACGGGTGGATAATATTCTTAAATATGTCTTATTTCCGGCCTTATTTTGAACATTTTTAAAATTTACTTTGCCCACTCATCTCTAATATATGAAATATTAAAGCCCGTTACCACCTTTTAGGTGCACCCTATATATTATCAGTGAAATTTTTGCATTTTTGCTTTAAAATGAGACAAACATGAATTCTATGTTCTGGCACAGGTTGTTCGGCGTTGAAAATTTGTTGAAAGTTATTTGTTTGAGTTTAATGAAAAAGAAACATTACTTTCAGGTCCGCCTACTACTAGCCCCCTAAAATATGAATTTTAAGAACACGTTTTTTTTTTTTTTTTTTTTTTTCCTGTGATCTGTGATGCCACAGTGCACATGTAAAAACCAGGAAAGTGTTCTTAAGTTAGTATAACTTCGGGTCTGAAGAATCTTGTTATAAATAACAAACCTATATCAGTTTTGAAACTTTTAGAAAAAAAAGCCCTTAAAAATCGAAAATTTGTGTCACTTAAAAATTTTTTTGACGTGCAATTTCATACTTAATAGGGTTTTCTTTAAACGCACTTTTTGCTTGTTTATTACAGTGTGTCGCGTAGTTCATGAAGAATCATCCTGAATTTTTTTTTTTTATTAAAAGAAAGCATTTTTTATATGTCCGGATTTTGAATGATTCTGAATTTCAGCCATCCAATCGAGACTTAATTTATAATTTAAATTTTTGCGCCCCTCCACATAACAAATCTGATAACAGACATCTCCTTCACTTGAAACTGGTTTTGAAACACACCCGCTTGCCTTCTTCCCGCACGCACACATAGATTTATTTTGGCATAATTTATCATGTTCATTTTTTTACCCGATTGATCACAATGTGTGCTTTCCCTGTCTTTCAAGTTTTATTTAAACTTAATAATCAAGTTAAATAAAATTGTCTGAAATTGGAAAGTCAGAAAATTCATCTTAATGCAGGGGCATGCCTCTGTCATCCGATATTTTGAGTGAAAGCAAATATTTTTCTTTCAGAGAGGGTTTGCCTCCCTACTATTTTCTTGAGTGCACGCCCAGAGAAAATCAATTTCGGAAGAAAATAAAGTATGCGCAATGTTTTCGGTTTTACATTAAAACAAGTCTTAATTCTATCGATATATAGTTTTAAAAAGCTTGCTCCTTGAAAAAAATATATAAATGGAACAAAATGTATAAATGTGTATTTTTTCTTCATAGGCCCTCACATTCGATTGCGGGCCTGTACAAGGGCGGATTGGAGGGGGCGACCCCCCCCCCCCGACAAACTTGCATTAATCCGCCACTGGGCCTGGACCCATCCCGCGTTATTTTACAAGCGCGTGCCACATTATAATTACATGGTTATTTCTTACCCACAATTTTCTAGAATGGAATTTAACCCCAAGGGAACTTCTGAGTATTGGAATTCCTCGAAAACTGTTAGCGACGGCCGAGAGGACTTTTGGAACCACAGACTTAACGTGCACGTACACTGCATGTACACTAGGGTGATTCATAAAAGACCACCTCAATATTTTTTCACTCCCCCCCCCCCTAAAACTGATCTATTTCACTAGAAAACACCCCAGCATTAAAAAAAAAATGATATTTAAGGGTCGCTACCGAATTTTGAAATATGAGGAATGAAGCAAAAACTCGAAATGTTTAAATAACAATTTATTACAATCAGAATACAGTTTTATGAATGAAAATACTAAATAACAATGTTGAAACCTCTATTTCTAAGTAGAAAAAAAAAATTAATATAAAATTTGCCTTATTGACACTGGGGTTTTCAGTCTATAATTCTTAACTAACAACGTCAAATACGGCTTCTGCTCCTTATCGGGCCTCACCAGGGCACAGTGGATATGCCACTGAAAATGGTAGACGGCCGAGGTGTGAAGGTCCCGGGTTCGGGTCCCATCGCGCGGCTGTCGATCTAACGGTCTGGAGTTTTGGTAGGTTTTCTCCAGATGTAACGTGAATACGCGTTAGAACCCCTTAGAAAGTCCTCCTACCGAGGCACCCCTAATCCTAGGCAGATACCCTACGTGCAGGTTTGCCTTAAAAAACACAAACAAACAAACACAATCTGCTCCTCATCGTTCGTGTGCAGTTCGTTATATTTCTCTATCATAGCAACACTCCGTTCAGCTATATGATTAACGACTCTCATATTTTGTACAAATTCTTAAGCCGACCTGTAGCTTTCTTCTTCCCATAGCTCAGGATCTTTTCGTATGAACTCGCATGAAATCCCAGTCGTCGAAAAATTTCATCGTATTTGTTGAAACGAAATCGTCGATAGTTTGATTTTGCCGTCATATCTCAAAGATGCCGTTTTAGAACTATTTTCCGAACCTTCGTTCTTCAGTGCTAAAATCATTCTACGTTTCACCACTAAAAATTCGTTTATAAAAAAAAAAAAAAAAAAAAAAAAGCTAAAGCAGCCAGTTCTTCAAAAAAATACCAAAAATGATCCTACATCATTTTTATGGCGACTTTGGCTAAAACTGTATCATGTTTTTCGAACTCAGCCGCGTCCTTCAAAATCTGCAGGTCATTTTCAGGTGCCATGTAAACCACTGGCGCTGTAAACCAGTATTTTGCATAGACAAGGACAACAAATATGCAGATATCCGTAATGGCCTTAGCTTCTTTAAATGTGATCTTAAGCTGGTTCTTTAGAAACTTTTTCAGTGCAGTTACAACATTTGCCGTCCAACGTGCCCGATGCATTCCAGAAGGGGCTTTGAATGAGATACCGCTTTCAGGAATCCCTCCTAAAAACATAATGATTAAATGAAGGAGCTCCTTGTAAACGTCATGAGGCTGAAATTGTCGTAGTTGATTCTGAGCAACATGTAATTCACTCAAAGCAATTACATCTATCGCGGCAGTTTGAACGCAATTCCAAGTAGATGGCTCAGAAATAGCAATTTTGAAGGCTTCCTGATTAATTTTTGTCCAACGGCTCTTAATTTTTTTGAAAATCATGATTTCAGGACAGCTGGAAGGTCCAATAGATGATACTACGACAGCTTCAAGTGCGATTTCTGGGATGTGATGCCGACAAGGGAACCAAATCAATTCCTTTAGTATTTTTTGTTTCAAAAGAATACAGGCTCCGTTTATTCGCCCGGTATTAGATGTCGTTGTACATACATTTTATTTTATCATGCAAGTTCCATGATAAAATTATCTCGAAAATAGCAGAAGCCATGGTTTCCCTTTTGCCATCTGGAAGCTTAGCAACGGCCAAAAGCTGGTCCACTCCTTTTCAGATACCAAGACTGGTAGATGATCTACTACTTCATGCTCTGTAATGTCCTCGAGCATTTTTCCATCCCAGTGCACAGTAAGTGTAGTTTGGGGCTGGAAATCGGCTTTTATTGATTCAGCAAGCTGCTTTCTAATATCCATTCTTTGGCGACGTATAGAAGAATCAGTGGATAAGAAGCAGGATTGTTTACGCTGTAAAGATCTGTCGAACTAACTTGAGTCGGAGAATGTCATATGCATAAAATGTTTTCTTTCTTTTTCCTTCCACCTCCTGCAGTGGGAGGTGCTCAAGTATTGGTACTTACTTGATATAGGCGTGGCCGGAATTAGAGAGGAGAATTAGGAAGCGAGTAGACTCAAAAGTGCGTTATTGCAGTTAATTTTTAAACTTTGAGAGTCGGTAGCAACCCCAAAATATTAATTAAAATTCTGAAATTAATAACTAATTCATACTTTAGTACAGGGTGGCCATAATTAAACTGCAAGTGTTCAAGGGGTGCTGGAGAGAAAACTACCGAGAATATTCCAGTGAAATTTGGTATCTACACGTTTCAGAACATGCGCAAGTCAAATATGCAAAAAAATCGTCGTTTTCACCCGATAGATGGCGTTGTACCGTATTTCAAAGCTCATAGGTGGCATATACAACTTCCAAAACCGATAGACAGAGCATAGTGACATTCTAAGTGGCATATAGACAATATAAAACATCATTTACAGTTTATCAAAATTCCGTACAATTCGCTTCAGTAATTAAATGTTTGCATTAACATGCAATCAAAAATTAAGGTAAATTAACATCACAAATTAAATATTTCATAAAGACGCTTTGGAAAACAATTAAAACATTATTTATTCTCATTGACACTCATTGGACCTCTTCTTAATCATACGCCGGTATTATTTCAGAGTAGCTGAATAATTGCTACCATTCTGATAGAATATCTTCACTAACAATGCACGTTGCTTTTTATTCAGAGTCATGATGGACCATTACTCAATGTGGTCTTGTTTTTACACTGTTCGATGGGCTTAAAATTTGCATATATGTGGTCCATAAGCATTGAAACACGATATAGCGCCATCTATCGGGTGAAAATGGCGATTTTTTTATTGCATATTTGACTTGCGCATGTTCTGAAACGTGTAGATACCAAGTTTTACTGGAACATTCCTGGTAGTTTTCTCGCCAGCACCCCTTGGACACTTGCAGTTTAATTATGGCCACCCTGTATATTCACTATAACTATTTCACACTAATATTTTATATACACAAGCGACAGATCTTGACGAGAGCTGGCGATTGATACGCAATGTTCTATCTCCTACGAGTCAAAATTTACACTAAATGGACATTATGCAACGTAGCGAAACAACCTGAAAATAGCGGCGCTTCTCCCATCGCCGAAAGCGATGTGCCGCAGTTCTCACTCAACGTAACGAATTCTTTGATACGTTTAGCTATCGAGTGGTGTTAACTAAATTTTGGATTTAGATGATAGGTATGCAGCTGCAGCATCAAACAGTATCCATCTATTTTGTTATCATCAATTTTCTGAATTGCCTCCTACTACGGAAGAAAATTTAAAGACGTATTCACGTCAAAATTATACCTTGATCAAGATTGATCAACCATGAAACATTGACTCAGAAAGGAATACATAAATTATTTGCATGACTAAAATTTGCTGAGGCAAGTAGATAAATCTATGACTAAAATATTTTCAATATAAATATATATATATTGTATTTGGTGGTTTAACAATCTCCATTCCGTACAAAGAACGGGTACTTCAGCTAGTGCTGAAATAAATCTTATCTGCATTAATCACCTCCTCTCCCTAATGAGACATCGATGTTCGATTAACATAATTTTACTAATAACTTAGGAGTATCAGTCACACCGTGTGTTGATCATGAATTTTCATGAGAATCTGCTTAATGTTCGGCAAAAGCACTGGCTCGTAATTCTGGTCCAGTTGCTTTCATTGCACTCTGCGTTTACGAAGTCGTTATTCTCCACATCTGCAATTGCTAACTATCCCTTGCTCGTGCTTCATTTTCTTTCCTTAATTGCCAATCTTGCCAGCTCCGTTTTATGTCAAGTGACTCGATGTTACTAAGGTTGTTAGAAATAGAAGGCTGAGCTTTTAGGAAAAGAAGTAATAGGATGGTTGAATGGGTTTTTAATATTTTACACAGTAGATAATTGAAAAGGATATGGCTTTAGCCAACATCAAATGGCACTTCTTCCAAACGCTTCAATGCTGCTGTGAGCAGCAGCTTTGAATCTGTAGGAGAAATTTTGGATCGTAGGAAATATTTTTTATTTATAGAGCCTTTGCACTATACGGGCCGACGCATGGCTGGCATTTTTTACAACCGTTCATCAGATTTTGCACGTTCATCGCCTAATTATCACTAAACTTCATAGTTGAACATGTCATCAAGATTCCCAAGCATCTCTAACGGCAGTTAAATACCAGCCTTTTTCTATTGATTTTTGTTAGAATATTGAACATTATGTGTCCTTAGCAGGGGCGGATCCAGAAATTACTCAAGGAGGGGGCGATTTTGTACCTGAAACAGGGGGGTGGAATGCGCAAAATCATTTTATAATTAATTAATATAATCAATTATACCAATTAATGTAATTAATTATTTTATTGATAAAATCTATATACGAACGATGATTAAAAAGGACAGTAGTACCCGCAATACACCCCTTAGAAAAAGGCTACATAATTTTCATCACACTTTCATAATATATTTTAACAGATTATAACAGATTTTTGGACTTCGCCCAGGAGGGGGCGATCGCCCCCACCGCCCTCCCCTTGGATCCGCGCCTGGTCCTTAATCACTGTTAAAAAATTTTCAGTAAAATTACACAGAATCTATTGGTAATCATTATACAGTCTTGTATGAATTTACAGAAATTGAAAATCAGAGATTTGGTCAAATCACAGAGATTAAATTTTTAATAGACTCAATAAAAATTACATATGTAACTATACTCTGTAAATTTACATACGTAAAAATACAAAAGTCTACACAGTTTAAAATATATCTGTAAATTAACGGAAAAACGACTAGCAACAAAGTTGCCTGTCCTTTTTATCCGTTTTCCGGTCGGTAACTTTCCCTTTTACTACACGGTTGCTGAATAAAGTGACTTACTGTGCCATCTCTGGGATAGAACCCTCAACCTACAGAGTGACGCTCCACACACTCGACCACCTAAACTTGATCCAGAGTGACCAGAGGTCGTACCATATTTTAGTCTCAGAATAGGATTTGGATGATCGCAGTGGGGGAGATTTTGAAATTCGTGACAAAGTGTTGTGCAGTTATTATTAACCTAGTCAAATTATTGGATTGGTAAGAAATTAATTTCAATTTTCACAAATATATGTAAGTAGAAACGACATTCACACTTTAGATAATTGACATACCGGTTTAGATTTCTTTAGAGAAATGCTGACAAACATTGAATGAGAAAAGAAATACATTGGCTGCTAAAAATATCTAAACATTACACCTTAACTCATTTTCCGTTCCCTATTTAAAATAAAAAAAAGAAAAAAGGAAAGAAATTACTTCCTCGTGATTCTAAGATTTATAAATGTGATTTGAAACACCTTTGGCTATGAAAGGAAATTCTTTATTTAAAAAAAAACCTTACTGATAGTTTAATATATAATTACTCATAACAGCGCGTTTGGTATTCATATTTTTTTTCAACCTAAAATGTCTAACGAAAATCCATTTTTCAAAACCACTTACAAACCAAACCAAACATGGACATTTACCATTTTCACATGAAATTCGTGAAGTTAAAACATTTTTCTTCTTTTACTATTTCTTTCGTAAAACGGTCATTTTCATGAAAATTAAGGCTAGAAATATCCTAAATTTTCAGATTATTTTTAATAGTGTATGCAAAAATCGTGACAATAAAACAGTCGTCTGTCACTTATGACAACCCTATTTCATAAAAATGGCGGATGCGTCAGCTCGTATATACAGGAGCTATAGCAAAGGAGACTCAACCAAACCTTTTTTACCGTCAAGAACGAACTGCCTTGTAGGATCGAAGTACAAGCTTTGTGGTTTTAAGAATACCTTAGAAAAACCTTCAAAATTCAAGATGTTAGCTGAGGGATGTAGGGATTTAAGTCTATGGCCATCGACTCGCCAGTTCCGCCGATTTGTTTTTAATTCACCACTTGATTGTCCACCAATTAATAGTGAAAGTCGTGAATATTTCCTATTCGATTAACTGATTATTGGTTCTATTTGAACAGTAGTAATCGATCATAGAAATAATTCGAATGGCACATCGCAATTCAAAAGTCCTGTGACCAGAGGCGGCTCGCGGGCTATTTAAATGGAGGTTCACGAAACAAATTTCGAAAATTAAATATGCAGATATGACGCACTTTAGAAATTAAAATATCTTTGCTTTTCCAGCAGTTGAAGGAAAACAGTGCATGCAACTGAAAGAAAAAAGTTATCTCTAGTCTTATACATTTCGTCATCTGGCTAAGTTTTAGCAAAGGGGTTAGCTTCAGTAATTTTATTTTAATTTTTCTTTCCAATGTTGAAAAATGTAATTGCTTTAGCTGTGAAACACTTATTTTACTGACATCTTAATTATTTACATTACTTTGTAAAAATTATTGTACTAAAAAATGAAAAAAACAAATAAAATAATAAGAAAATGAAAAAAAAATGGATCAACTAACCGAACGTAAAAAACGAAGAGAGAATTCGGGAGAGATAACCGAAGACAAAAAAAGGTCCGTGCGCACACTGAAAATGTGTGAACGGAATGATATTAGCAGAGCGTAACCCCTCCCGCAACTCTATCCGCTTCTATTCTCAGAGAGCGATTCAAAAGGGCATTTCTTCGATCGCACGTGCGATCTAGGAAAGCCCCGCTGTTTTATGCTGTAGTAACTTACAATAAAGCGCGTTAGCAATGAAAAGCGTAGCATATTTAATAATAGTGTGTATGGGTCTTAGGGGAGGGGGAGAGAAACTCATGTTTTAAATTCACAAAACTGTAGAAGTGTACATAATATTAAAAAAAAAAATAATAATTTGCTAGTGTGTTTATTTTTTAGTTTTTCCTTCGGGGGTTCACGCGCTCACGTGCTCAAATAGACGAGCCGCCACTGTCTCTGACGCCTATGGCTTTGTGAAAGGAACACAGCTTTAGAATTTTTACGACTTCAATTAACAAATAGTTTTTTATCAGGTTCAGCTTCTCGAGTTTAATTTATGACATCTGGATATGACAAGCCGAGCAGATAAAGCTTGACTCACTTTTTTTCTCTCTCTGTTGCTATATCATTTACAGATGCTTTTCTTTTGCTGAGATTGTCAGAAAATTATTGGGAAACGGCCAGGTAAGCAACAATACTATTCTGTTGTTATGAACGGTTTACGTCGCAATCTTGTTTGTGTGCCTGTTACGGAGAAAGCTTCTTTAGATATTTTTTTTTGTCACGTTGATAATGGTGACATATCCGAACTTTTCAAAATGCCTTTATATAGGGTATGTACTATGTATGCTTTCCAGTCAAGTAGTTTAGATATAGTATCGAAAAAAGAATTAGAATATGTTAACCCTTTAACGCGCAGTGTTCCCGCTCTGGGAACACCAAACTCTGACGTTTTGACTGTTGCCAGTCACGAAGAATAGATTTGATTTCTATAAAAAATAGTTGCGGGTGACATAGCTACACGAGAATCCTTTACTTTTTAGCACTTCATTTCCCGTAAAAAAATTGTCACGATTATTTTTAACAGCACTGACATCTGCTGAAAAATGGAAAGAATGCGAGAACAGCTGGATAGATTGACCAATGCTGAAAAAAGGGCAGCCGTTGCCATCGCTCGACTTAACTACCAACAAGATGGCGGACGATCGAAACGTTCATCGCGTGCCACAGATCTAGAGACCCCTTTTTTGACGCAGCTAGCGCACAGCTAGCTCGCACAGCCAGCTGCGTCAAAAAGGGGTCTCTAGATCTGTGGCACGCGATGAACGTTTCGATGGTCCGCCATCTTGCTGGTAGTTAAGTCGAGCGATGGCAACGGCTGCCCTTTTTTCACAATTGGGAAAGGGTTGCGCCTCAAAAGGTTAAAAAGTTAAGCACAAAAACGTAATAAAATCTGCACCGTTTGTCCGATTCGCTTGAAAATGCTCATAATTATGCATAAAAAATAAAGAAAATAATCTTGAGCTACTTTAAAAATCTGAAAATCCACCCGTTCCCTAATTTTTTAGCTGCTTTTCCCTATTTTCAACTGTATTTTATTTCCGAGAGTAAAAAAAGTTAATCATTTGCATGACAAGATGCGGTGTTTCAAGTGATAAAGACGTCATATTGAAGTCACGGCTATCAGGCTTTGAAGGGAAAACTGCGATACCAAATCGCTTAAAATGGTTTTTCTAGATTAGCCAGTTTAAATTTTTTTCACAAATAAAATGATTTCTTCTGCATAAAACATTGATATAAGAGGGAATGTTCCCAGCGAAACGAAATCTTTCAAATGCGAAAAGTTTTATCCCGTTTTAAACGGAAATGTAATTCCGATTTTTGAAACATAATAAAAGCTAATTATATGAAGTTATTTATTTTAGGTGGACGAAGATTAAATAGATTGAGTGTAGACATATTTTTGTCATAATTGCCTCCACAACGGGCTTTGACTTCCAGTTGTATTACATTTTAAAGTTTGTCATATTTAAATTTTTCCACATTGTTCTATGTCTTAAAATTAAATATTAAAGCCCTAAACTTGTAATAGTGTATCACAGTGCAAGTGGAGAAACTGACAGTTTAACTAACGTGTGCGCCGGATTTGCGCAATGCTTATGGGGTCCCACGAAATTTCCGTAAATATTAAAATATTATGGGGCCCCTACACCAAAAAAGTAAAAAAAAAAACAAAAAAACACACACACACCCTGATTTATACGCAAGGCTTTATAAGGGTCTGAGCATGAAAGCTATTTTATATTTATGTAAAATAAGTCCTACAAATGCAAATGAAACATAGGGCAAAAGAATAGAATAGTGCACTCTTAAAAATATACTAGTTCAACGTTTCACCGAAATTCCGGTTGCAATTTAGTTGCAACCGGTATTTTGAAAAATGAGGTGTTAAGATTCACCATTTTAACGGTGTTTCCTCTCCATCATATAGCAAAATTAATACACACTACAAGAAGGGAAAAAAAAATGTTCTACTCGGAACTCGAACCCACAATGGCTGATTCAAACCATCGCGCGCTGACAACTAAGCAACGACTGGCAAATTTTTTAGCTAAAACAAATTATACATAGCATTGTTTTCTCTCAATTTGCAATAAAAATTTTTCTTGCTAAAAATGGAATATTAAGCTCCAGTATTTTACGCGTGATTTTAGAAAAGTAATAGTAACACAAAAATATCGATGAATTATGAGCTATAATCAGTTTCCGTTCTCTTTTAAATGAATGTAGATATCCATTGCTGTCGAACGTGTTTATTCGACATCAAATGGGGTAGCTCCTTTATAGAGCCTGTATTTTTTTAAAAAAGGTTCTTTCTTCCATTTTCGAAAGATTTTTCTTTTCGAATAATTCACGAGGCAGCTTTTTCTTATGTTTTGCAATCGCCGCTAACCTCTTAACGCGAGCTAACGGCGGCCATCTTAGTTCACCGGAAGACTCTGTTTTTCACAGTTGAACCGAAATCTGGGTTCAATGGGTACTTGCTTTTATAACACATTTTCGGTTGAACCATTAATACAGTTCAACATTATTTGTAACTCTGATTTCACCGGCTATATGGTGAAACGTTGAACTTATATTTATAACAGTGTGCTGTATTTTACCTTATTTTCTTCTTTTAAAACTTTATAAATAATGGAATACGAAAAGGAAATTTAAGAGGGGGGGGGAAAGAATAATATCTGGCCAGTAATTGTACCTTATGTAGAATTGATACTGACATCCAATAAAACATTACCAAGCCTAAATCATATTCCATCAACTTTCTTTCATTTTGAACTCAAATTTTCCAATTATAAGTTTTTATTGTAAATTTTAGTGCAAAAATATTTTAAGCTTCTTAATACTATTATATTAGGTGTGCCGGAAAGTATATATATACATATAAATTTTACAGTAAGCATTCGTGTTTGTTATATTTTATAGCAAGAATTTTATGGATATATCTTTTCTTTAAAAGGTACATGTGAAAAGAACATGTTAACTTCTATCCTGCAAAGACTAAAAATTTTAGAAAATCTTCTCTTATGCAGCACTTTAACTACAAACCTCACATACATGCGATTTTTTGTATCGGTAGTTTCAGTAGTTTCGTCTAGGAAAAATATTGACATACGAAATAACGACATAGATTCCGGTCCTTTTGTAAATAATTCCTGTGTGGCTGAGACTAAGCAACAGTTTACTGACAATACGCATTTTATAACTGATG
This sequence comes from Cheiracanthium punctorium, assembly GCA_038373885.1. Lineage (NCBI taxonomy): Eukaryota > Metazoa > Arthropoda > Arachnida > Araneae > Cheiracanthiidae > Cheiracanthium > Cheiracanthium punctorium. The sequence continues at coordinate 754,789 of JAWZYV010013596.1, read as the reverse complement.
AAAATATTTATGTAAATAAATGTTATCATTTTTAAAGCTCAAGAGTAATATTTAGAGCTTACTTTCTCTAATTAGAGCTGCTTTAATTCCAATCTGTAATTCCTTACACTGATATTTGCGGGCACTCAGTAGCGTGTGCAGAATTTTTAGAAAGTGACCAGTTCTTTTGTAGCTTTGAACTCCGATTTATGTTTAACCTGTCCATTCTCATCCCCTCAATAACGCAACAGGGACCATTTACCTGCGTCCCGCAGTGGTCTCGGAGCTAAACTCCGTTTCTATAAGAACACGGCAAGTGAAGCAGCATCCGGCTTGGCCAATACTTGGGAGGGTGAACGCCCTCTCGGCTCGACTGGTGTGGGACCATGTACGCGAATGGGAGCTGGTGCACGTAAAATCCGCCGTGGCTCCAATGTCTTCCATGTTGTTGAACAATACCACTTGGGGTGCCGATTTCAGGGGGTTGGTCCCTCCTCTGAAATTGGTTCAAAGTTAGGAGACCCCGTGCTAAAGCCGGAATTCCTCCCACTGGGGCTCACTAAAAATAGAAGACGTTCCCCTTCTGCCCATTGCGTCCCTGTCTGGAGGGATCGGGCACCGCATGTGGTTGTCAGAGGGCATTAGCAACAACAACATTTACCTTCAGTGTCCAGGTTGCGTTGCGTTGCCAATCTCTGTATACCGTTACGTTGCGAAAGCGTAATTCTGAGTTTTAGAATTTGAGGGTCAGGTTAGAATTGATCGATAAAATGTTAAATTACGTTCAGATTACCTTCTTGCATAGCAATCATGTTGACAGTGACGTTGTAGTGACGTTACATTTCGTGACATCACAAATGTAACGTCAAATGTAAATGCACGCCTTCTAAGACATCCCTTCGTTTCAAGTGACGTCGCAGAGTGCCCCCACAGTGTAACTGATAATTAATCACAAAGTGTCACTGTGTGACATCATTGCATTTAGGGAGAGATTCAAGTGAAACACAGTTTGAACGTTTTCCGCGTCGAACACGGGAAACTTCGAAATATATCAATGCTTCTTATTCAACTGAAACTAACTAATCGTGTTTTGATCACGTGACAGCGCGATAGGTTTGTTCATTGGAAGCATTCTCCCAAAATGTTCGAGGCCTTACCATATTACAGTGGTTATGCCACTCAAAATGGTAGATGGCCGAAGGGTGAAAGTCCCGGGTTCGGGTTCCATCGCGCGGCTGTCGAGCTAAAGGTCTGGAGTTTTGGTAGGTTTTCTCCAGATGTAACGTGAATACGCGTTAGAGCCCCTTAGAAAGTCCTCCTACCAAGGCACCCCTCCCTTGGCAGATCGTCTTAGTGTAGCGTTGCCATAATCACACACAATCAACCCAAAACGTTCGAACTGTGGACTGAAAAACGTACGATTAGAACTCGATAGTACGCGTTTCACATAAATCTCGCTCTTAGTCACTGTGTGACGTAGAAGTGTAATTTCTCATTAAGTGAAGCATATGTAAGGTCACTATATGACATCCATGACGGTCAACTCGTGACGTCTCAAAAAATTGCCCCAGAAGGCCAGTTGTCCATTGTCACAGCCTCTACAACGGCTGCTCAGGCGGTGTGGTGGCTAAAGAACCATTCGAATACGCCTTGGGTCCGAGTTCGATTCCCGGCTTGGGCTCGTGTGTTAAATCGTCCGTCCCTTCATATGGGGAAATGTTGGCCACCCATTGGGTACTCCCATAATAGAATGGACAATACCTTCGGGCCGTTGTAGTGGCGAATTCAAGCGCTGCAATCGGCAAGTACCCGCCCGTTACATATTGTGATGTCACTGTGCTATATGGGTAAATTCCCCTTTTTTACTGCATTTAAATAAAAGAAACAAAATGAGAACACCCTCCCCCCCCACTCCCGAAAAAAAAAATCCTCTTGCATTTTCCACAATTCTTATTAAAAGTTACTGAGTCCAACTCCCGCCATTAAAACCTTAAGTATCATACATCTGTTCTTCCTCTTGTGTTTTCTCCATCCTGAGATTTCCTTATGGCTTTCCCACTCCCATTATAATTTAAGTTGGAAGAGAAAGAGGAAAAGAACATAAAAGAGCATAAAAAAGACACCAGCGTGCGAAGACCTCATTAAAATACTTTTTCTCACAGCCAATTCAAATATTCTTGAGAGAGTGGGAGGGAGGGGGAGGAAGGAAGCGAGTCATATTGTCTTGTTTTGAAAGAAGTTATTTTCATGCTCATATTTCTCAACAAATTGTTCTACTAAATGTGTAATTTAGGAGATAAGGAATACCAGTTTTTGATATTCAGATAGCGATGTATCCAGGCACTGAAACAAAAGTTACAGCGGCAGTAATACGTTTAATCAGAGCTTGAGAAGGGTTGTAAATTATTTATAAAATGAAATTGTTTCTTTCTTTTAAAGCTTCACTATGGTCTACGATTAGTGGTGCCAGGCGTCAGGATAAAGCCGGACATAGTTAGGCTTTTTGCGTGTCCGGCCAAACTTAACGGTGTCCATCTTTTGTTAGGGTTTTTACTGGTGACTTTGGCTGATTAGTAATAAAGTACTTGAACTCATTTGGCATTCGATGTTATTTATATTTCATTAGAATTTAACAAGATTCATGGTAATAATCAAAAAATCTGTTGTGACTCCACTCGACTTTCCGAACACTTACGATTAAGATCATTACCAAGCATTTAAACAAATTTTAATCGATGAATAATTCAAACATATATACCAAACTGAAGCTCAATCGAATGTACCGTTTAAACGCTAGCGCACTTTCAAGAATTTCCTTCTATAGGCCATAATGTAAAAGAAATCTTTAGAAAAACTATAAGTCCTATGCACATCAAAATCAATACCGGTCTTACAATGGTGATTTATAACATATATACCCAATTGGAGCTCAATCGAATGTACCGTTTAAACGCTAGCGCACCTTCAAGAATTTCTCCCCATAGGCCATAATGTAAAAGAAATCTTTGTTCTAGTCCTGTAGAAAAACTATAATTCCTATACACATCAAAATCCATACCGGTCTTGCGACGGTCGTTTATAACATATATACCCAATTTGAGCTCAATCGAATGCCCCGTTTAGGAGCTATCGTGTTCACTCACATACACACAAACATACAAGCATACACATACACACACACATACATACATACATCTCGTAAAAATAGCATTAATGAATTCAGAAGACCTCAAAACGTGTAAATACACCAAAATCTCGAAGTCAATTTTTTTCATGATTACAATACTTTCCCTACATGGTACATGTTCGGAAAGTAAAAAGCTTGGTTTTGCATAAATTTTTTTTGTCGTACCTATTAATACTGAGACAAAATCCTCAATATTGTAGGCTGTCCGGATTTTTTACCCAAATGTCCGGCCAAACTGGCTGATCTGTTCGGCTATTTGGTTTGGCGATCTGGCCAGGGGGGGATATCGGGATATATACCCCCCCCCCCCCGAAAGTTTTGGATTAGTGATGAAATTCCGTCTATTTATACACATATCCCCGAAAAATTTTCCAGGCTATGCGCCTGGAAAATTTTTCGGGGGGGAATATGCTTCCCCCCCGAAAAATTTTCCTGGCTACGCGCCTAGATCTGGCTACCCTATCTACGATATTATTCAAGGAAGTCTGCACGTGTTTTAAATATATCGAAATGTTAAAAATAATGGAATAAGTAGAATGAAAAATCTAAAAAGCTAATTATTTTCGATTAGTTTCAGTAAAAATTAAACGTATTATAATAAGTAAGTTACATTAATTCGTGTGCAGAAACAATTACTTTTATAACATTACGACTGGTTATTATGAAATAACACACAAAAAATACAAGACATTTACGAATTACTATACGGAAAACAATGATTAAAATTCAGTATCTCTTTGCCTCAAATACTTAGTATAATAATTCATATTGATTATTTTTTTAATTGTAAATCCCTTTAACAAATATTTTATTCTGTATTGATGTATGTTACAGAAGAATTTTTACCAGCCATTAGTAAAACGAAGGTACTTTTGCTTTAAGGTATAAGCCTACCTTCGGGGCAATTAAAAAAAAAAATTCGTTTTTAATTAAAGTATAAAACTAAAAATTTAAACGCAGTTTTAATGATACAAGATCGAAAATAATGCTGATGAACTGCTAATATCAGTTTGAGATTGTAAATGTTAAGGAAAATGAAATGTATCTAGCAGATACACTTTCTAGGCCATATATCAAAGACTAAACTTCTGATGCTCCTCATATGCTGAATATAATTCATAGTATTAAGTATTTTTCAATGAGCGAAAACAGGTTGACACAATTTAAATCAGATATACAGGAGGATCAATTGTTAAAAACAGTATAAGAATATTGCAGGAAAGATTGGCCTGAAAACATTTAGCATTTATCTGGGGGAAATTAAACATTATTGAGAGACGTCTTGTATATGTGGGTTAATAATGCTTAGAAATAAAATTGTTGTACCTGTGGGGTTAAGGAAAGAAACGCTTCTACGCATTCATGAGGGGCATTTCGGAATTGAAAAATGTAAAGCAAGGGCAAGGAAAATAATATATTGGCGCAAAATATCACAAAATATTAGGTCTATAGTAGCGGAATGTGATGTGTGTAATAAATTTAGAGCCAATATAAAAAGAATCTCTCTTATCGCATACTATTCCCATGCAAGCATTTCAGAAAATTGCGTTAACCCTTTAACGCGCAGTGTTCCCGCTCAGGGAACACCAAACTCTGACGTTTTGACTGTTGCCAGTCACGAAGAATAGATTTGATTTCTATAAAAATAGTTGCGGGTGACATAGCTCCGCGAGAATCCTTTACTTTTTAGCATGTCATTTCCCGTAAAAAAATGTCACGATTCTTTTTAAAAGCACTGACATCTTCTGAAAAATGGAAGAATGCGAGAACAGCTGGATAGATTGCCCAATGCTGAAAAAAGGGCAGCCGTTGCCAACGGCTGCCCTTTTTCAGCACTGGGAAAGGGTTGCGCCTCAAAGGGTTAAATATACTTGAGTTTAGAAATGTAAATTTTTTAATAATCACAGATTATTACTCGAAGTGGATAGAGATACAAAAATTGACCACAAAACAATTTCAGAAATAAAGCAAAATCTTAAAATCTGTTTTTCTAGGCATGGAATTCCATCTGAAATCGTTAGTGATAACTCTCCTTTCAATAGTTATGAATATAAAGCTAATAATTAAGACTGGGAATTTGAATGTATTTTTGTTAGTCCTAGATTTGCACAGAATAATGGTTTTGCTGAAAGCGCAGTTTGAATTGTAAAAGCCATTTTTCAGAAAACCTTTGAAGATCATAAAGAATGGGTAACTGGCTTAATGGAGTGCAGAAATGCCCCAATATCAGATTTAAATTTATAACCAGCTCAAATGATGTTTAATCGCAGAGTAACTACAAAATTGCCTACTTCATCAAAATTATTAAACCCCCAGAAATAGTTTCAAATCTGGGAAAAAAAAAAGATTACAATACGGCAAAAGAAGCAAAAGCATTATTATGATAGAGGATCTTCTAAACTTGAACCCTTAGTGCCAGGGGAAGACATATTAACATTTAATTTTGGGACTGAAACTTAGGCGGGGGAGGGTAGCCAAAATTATTTCTATACATAAAAATCCTCGATCATATCATATTAAAAACTGCAAAAGGGAATTCTTGGTTGGAAACCGGAAGCATCACAGACAAACAAAAAGTTGTGCTAGGATGTCTGAAGGTTATGATTATGATAACATGTTTAAGGGATTTTATGTAAATTTCGAAATATTGGCAAATTTAAGTGAAATTTTGATAAAAAATCCTTATATAGTTACCTTATATAAATCCTACCTTATATAAATTACCTTATATAAATCCTTAATATATTTACCTCCTGTAAACAGTTCTAATAAATACTTTTTAAAAATATTTAAGCAGTATACAACTAACATATTTATCTGTGTTATGATCCAGAAGATTTGCAAAAGCTCTAATACTCACGAAAAAATTCAATTTTTATATGAAAACTCAGTATTTTTAAAAGCAATTTTAAGAAAAAAATAGTCATAAAACCAAAAGGTGAAGGCAGAAATATTACATTCTGCTTCATAACACAGCTAGTAATGATCAAAATATCCTGGCAAAATTTCAAGTCAATATCTTAAACACGCTATAAGATATGACAGTTATCGTAAAAGAAAATTGACGAAAAACACACTTCTTCAGAAAGCGCGTTTGAAGATATTAATACTGTACAAAATACTATACTTCTGGTTCATTATGTTTTAGATAACTTTTAGTTATCGTAGAAACAAAAGTAAAACTGTTTTGCAATCCTAATCGTGTGACTTATGGCTGTGCCGCACAGCCAGCTGCGTCAAAAAAGGGTCTCTAGATCTGTGGCATGCGATGCACATTTCGATTGTCCGCCATCTTGCTGGTCCGCCGTCTTGCTTGCTCAAAACCATTAGTAATCTACTGAAATGTCCTTTATCAGAGAACTCACCCACAAATCACCATTTTATAGTTTTTCCTTCTGTCAGCTGATTTTCGAACTCTTTTTTCAAGAAATATGTTATGAATTACTGTTGTAAATCTGCATCGATTAAATTTGGCGCCATTAACCCTTGAAGCGCAACCCTTTCCCAAAGCTGAAAAAAGGGCAGCCGTTGCCATCTTGCTGGTAGTTAAGTCGAGCGATGGCAACAGCTGCCCTTTTTTCAGCATTGGGCAATCTATCCAGCTGTTCTCGCATATTTCCATTTTTCAGCAGATGTCTGTGCTGTTAAAAATAATCGTGACAATTTTTTTACGGGAAATGACGTGCTATAAAAGTAAAGGATTCTCGTGGAGCTATGTCACCCGCAACTATTTTTATAGAAATCAAATCTATTCTTCGTGACTGGCAACAGTCAAAATGTCAGAGTTTGGTGTTCCCAGAGCGGGAACACTGCGCATTAAAGGGTTATTGCAGCGCTTAGAAACTTAAAAATACACTTCAGACAGATGGATAATGACGCACCATGCTATTGAAACGGAATGTATGGGAGTAAACTGCGTCACTATTAATCAAATAGGGAACGATTTACGAGTATATCACGGAATACGTCTTTCAATTTACATAAGATGATATTCTAATTCTTATCATTAGAAATGGTCATGTGAAACCGAGATGAAATGCGATCCCATTTTATTCAGGAACAAATGGACAATTTGTCATGAGTAATGGCTTTTTGAAACAAGAAAGGGAAGTGTAAAAGAGAGAGAGCATAAAATGGTATCAGATTTGTTTACAGGATATGCAAACAAGTGAAGAATGAACAAGGAATGTGTTAAGCAGCGATGCTGTGAATGATCAGTGTCAGTGGTTGCCGGAAAAAAATCAGAGAAAAACAAAAATCAAGTAGTCTTGAAACCACCGTGGTTTTCAGTAACGTAGGATTGCTTATCGTTGCTTACCCCATTTTTATTTTCAGCAACCTCTACAATGTACCTGTTCAAAATCACCAAACTTTTCAAACCAGTCACTTATTAAAACAATAAAAATCTTTGTAAAATAACACCATAAAGTTTACTTCAATGGCCATACAGCTGTTTCGATAAAAAACTTTTTTGCCTTTCCTCAGGTGATAGTCAGGTGATTGTCACTGAAGAAGGGCAAAGCAGTTTTCCTCGAAACAGCTGTATGGCCATTGAAGTAAACTTTATGGTGTTATTTTACAAAGTTTTTTATTGTTTTATGTTTTAAACACCAGCAACATTTCAGTTTCTTCCCATCATAAGAATAACCTGAACTGTAACACTTCTCATTCAGTGAGATAAGTTTTTGGTGTCTAGTGCCATATGCTGATGTGCCCCACCCTTTTGTACACATTTTTTTTAAAGGAAAGAAAAGAAATGTTCCTAAATTAAGTTTCGATTACGTACATTAGATTGAATTATGATAATGCGTTGTCTTAATTGAATTAACCCAGGTGCGTGTAGGGCACGACAGCTCCTAACACGGGGTTATGTTTAACCCAACACTAAATTGGACTCTTCATGAAAAACTACACACATAATTTAAATAAGGAAATTATTTATTTATTTACGGATATTAAATATATAAATGGTTTACAAATATTAAACTCATAAAGTGGTCACTCGAAAAAAGTCGAGATGGCAAAACCGTGCTTACCTGGAATCCAGTGAAGTAGGCAGAGATGCATGCTAAAAATTATATCCTAAACTGACACACGAATCTAAGAAACAACTCTGAAAACTCTGTATATTCGGAAAATCTCTAAAAGATCTCTAAAGGATCTCTAAAGGATCTGACTCCTCCGTCGCTGCAGTCTGGTTTTTTTTTCAATTCCTCCCCCTCGATTCATTCCCCTTTGTCCCAAAGGGTAATCGGTGCTCAGCCACTCTCTTCCTTTTTATTCAAATTGACCGTCCTCTAAAATTTTACCTTACCTGATATTCCCCCTTATCAATTCACTCATTGGTCAAGATCTACATTTATTCATTCCATTGGATCTCCGAAATCCCTCCTTTAAACTTCTTTTATTATTTAATTATTTTTCGACCCTCTTGTTAAATTGCCTACGACCTCTGTTTCTTTCCCACGCATTTTCCCCATAACTTTTCCTAAAATCTCAATTTCTTTTGTGCTACTGATAATTTTCCCTCAATGACAACCTCGCCTTTTATTTTCGGTCCAATTCGCCTCCGGTCGATCAGGTGTAGAGGTCTGCATCTCAACGCTATTCATTTCTCCCCCTTACCTTATCTCTGCTCCTTGGTACATTTTTCCATTTTCCTAAAAAGTCTCTCTCTCTCGTAAACACCTTACCCAACAAAAGACTCGCTAAAATTATCTGACCAATGCTTTGTTGAATTCTTACTTTATGACTCTCGTTATTATTAAAAAAATTTTCCACTTTCCTAGCAAGCACCTGGGTTTCGCGACCACCTATCAAGTTATTCCCTAAAACCATATTTGAACTATTCGCTTATGCTTATTTCTCGTATTGCTACGATGATAACAACGAATGCCTATTTTCTCAGGCCGTTTTAAAATCTTACCGCTTTGTGTCATAAGATTTCTTTATCACCTGCACAGGTGAGTTCCTCACGGCACTTAGTACCTTTTAAGGCATTTCATCTCTTTTTTCGAGGGGAGTTACAAAATTACTTTTTTTTTTTACTGCAGGCTCCAGCCAGCATCCTACCATAAGTCCCGTAAAGAAAAAAAAAGAGAAAGAAAAAAAAGAAAAATTCTATAGTCCGGTAAGCCCGTTTTGCCATCCACAGAAAGTTACACGGAAAACAAATTCTATCTAGGTTATAAATGCAAAAACTATATACAACACATATGAATTAATGTAATTATTTGGAAGGTGAATGCAATACATAAAAGGGAAATAAATCAAAATATAGTAAAATACCTGAGATGCAGACCTCTACACCTGATCGACCGGAGGCGAATTGGACCGAAAATAAAAGGCGAGGTTGTCATTGAGGGAAAATTATCAGTAGCACAAAAGAAATTGAGATTTTAGGAAAAGTTATGGGAAAAATGCGTGGGAAAGAAACAGAGGTCGTAGGCAATTTAACAAGAGGGTCGAAAAATAATTAAAAAAAAATCTGATGTGTCCAACACATGACTTCCTTGCCCGTCCATTAGATCAAAACTATTTTCGACGCACTTCCTCTAAATTTATTTGTTTGAAAGAGATAAAATATCAATAATAGTAAGGTTTAGCGATTTCTAGCCAAATATTTCGATATCGCCAAGCTGAGTTCAATTTGAAAGATTTCCTTCTGACACTTTATTTGGCGATATTTCACCAAAAGCCGACAAACTTGAGATAGTCTGCGAGATTTTGGGGATAGCCAAAGTAGTCATTGACCACAGACTTTCAATGAATTGAATGCATCCATACACCTCAATGTATTCAAAGTCATTTGGCTCACCCTGTAAATAAATTCTCAGTCGATTGCTGTCAAAAAAGATATTGAAAACAGCTAGATATTACAATAGTTCTAAATACAAAAGTTAAAAAATCTACGGGGTAGTTTTAGAGTTATACAAAATACGAAATAATTTTTAGCGCCAAATTTGGCGATATTTCGGCAAAACTCGTCAATATCGACGACATTTGGCGAGATTTTAAGCATGAACCAAACAATGACAGATTATCGCCAAATTTGGCGATATTTCGCCAAAACTCGCCAAGGTCGAGGACAGACGGCGAGATTTTGGGCATGTACCAAACAATGACTATCTACAGTAGCATTATATTGAAGATGTCCACAGACATTAAAGTACTGAAATTCTTTCCGGTGGTCCTGTAAATTGGGTAGATTGGAACAAAAAATCGAGATGCACAACTAGATGTTACAACATTCTTATATATGAAATTTCATAATAGTTTTTGAGATTTGAGAGTTAAATATGCACACACGTACACCAAAAGTCGCCAAGCTTGGCGACTTTTGGCATAGTTCTTTAGGGAGGCACGTGACCGTGGTCGGACCATTACCTAACTTATGTGGTAGGACGGTATTGTGCTTGAAATGGATGATGAATGCCCCTAAAATTGCCATTGACCGTAATGTATTGGAAATCTTTTGAGTGTTCCTGTAGCAGAACTATAAATGATAAAGACACTTTTTTTAATGGAGAAATTCATTTTCTAACTCTTTACAGCATATATCACTTCTGAGTCGTTTGAAATAGCCCAATACCTCTAAAAAACGCTTTGATGAATTTCGGCCCTTAGAACGTAATGTATTTCGAATCTTTTGGGCGGTCCTGTAGATAAACTATTCAGTCGAATGGAACCGAAAGGGGAGGTGCACAACTAAATATTACAAAAATCCTAAATATAAAGTTTCAACATTGTACGCCTAACAGTTTTTGAGATATGCGAGTTTAATGAATTTCGGCCCATTGAGCGTAATGTATTTCGAATGTTTTGGGCAGTCCTATAGATAAACTATCCAGTCGAATGGAACCAAAAGGGGAGGTGCACTACTAGATGTTACAACTATCCAAAATATGAAGTTTCGACATTCTACGCCTAATAGCTTTTGAGTTAGGCGAGTTTAATGAATTTCGGCCCATAGAGCGTAATGTATTTCGAATCTTTTGGGCGGTCCTGTACATAAACTACCCATTCGATTGCCACCAAAAGGGGAGGTGCACAACTAGATCATAGAACAATCCTAAATATCAAATCTCAACATTTTACGACCAATAGTTTTTGAGATATGCGAGTTACATACATACGTACGAACTGGCCACAGTAGACTCGCCGCTGATCAAAATGAGTTGCAGACGCGTTAATATGATCGTGCATGCTAGCCTACGATGAGATGCATCGAAAAATTTTTTTAAATGAAATTTAGAGGTAGTCAAAATCGGTTTTTTTGTCGAAATTTGGCCCCCAAAATTTTTGGGGATCACATTACTTCCTTATACTACGTACAAGGAAGTAATAAAAGAAGTTTAAAGGAGGGATTTCGGAGATCCAATGGAATGAATAAATGGAGATCTTGACCAATAAAGTGAATTGATAAGGGGGAATATCAGGTAAGGTAAAATTTTAGAGGACTGTCAATTTGAATAAGGAGGAAGAGAGTGGCTGAGCACCGATTACCCTTTGGGACAAAGGGGAATGAATCGAGGGGGAGGAATTGAAAAAAACCAGACTGCAGCGACGGAGGAGTCAGATCCTTTACAGATCCTTTAGAAATTTTTTAGAGATTTTCAGAGTTTCAGAGTTGTGTCTTATTTTTGTGTAGTGTCAGTTTGGGATATAATTATTACAATGCATCTCTGCCTACTTCACTGGATTCCAGGTAAGCACGGTTTTGCCATCTCAACTTATTATTTTTTTTTTTTTTTGAGTGACTACTTTATGATTTTAATATGTGTAAACTATTTATATATTTAATATCCGTAAATAAATAAATAATTTCCTTAATTAAATTATGTGTGTAGTTTTCCATGAAGAGTCCATTTTAGTGTTGGGTTAAACATAACCCCCGTGTTAGGAGCTGTCGTACCCTACACCCTCCTGGGTTAATTAAATTAAAACAACGCATTATCATAATTCAATCTAATGTACGTAATCGAAAATTAATTTCGGAACATTTCTTTTCTTTCCTTTTAAAAATGTGTACAAAAGGGTGGGGCACCCCAGCACATAGAAATCTGCCGCCTGAGAAAGAAGCCAGAGTGTCACAGTTGTCTGCAGTTTTCGTCAGTAGAAAAGTGATGCCCGGACTGGAATTTCTTCAGGTGCAAGTCACAGCAAACGTAAGTTACCCAGAGGTATCGGTCTTATTTGCAGTGACTAAGACTGCAAACAACTGTTACACTCTGGCTTCTTTCTCAGGCGGCAGACTTCTATGACACTGGACTACAAAAACGTATCCCACGGTATGATGAGTGCTAGAGTTCAGAATATTCTTATATTGAGAAGTACTGATTTTAAGAGTAAGTTGTTTTTTTTTATGCTTATTTATTACCTTTTGCACCTAGCAATGTTTTCGCACTTATTAAGCTGAGTTCAGTTTTGGAAATTTATTTTTGGAGCAAATTTGGTGATATTTTGACAAAAGTCGTCAGGCTTGGAGACAGTTGGTGAGATGTTGATCAAATCACAAACATTTATTGACCATAGACTTTTACTGTATTGAAGATGTTCACGTACTTTAATGTATTGGAAGTATTTTGGGTAATCCTATTAATAAACTACCCATGTTTCTTTACGTTCAGTATGGAATTAAATATGATTACATGAAATTTGTCCACCCTTTGTAAGTATAATATTTTAAGCGTATTCACTTTATTTCTATCATACACAAATTTATAATTTTGGAATTTTATAGAGAGTTCAACACCTTAACTGTTCAGGAAGCATATATAGGTTTTGCATAGTCGATGGTTTAACTTTAATGATATGTTAACTGTCCAGGGAGTATATATAAGCCTTTCTCAATTTCCTCAGTAATTTACTTCCTAATAGTATTAAATAGGGGAAGTTGAGGTACAATAAAACATACAACCTAAAATCTGTAGGATTTGCTATAGAAAGTTGTAACTCACACCTATTATACAAATATATGTTCCAGTTACTGATGTAATTTGAAGACAATCGCGTTTTTACAGCGAGAGCAAAAGAAAATTATTGGATTTTCACAATTGAAAGTAAGTTCCATTACTAACAGAAATTTTGTTTTACCTCCATGTTCTAATATGCGTAATTATTTATTTTTCAAATATTGTAATCACTATGTTATAGTCTTCATACTCCCAAAGCTAGAATGAAGAAAAATAAATTTATGAATTAGTAATAAATTATTTATTTTATAGCCTTAGTGTGGGGTACAATGAAGCACTTGTAGACCGGGTACACTGAAACATGTTTTATTGTACTGCAGGTGAATGCATTTACTTTAAATAAAGCTGTAACTATTGAGATCTCCATAAAGTGCATAAAACCACTTTCACAAAAAGAAAGTGACAACTCCAATGCTAATTTCCTTAAACATACATATTTTTTAAACATACAAATTCAAACTTAGCTTATTTTTCTTGCGAGGTTACTCAGACTACAATAGGATCATTTTTTTATCTTCTAAAATTTGAAAGATTTTTTTATGTTTTAATGAAGGAAGGTGAACTTAAACGTAAACAAATATAAGGGAGAGCGAGGTACGTGGTCATTGAAGATATTTATCGTTCAGTGAATAGTTTTGAAATAAGAAAGTTATTTAAAGTAGGTATGAAACAACTTAAGTTTGTGGAAAAAGTTAAACATCTCACTTCAATTGTGACAGGAAGAAAAAACCTTTTCGTTTTCTGATCATCTACATGAAATTTGAAGAAATTAAGACTTTATTACACTTGAAATTTGTTAAGTAAATATGAATTTTGTGGTATGTTTATACTTACTTTAATGATTGAATGATCTAAATTTATCTAATTAAGTCTTCCACATCAGCTACAGAATCTTCAGTTTCCCAGACTTACGTAAAACAAAAAATGACACCAGAGATGGTAAAAGCCTTTTTCTAACTCTGATACAAAAGAGAGAAAACTGAGAGGCAACCTAAAGAAAACAGAAATTCTTACAGATATACCTATGAAAATCACAATCCGAAAAGAGATGTTAAGAAAGGAAGAATGAAAGACCTATTGATATAAGCAGGAGAGAAAAAAAAATTGCAAGCAGTTACTCAAACTGATCTCAACTGAATATCGCTCAACTGAAGAAGAAGAAGAATGAAAAGAATCTTTCAGTGATTCGGACTTTTAGGATTTGGAATTTGAATATGTAAAAGATTTTTTAATGGTGACATTGAAGATTTCGTATTAGTCAAGGTCAACGGCAAGAAAAAATGCCGTTTTAAATCCTATGTTACTGAAGTTTTAGGCAAAAATGAAAATGAATTTGAAGTGCACTACATGAAAGGAATTCAGCCAGTTTATGCACTTATCTTTGATGAGGCAGACATTTATGGAGCAGACAGTAAAGAGATTTTGAGAAAGTTGCCAAAACCAAATGGATTGCAAAGAACCAATAGAGCAGTGGCAAACTTAACTTTTGCTATTGATTTTCAGTTATAATGTCCAATAGTTATTGTAAAATAACAGTTTTTGATGTAATGTCTTAAAAATAACTATAAAATTAAAATTTTTAAAACTTAATAGGACTTATAAGTGATATTGTCCAACTAAAACCTTTTTCTTAATTTTCTTAACAAATTTAGTGTGTGTATATTTTGAAACCATAAAATTAGTATTCATCTTATAAACTTTTAGATACTTTAATAGCTAATTTATTACTAAATATTTTCAGGCAATAAAAAAGTTGAAATTACTCACTATCGAGTAAAAGAATTTTTTTAATTGTGTTTGTCGTTAGCTGACCCACTATACCCCATTTGTTGACCCAGTGTGCCGCTTTATGGGGTACAGTGGATCAACAAAAAGAACTTAAGAAAAATGCTTTTTACTGTGCAAAAACTTTTCTTAGAATTGAACTAAAATTAATTAGGATAGTCAATAGTCCAGAAAACAAAATACATTAGTCTGATATTCTGTTTTTAAAATAGTTTTACCATTACATTTAAAAATCTAATAATTGACCCACTGTATCCCCCCCCCCCGTCTCTCCTACTATATTTCTTTTTAATGCATTTACAGGGATAATTCCTAAACATTTGGACAGGTATTAATGATTTCTTTTTTAATTACAAATGGGATAGAGCTCAGGGGGGAGAGCTCATGGGACAGAGCTTTTCTTATTTTAATTTGGTCACGTTCTGATGATGATATCCTTCAGAAATTCGGATAAAAGAATTTTTTTAAACTATTGCCTAAAGGTTTGCTGGGAAGTCAAAAGTTGCCAAGGTTGATACTTTTCGCAAATGTTGGCCAAATTTGGCGCCATTTGTGTTTTTCAGTTCTGTGTGTTATGGCAAGCCTACACGAGAGGCATCTGCTTAGGGAGGTGCCTTGGGCAGAGGACTTTTTAAGGGGTTCTAACTGTGATCACGTTACGTCTGGAGCCGAAAACTCCCAAAACCTGGAGAAACCAGCCCAAAACTCCAGACCATTAGATCAACAGCCACTCGATAGGCCCAAACCAGAGACCTTCGTATTTCAGCCATCTACCATGCTCAGTAATTGGACGCAAGAAGTAAATTTCCAAAAATTTAATTTTTTTGGCGATATTTTCTATGTTTGGATAGAAATTGCAAAACCCTACTGTCATTCAATGGGAATACTAATTATTTAATTAGTGTTAAGCATGGGCGACGGCAGAATAGTTCCCAGGGGGGCAAAGACTACTCCAGGGGGGCAGAGACTACTGGTTACCATGTACGTATGGTTACCATGTTGGAAAGAGCAAAAAAGCAAGGGAAAACACTGCATACAAAAATCCAGGTGGGTGGCATTGCCCCCCTTGCCCTATGCTGCCGGCGCCCATGATGTTAAGTACTTTGAAGTCGGTTTTCTTTAAAAAAAACAAGCAATCATACTTTTGTTGATACTACAGTATACATATACTAAAGTTCACAAGAACACGCATACATTTCTTGGCTGTCGTTGCATATTTGGGGGGAAATTAGAGCACGGACCGACAGACAAATCGAAGACACAAAACCTCTTCACCTCAGTTTGAAAGTGTTGGTGCCAAAAAAAGGCAACTCTTCTTAATTGCGCCGATATTAAATTTCGCCCTCACAAAATCGCCAACTCCTTTCACAAAAGCCAAGTGACAGGCACAGAGAATCCCCGCGAAACAGTAAATGCAAAACGACAGAACAGAATAGAGAGGGATTCGAGGGGAAGAACAGGCGTTTTGAAGTGTATGTTGAGTGACAGGCCGTGTAATGGATAATTCCTCGCCAGAAAAGGAGCTTTATTAATCCTATAGAGACCAATGGAGCGTTTTCGAAAGGGAAGGATTGGGGAGTATAACTTACAGGTCTAGTCTAGACTGTTATTGGATGGCGATTGTTTTATAGCTGAGGTGAAGATTATCACGTGCGTGATGGTGCTAATTAAGATGGTTGAAATTTTTCTTTTTCGGTATTTTTAGCGAAACTATCAGTTAATTTTATAATAGTGATTTCATTCTAAAGCAATAATTTTATGGATATCTAAGCTATGTAAAATCGGTGTAGAAAAGGGCATTTTTTATTCATTGGCTGTTTTCTGTTACTAATAATGTTAAACATGCAATTTTTTGTGTTACTTTATGCAATGCATTCACCCCCTTCACACCTGAAAATATTTTATAAAACCATATTACTTTCAAATGCAAAAATATTCGAATTTATTAATAGCTGTTTTTTTCCCATTAAAATGGGGTAACATGTGAATAGACTAAAATGAGTAGGCATTTCTTTTTGATCAAAAATATAACTTGCTTGTTTTCAAATGATTTTTCTTTTTTAGCCTATATTTTCGGACATTTATGCCCATTAAACGTTTATTGGGAAGGTTTGGAAACATAATATTAACTAAGCCTAACTGTAAACCCATTTTATCCCACCGCATTAAAACATAAAGTAAAAGAAAAATATTTTTAAAAATCCTTACTTTTTTTTTGAAAATAAATTGTTTAGACCTTTTTTAAACTGAAATTAATTATAGAACTTCCATGAAAATTTCCAGAATGCATGAGTCAATGGGAGACACGAGAACAAACACGGATTCAATACAAATATAAAAACTAATATTATGCTTCCAAATCCAATTAATAAACTTTTTAATAAATCTTACTCATTTTACCCCACCATTCCCTACGTCTTTTTTCCCCTCACTAATGTGAAGGGAGATACGTGCCGGAAGCTGGTTTTAATCCCGCGAATTACGTGTGGTAAATGAAGGCGTTATCCGACTGCGCAAAAATTACCCCCCTTGGCCGGCCTTTAATTGGCGAGGAGTAGAGAGCACGGATTTGAATTCAATCCGCCACAGATGTATGAAGAGCTATCTGTAAAGAATGTTTTGATCCAAACCTCTATTTGTGTGCAAAATTTTAAAATGATACTAATAGTTAGGTATTCGTTATCATTACATTTTAAATTAAGAATTTTAAGGCTACCTCTATTTTAGTTTGCGATATCAAATGAAATGTGAACAGCCCATTTTGGCATACCACCATCATTTGGGTGGTTTTTTCAAAATCACTTCTTAAATGATGCTTTGATTACAAAAGAAATAAATAAGCTCTTAAAATTTCCTGTCTGTGTCTACAAGAGGTTTGGTTGGGCGTTCATGAGTCAGTCAGAACATCTTCCTTGATGCAGAGAGACGTACTAGTTAAGTACATATGTTTTTTTTTAGCACTCTCGCACTCAGTACGAGAATTTTGTCTACGCTATTTTGTTTACGCGATCTTGTCGACAAGTTTTGCAGATATGAACTGCCACGGTGAAGATAGTTTCAGATGTGCTAGCCAGATAACGCGGAAAGGGGGGGGGTGGTGGGCGTTAATAAAATGTTCGAAGTCGCACAAGGTTTGCAATTTTCGATAATTGATCGCTAAATTTGGTGCCAAAAGGCGACAATCCTACTAATATTATAAATGTCAATGTTTGTATGTATGTTTGTTACTCTTTAACGCTGAAATAGTTTGACGGATTCGGATGAAATTTCGAATAAAGGCAGTGAAAATCATGGATTAACAAATAGGCTACTTTTTATCGCGCGATAAAAACACTGTTCCTATAATATACAAAAAACTATCTTTTATTATAAAAAGAGGCTACAATTGAGCTTTTTCTTACAAAGACGTCGATAAATGGTGCAATACGCAGTTTTCAATAAATGAAATCACCTGAATAAGTTTTTCCTTCTGACGTGGATTTATAAGAGGGGAACGGACCAAGCACACAAATCCGAAATACGTGTTACACAAACAAACAAACAAAAAATAAGTTTTTGAAGCTTTCATTCAGTTCGAATTATGCATTTTTCTGCGCTTCTTTTACTCCTTCTCTTTCTAATGCATTACATCCAGCAAAAGGATGTTAGAAATGTCAATTTTAATTTTGTTTAATCATACTCATGAATAGTGATACACTCTCCAACTTAATGGAATAAGGAAAGAAAATAGGGAAGGCGCATGGATATAATACGCTTTTAGTATATAGCACTTTAGTGCGTATTTAAAATCTGAATCTGTTTCAGATTTTCTTCCTTTTTTTCTCCACAAAGCTTTTATCTCACTCATACGAAAAGCTCAAAAAAGTTTATCATATATTAAGATAAATTCGCAGTTTATGCAATTCTAAATAGCTCTTCTAAAATTATACATTTTAACATGCTTTAAAAGATTAAAGTTTTTTTCTTCTACTGAAGCACGGAGGATTTAAATATTTAAATCAATTCAGTGAAAGAAACGAATTAGTACAAGTAATACGTAGTATTCGTAGATCTGTTCAATAAAATATATTAAAGTACTAACAAACATTTTGTGTATATTAAATTAAAAACGCATGTCATAATTTTCAACGGTCGCTTTAAAACTAAGTGATAACTAAACCTGCATTAGTATCCCGTGGTAGTTTCAAAAGAAGAAACTCCCTGAACATCCCCCCCCCCCCGTCACGAGAAGTGAATGTGCCTCATATGATGCAAGACATATGTATTGTATAATATCATTAAGAACACCTAAGAACTTTAAAAACCTTTATTGTACACTAGTATTCTCTAGAATATCTGATATACATTTCTCTTTAAAACATAAATATAGCCTCGAAACAGAGTCAAGTCATTAGAGAGACGTTACCAGATTCAACATATGTCGTCAAGTGTTTTATTATCAATGCGCTTGGCATATTTTATGTTTCTTTTACTTCAGTATGATATTTCTAACCTATCTCCTCCACTTCTTTAAACACCCGTTTGCATTTTTTATTTTGAAAAATTAAATTTCTTTTCATCCCTCCCCTCCCCTTCCAGAGTTACGAACTTTAACATTTCAGTTCATTAACTGCAGGCTCAAGTCTGCCAGCTTAATGAGCACCCGACCCCCCTTTGTGAAGATTTTAATTAACACAAAATCTTTTGGAACGGTTTTATTTTTTTTTCCAATTTGCTCTTTCGGTCACTTCTCCTTGTTGAGCTTTTTCAGTGTAGTCATTTGCATCTGATTTATCGGTTTCATAATTTTTTGGGTTAACGAAAGGTATTATTGACTATTCTTCAAATCTTGGCAGGGGTTTTGATAATTCCCTTTGTTTTATTTTTTACTAACATTTTTTAATAATGTTAAGAATTTTCATGACTGCAGTTTGTCCGCTCAACACATACGGATTTAAATATTTGGATTTCTTTTGTCCATAGATCTATCTAACTTTTGACTAACACTTACAAAAAATGATTTATTTAATATAGAGGCCATAATTGTACAGCTAAGGGAAAAAAAAAAAACACCCACTTGCTCTTTATTTGGTCGTCGTTCCTCCTACAGCAGAGTTACATATACCAATCGTTTATGATTAACGTACGCTTTAATTTGCTATATATAAAATACTAGCTGCGCGCCCGTTCTTCGCACGGCAGGGAACGAATATTTTACTAAAATATAATCGTAACTATCTATGCGAAAACAACATGTCAAAAAGTTCAAGTAGTCTTTTTGTTGAAACTACAGCGGGATATATTACGCAACGTAGGATTATGGTTTAGTTAGTTATAAGACGATCGTTGGAAAATAATGAATATAACACTTTTAATTTCACGAAATAGTTATTAACGTGGTATACTGTGCTTTAATCCATATTATCCAAACAAATCTACTATTACTACCAGCGAAAAAAATGAGAATACTATCTGTTACTTATATTAATATTATCTATCTTCGTTTCTCCGTCTTTAATACTCAATTTAAAGAAAGAGATTAGATATTTTAAACCAATGATGCCTTTCTACTTTTTGGTGATTCTGTGGAATTTATGCATTGCCATTAAAACAGATCTGCATACATTTTTAAGCATAATTCCTGTCTGATTGGCGTATTTAGCACAGCAAAGTATTTCCTCTCGCAGTGGTGGAAAACATCCAAGCTGTATCAATTTAAATATTATTTAAATCCACCATGGTTCAGGCTCGTGAAAACATCAAACTGTCTAATCTCGAGGAACTATTTGGTATCGCTCAAATTGCGAATAGGGCTTAAATTGTGTTGCAGAGTTTACGAATTTCGGGCAACTTTGAATTTATGGCGTCACGTTCTGACCAGGTAGTCGAATTTAGTCATTTCGCGCAGTAGTTTTCAAACGGAGTAATATTGAAACATACGACGTTCAAAAACTCTCACTTGCAACAGAACTTTATTAAAGTTAATTTGAGAGATATTGGGGTTATTCCTAGCTAATTATAATTTCAAATATTTTCCGGATCTATTTTGCTAATGATGTAACTTTTGTGCAAAAGCTTGCTAAGTTGCTAAAATTTAATAAAAAAAAGTATATCTAATATAGATAATATACCGCCAAAAGTCGTCCAAACTTGGCGATATTTTGCACGATACAATGACCGTCGTCAAACAGATTGCGAATACTATGAAATATGTTAATTAGTATTTTGCATCTTGTGCCGACATTTGAATTTCCCACGATTTTCAAAAATGCAAGTTTCCTTTCGTTATTATGGTTGCTGAAAAATCATAGAGCTCAAAAATTGACAAGGATAACACTTGCATTAAATAAAATACTTTGAATTTTTATAATAGTAAATTTTTGCGACAAAGCCTTTTAATGTAATTAGATTTCTAACTCATTTTTAAACTCATGACGTCAAAATGACATCATGAGTTTAAAAATGAGCTTTCGCATTCTCAGTTGCGATATCTAACATTAATTAGTGAAAGAAGAAAAAGAAACAAAAAACCACGTCATTTTATTTTCTACAGTATCTGATAAACTGGATGGAAGTTTATGATTTCGCTCGTGGTGTAATTTTTTGTTAAAACATGTTAACTTCATTAGGATTTTTATTGCATTTTTACACTCGTGACATCAAAATGACGCCAGTCTCTCTTGAATTATTGAAAGTAATAAATAAAAAAGAAATCTAACTTTGTTAACTATGCTCACGAATATGCTGTAATCGGACAATTGAGTAGCTTTCTGCACTAAAAATTGCGAAAAATTGTAAAAAAATTAGGGAACGGGTGGATTTCCAGAATTTTAAAGCAGCCTACGGTTTATTCTATGTCATTTTACATGTATGTGCAAAATTTCAAGCTGATCGGTCGAACGGTGTGGGAGGAGTTCCCGGACGAACGAACAAACAGACAAACGTTCACATTTATATAGTAGATGCATAAGGGGCCATCTCCATCTTTAAATTTGCATCAATTTCATTTTTTCAATGGCAACCCCTGGATTTCACTTCAAATTGAAAAAAATTAGCTCATTTTAACCTCGGATACGAATTTCCGACAAATTTGAACATAAATATTTTTTTAACACTTTAATTCATGTATAATATTGATATTAAGAAGCTGATTTTTATTCCTACAGTTAGAACTAATCGATTCAAACATAATTTACTGTTATTATGATTTTAATAAAACATTAATATGGAATTATGGATTATTAAATTAATATTAATTATGAATACGACCTAGCCATATTTCGATGGAAATAGATGCAAAAAGTAATTTTATAGGACTGTGCAAAATTTCAAATTTTTACATTCAGTAGTTTAATTTATATTAATTAAAATGTATTATTTTCATGAGTTAAGGGACCGTATATATAAATTTATTAAGATACGATTTTTTGAAAATTGCGTAAAATGAATGTTAGATTTCTTTTTAACAAAGTAGTAAAAGTTAGTGGTTTTAAAAAATAGCAAATTTTGAAGCAAATAAATTAGAGGTTTATACAGCTTGGTGGTGATTCTATAAAGCGTCTACTGTCGTCCACTAATACCCCCGCCCCCACCCAAATAAAATATTTTCTATGTTTAGAATTAGATGCAGTAGATGTCTGTCTTCCAATACAATATTCTATTTAAAAAAAAAACTAACATCTTCAACATTAAAAGTATGAATTTGACCTTTCTAAATATCTGAAATATCACGTCTTTGGACTTCCCCCTACATTACCATCAAGTAATTCAACAAACATTAAAAATCACATTTTTTTTGTCTAAATTTTCAGACTATAAAGTAAAACACCGGAAAAGTTATAATAAAAGTACTAGACACTGCAGAAGTTAATATTAAATGAATAAAGTGAAATAACAAACAGTGTGATATTAACATTTTTTGACACAGCTGCCTGTGCGGACGCACAGGCAGCTGCGTCAAAAAATCGTCTCTAGATCTGTGGCCCGCAATGAACGATTCGATCGACCGCCATCTTGCTGGTAGTTAGATAGAGCGATGGCAACGGCAGCCCTTTTTTTCGGCATTGGGTAGTTTATCCAGTTGGCCTTCTATAACAGGGTAATTCCATTGCATTCTTCCAGTTTTCAGCAGATGCCGGTGCTATTAAAAATAATCCTGGCCATTTTACAAATAACCGACTATTTTTACGGGAAATGATGTGCTAAAAAGTAAAGGATTCCCGAGTAACTATGACACCCTCAAGTATTTTTATAGACATCACATTTATTCTTCGTGACTGACAACAGTCAAAACGTCAGAGTTTCGTGACCTCACGGCGAGGACACCGCGCGTTAACCCTTTAACGCGCAGTGTTCCCGCTCTGGGAACACCAAACTCTGACGTTTTGACTGTTGCCAGTCACGAAGAATAGATTTGATTTCTATAAAAATAGTTGCGGGTGACATGGCTCCACGAGAATCCTTTACTTTTTAGCACGTCATTTCCCGTAAAAATAATGGTCACGATTATTTTTAACAGCACTGACATCTGCTGAAAAATGGAAGAATGCGAGAACAGCTGGATAGATTGCCGAATTCTGAAAAAAGGGCAGCCGTTGCCATCGCTCGACTTAACGACCAGCAAGATGGCGGATGATCGAAACGTTCATCGCGTGCCACAGATCTAGAGACCCTTTTTTGCCGACAGCTGGCTGTGAGCCAGCTGTCGTGCGGTCGCACAGCCAGCTGTCGGCAAAAAAGGGTCTCTAGATCTGTGGCACGCGATGAACGTTTCGATCATCCGCCATCTTGCTGGTCGTTAAGTCGAGCGATGGCAACGGCTGCCCTTTTTTCAGCATTGGGAAAGGGTTGCGCCTCAAAGGGTTAAATGGTAAGGCAGCTAAGATGTAAAATTCCGTTCACTGCAATGCACTTACATCTTATACACCAGTTAAAGTGCGTTTATCATAAGTTAATTTTCAAATTTAAAGTATGAAAATACCATTTATAAAACAGTTTTTTGTTTTCTTAAATATAGTTAGGTACTTTTACAAGAAATAGTTTTTCGTGAAATATAAGTTACCAAAATTCACCAGAGCGTACTATAACCTGTTCAAGATGAGCCCATTCAGGTGAAATCCTAGACTGTAAGGGGAAGGCTTTCAAAGAATCAGTGCTTACAAGCATTCAAAGACTCTTGGGATGCTGGGACGAGCATGGAAACCTGCTGGGATGCACGTCTGGATCTCAGCGGATAATTCAAAGACCCATGCTGGGAAACAAAAATGGCTTTCATTCATAGAAATCCACGAAGTTAAACAAAGCTAGGTTCTATCGGAATATTCAAAGACCCATTTTTGGAAGCAAAAATAGGTCTCGTTGGAACATTTTTTTAAAATTATGGGCGGGCACTTGCCGATTAGGCATTCGCCACTACCACGGCCCGAAGATATTGGTCCTTCTATTATAGGGGTACCCAATGAGCGGCCATCATTACCCTCTATGATGGGACGGACAAATGAACATCGAAGCCCAAGTTTGGAATCGAACCTGGACCCAAGAATAATTCTTTAGCGCTACCGAAGCGGATCATAGGAACATTCAAAGACTCATTATAGAAAATAGAGATAGGTTCCAGGGGCGTATTCAAAGACTCATGCTAGAAAGCAAGGATGAGTTCCATTGGATCATTTAAATACCTAATGAGTAACGCCGAGAAGTAACGCAGGGCGCAGAAGGAGATTGTGACGTTTTCATTATGATGGGAACGAACACGTTAAACCTGAGTTCAATATTAACGGAGAGAAGTTTAAACTACCCCGTCATACGCAGGCCCCGATTCTGACATACCGGGGTCGGGGGCAGAAGTCTGAATGGGACCCCCACCCATACATTTTGTTTCCTTAGTGTCTCTGATAACAGCTTTTATGTATTTTGCGCTGTCTCGGATGCAGTGGTAAAAATCTATGTTGTTATTAAATGTATCTCACCTGAAATACGATACTAGATAAATGAGAATGTATGTGAACATCTTAAAAATTATGAAAAAATGTTTGTTAAAAATGAAATCTTAAAAAGTAAAACTAAAAACCTGACTTTTTTTTATAACATTAATGTAACCTTTAATTCCTAATTATAGGAGCCCCATTATCGCTAGGTAGCCACTCAAAAATCCTCAAGCTGTGGCTCAGTTTTAGGTTAAAAACTTCATTGGGTCCGACAATTTTCTGCGTAGTCAGTCAAAATCTGGTAACCACTCTATTTATCACTTCTTTTTGCAGAAATCATTCTGCTGTGATGTTTTTCTATGGTGAGGTAGAACTGAAATGAAAGATTTTTTATTATTTGCAACTTGTATATTCATAACTAAAATATATATATATATAGACATTTACTATATTGAAACGAAATCTTTAACGAAATTCAAATTCTGTAAAAATTTAGCCCCCCCCCTCAAAATCCGGAGCCTGGGGCATATGCCCCTGCGATCATCAGGTCCTGGTCATACGCACACGTAACTACCTGAATGTTATTTGGAAAGGAAGCAATTTTGCATTTCCGTCCTTTTGTAGGGCGCTCAAAGAGTCAGGGAAAAGACCCTTTCCAAGTCAAGTGATAGATATCCTCCAAAGTGCTCTCCCTATTAAAAAAAACAAAAGTTCCATTGAGTGTGTGTGTGTGTTTCACTCCAAAAAAGCGAACATTTCGAAAATTTCCCGATCGAAGTAGCAGCTCATGGGGGTAAGGGATGGAAGTGACCGATCGATCTTCTGCCGAAATGAGCCGCTACAGTATCCCCGTCAGACGGCGCTGTGAGCGACTCCTTTTCCTCTACAGCTACAACTCCTTCCGCATAAGAGAAGATGAACTCTAACGTTTGTTGCAACCGGCCGGATTTCGCCCGCTTGCTTCCAGCTTCCGGATACTAAGGGATTATAAAAACAAAAACAAAAAAATATAAGGAAAGAAAAATACTAGACATAAAAAAAAAAAAATAGAGTGCCCTACAGATGATAGTCCTCAGTCTCAGGAAGGTAGGCTTGAATGCATTTTTTAACTCATTTTCCGGGGAGTTTTTTGGTTTCGGACGGTTCCTATATTTCCCCCCGTTTCAGCGGAATGTTTTGGTCCTTATGGTCTCACAACACTGCACATAAACACATATACTTTGCTTTCGGAGATTTGATAAAAAGATACAGTTTAGGTTATAAGACGAATGTCCCGGGAAACTCTGGGAAGATATTTTAATTGGATTAGAGACATAGAAGGTAATAGAGGTAGGTATAAGGGAGAAGTTTCTTCAAGGAATTTTCTTGGACAAAGTTGGGGAGTTCGGATTGTGTGGGCGTAAAAGAGGGTATGGAATTGTTTTGGAACATTTCTGTTCGGCGGTTCGCAGTTTGGAGAGGGAAGTTTTGTAGGTTACAAAGGTGTACAACTTCTCGATTGTGGATGTCTATCTAGCTCTGATACGTTTTGAGGTAGTTTATAATCACCTTTTGAAAAGTGATACTCTACAACTCAGTGAAAGTTTCAGCAAATAAGTTAGTTCGGAAGTAAGTAGGCGTTAGGTGTACTGTCGTAAGTCGTTTATAAATGATATTGAAAATGATTTATGTAAAAAAAAGGATTTTCTAGAACTTGGTATGAGTTTTAATAAAGAAAGAAGTCAGAAGTTAAAAAATTGGATGAAAAACAAGTCTATTAGTTTTGGTCTAAAGTATTATATGTTAAGATAAACATACATGTGTACTGTAAATGATATTTTAGAATGTAACGAAAGTTATAAAATGTATAACACAACGTATTTCAAACTAACATAAGAGCGTCGTAGATATAGTCGAGAGATATAGTCGTCTAACAATTGAAAAATGTTAATTCAAAATTGTAAACGAGATATATTGATGAAAATTTAAAAAATATTATATAGTAAAAGATGTAATAGAACAATATATACGGAAATTTTAATTTTTGTAAATTGTAGGAATACATATTTGATGTTAAAGTTGATACAATGTACATGCATTTTTTTTCATGATATTTTAGAGCTTTAAAGTTTTAAAAACAAAATAGAAAGTAAATAAAGCTAACAGAGCAACAGTTAAAAGTACAGTAACTCAACAAATGACAGTTAAAAATGTTCGGTCATGTTTGAAATACTTTAGAGCTTTATAGAAGTTATAAGTATTTATAAATTACATTTAAAGATATGAGAAAAACAGCTAGTGTGTTGCTTTAATGTTTACATATTAAAGTAAAAAGTATGTAATTTCAAATGTGTTACGTGTATATTATAAGATATCTAAACTTATTAAAAGTTTTATAATATTAAAAAGTATTATACACATCGATCTGATAAAAATGTATCATTTATAAATAAATTTTAGAATTCAACAGAAGTTTTTGAAAACTATTATAGAAAGTAGAAAAAGAACAATAACAATGTAGTTGAAGTGTTTATAAGTTGCGATCTACATTTTTTGACATTGAAATAGACATAATGTACCCCTTATATAATATTCTAGAATCAGTCTTTTGAAAAATAAAGCTGAATGTAGTTAGAGTTAACGAAAAAGCATAGTAATTGTATCGTTTATAAATAGCAACGTAATACAGAATGCTAGAATTTCTATTGTTTACACGAAATTTTTCGAAACTTGAAGTATGAAAAACTAACAGAACGCACAGTTAAAACTAACAAAATAAAAATGCTTATAGTAATGAGGTATCTAAAAATTTCAGGGAAAAATATTTTGTGTTACATTAGAATTATGTGTGTGATTAAACGATATTTTAAAACTTAAAGAGAAGTGTTCAAAAAATATTTTAGCGAATATAATTGAAAATATTAGAAGAGCTGCAAATACTCTCATCAAATGGTTTATAAAATGAAATGTAAAATGTTCGATGTAAGAATCAATGATCATACTTGTGTAGAATATATATGAATTACTTTAGAGCATAACGTAAATTTTAAAATGTAAGTCGGAGTACAGTTTTGTGTAGCATATGTATGGCTATTAAATTGTTCACTCTTATATGTATATGTTTCTATGTAAGTAAAAGGACGTATTTGTATCTTTCATGTGAGATATTTTAAAACTTAATAGAAACAAAATAAAATAAAAAAACAAGGGTTAGGAGAAAGAGTATAACTTTATTGTATAAATGGTAGGGGATTAGTGGAATATATTTTTCATATTATTAATGAAAAGAAATGCTTTAGAACTAAAGGAAGTAAAAACTGTATAAAAAGCTAAAGGTTAATTTTTTTTACTGAGAAAAATGTTTTAACATATAGATGTTAAAACACACATAAAACGTTTTACATAGCATTATATTTTTTTGTGGAATATTTGTAGTATAATTATTTATAGTTATTTGCATTAAGAGTATTAGTAGTTGAAGTTATTTGTATTTTTATAGTATTAGATTTTAGAGGTTGGGAAGGAATGGGATACCTGAAATTGTACACTGTAAAAACACGGTGTTTAATTTTTAATTCTTCTACCTGATGGAGTATAGCCGATGTATCAAACTTATTGATATAAATAATTTGAGTCACAGATTGTCATAAATTTGTATGGCAATTTATAAGTTGCTTTACAAGTCTATACTCCTTATGTAAGTTTTAAATATCATTTATTGAAAGTAATGCGGATTCATTTAATTTTTTTGGGCCTTGTAACATAATTTTTATGAACTAGCGATTGAAATAGGCCTAAAAGAAAAAAAAATAGGCTTTTACCAATAAGCTAAATTTTGTAATTGTTCTTTAAAATAAGGAATGGCACATTTTGACTCACCCTCACTGTGATATCTTCTAGATAAATTACTAGATTTTTCATTAAAAAATATAAAATAAATTGAAATTAAAAAATTAAAATTTTCAACCAGACATGGAAATTACAGCAATTTCTAAGATTCTGATTATTGAACTAATTTCTATGCACACCGAAGGGTTACAGGACGCAACATGTTTATTTATGTTCATTACACCGCCGATGATACTACTGATGTTGCTGGAAATGCTCATTAAATTATTCAAGAAATAAATTGGAGAAAAAATAAATCAAATACAGCGTGATCAATTTAAAAGAGTTCCCTATTACTCTCAAATCTTACGGATGTGACAACTATTTTAACGCTGAAATATAATGTTTGAACCTTGTTTAAGTGTGGGAGACAATTTCCAACACCGATGGACAGTACAAGGTTACTTAATCCTCTAATAATTTTATTTTATAAAAGCATAATTTATTCAAATATTTTACATTATCGTTCCATTATTAATTTGAATTTTTTTTTCGTGTGTGTGGGGTTATCTTAGAGATAGTGTTTTCTAGAGAAGTTTCGTAAACATCGAAGAATTAAAACAAACCATAACTGAAGACATCTCATCAATAACACCAACAATGTTGCAAAGAGTGTAAAAAAAACAAACAAACATGGTTCGACGTGTTTATGTTTGCATTCAAAATAGTGGGGTTATAATAGTTCAACATTTGCTGTAAGGAATAATAATGTTAAAAAAAAATTAAATTAAGTTTTCAAAAATAAAATTATTACAGGGTTAAGTCACATTGCGCATCCCCATTTCTGTTTTAGCTCACAAATAAAATTGTAACAGTCTCACAGTGATGGAAATTGTCTCCCACAGTTAAATAAGGTTCAAACAACTATAAATGCAGTGTTAGAATAGTTGCCGTAATTTTTCAGGTAGCCGTGTAGATTTCAGGGTAATAAGAAAAACCTACGGGTACGCTTTAAAACTGATCACAGTGTATATTTACTGATTATTTTGTTCTAGTTAACATTTTTAACACAGGTATTTGTCATGGGTCATTAAAAAATGTTACATTTTTTACCCGCTCAAGGTGTGTTAAATTTTTTTCCCCCTACAACTTTTACTTATTATTATTAGGGATGCAACGGATATCCGGCAAACATACTGCATTCGGCCTATCCGGTCAACATGCTTGATAATAGGCAGTAGCCAGATATTAAAAATATCCGGCAGTACATCCGGTCTAAAATTATATACTGAGAAATTACATACTAAATAAACATAATAAATGAATAAATTCTAAAAACTGCTATAATAAAAAATGATAAAAAACTAAATTTTCAGAATTTAATACGTTATCCGATTAATATATTTAATACGATTTTTATCGAAATACTTTTTAGAATATATTTTTATGATGTGTAGAAAACTGAAAAAAAAAAATTAAGCATTTCTATCTTTTTTTAAGATCGGCAAATTTATGTTGCAAAAACGATGTTTCGCAATCCTTGTTAGAATTCGGTTACCTTCCCCCTCTCCTCCCCCATATAAATTGATCCTGCTTATAATAAAAGTATACTTGCTATAGTACTGGTAGTTGGTGAAAAAGGTTTACCCTATCACCTAATTTTGATACAGAAGGGAAATTTGTTCCTTTGATTTTCCAACAGTTGAATGGAGATGTTTTTCTTTCAGTAAGTGATTTTGTAAGATAGTTATCTAACTCTTGAAAGAGAGCTGATTAGATGATATTGTTATTAGTATCAACTTTAATTGCAATAGAATTGGTACTAACTTCATGAAAACAGTGCCAAAAAGATTTTCTGATTTTTGAATTAAGTGATTTGAAATCAACGAGAAAATACATATATTATGAGGTAATAGCTGAATAATCTAAGAAAATAAAACTGAATATAAAAGAAACCGGATTACTGGATAATCGCTATCCGGTATCCGGCAAATTGATATACGTTGCATCACTCATTATTACACAGAAAACTAATTTTCCTAGTAAAATGTATAAAAATTCATTAATTTTTCTCATTTTAAGCAAAAAAAAAACTGATTTTTTTCTGCTGAATAGAAAGATTAAAAAACGTCCTCTGGTTGTTTATAGACATTAAATAAAAAAAGAAAAGAAAAAATAAACATTTTATCTTCCTAAATATATTCATAATCTGTTGATTGTGCATGTCCCTAATTGCATGATCGTTTTCCATGCCCGCATTCCCATGAAAACGTGTAATTGGTTTTTTGGCGTACAATTTAACTCCCAGAATTATTATGGCCAAATTATGTCAACTCATTTTTTTTCGGTACTGTATGTATGGTGAAGAAGAAGTATAATTATGTACTCTTTATATTAATATTTCTTAAAACTATATGCATATTTAATATTCTTTCTATCGATAAATACAGGGTGGCCATAATTAAAATAGAGGTGTTTAGAGCCCTATTGGGAGAAAACGGTTTGGGCCAAACTGAACCAAATTTGCGGTAAATACTAATTAGACCACGGATTTTGATATAAAAAAACTAAAAGAAAATTCGGAATTTTTTCCACCAGGAGCGAAAGTGACATTGTAAGGTCCCTTTTTGGAGTAAAAAAGCATTTTGGGGGAAACTAATGATCCAAATGCAATGGGGCCCAACCAATTGCAATGCAAAGGGACTAGACCAGCAATGCGAGCCTCATTAAAAGGTCATGCGAGCCACGCCTGACTCGCAAGATACAGGATACACCGCTGTTCTATAACACATGCTTTAAAGTATCACATAAAAATATCATATCTAAAGTATCATATTGACAAGAGATTATTTAGAAACGCATTTTAAATCATTTATAATAAAAATTTTGTGGTTTAAAATATCATATGTTTAAAACGTACGCGTGTTTTAAATTACATATGCTGTGCAATACAAGTTTGTTTGAAGCCACATATGGGCAACCCCCTGCCCCGCCACAGATTTTAATCCAGCCAGCGGAACATTTCAAATTCCCATAGAAAACCCAAATAAACCATTCAAAATCCCATATAAAGCCTACTTATACGACCCGCAACTTTCTAAGGTTGCCCATACCTGTAAGCAATAAGACCAAGTAAGATTTCACATAAATGATAAATTATTTCGTAATATTGTTTTCAGGGTTTCCAAGTTTACCCTGTAAAGCGCAACCATTTCCCAATGCTGAAAAAAGGGCAGCCGTTGCAATCGCTCGATTTAACTACCAGCAAGATGGCGGTCGACCGAATCATTCATCGCTTGCCACAGATATAGAGACCCTTTCTTGACAAAGCCTTTCTGTATAGTTACTGTTTATTACAGTAATCGAGATTCTCGATAATAAATCTCTGTAATATTATTAGAAATTCTTGAAATTTTCGATAATCTCTGTAAATATTACAAGAAATGTGAAAGCATATATTCAAAAATTGATATCACATGAGAAATATAGATTGATTAAAATAAATAAAAAGTTTGTGAAAAAACACACATAGAATGATACTTATAATGTACACAGATAAAGATATACACATATAAGGATACTTAATAATACTTATATCCAGTTCCTACTGTTTCGTGAGACGAAGAGCTTTGACTGACGAAGACAATAAATTTTCAGTCGAAACGATGGTATCTTGTTATAAGTATCATTTTATGTGTGTTTTTTCACATAGTTTTTATTTATTTTAATGTTTAACACTTATAATATATTTTGAGTGTTTTTTCCATATAAATTGATTGTTAATGTAGATGCTTAGTGTTTTTATTGAAGAAGCATTAACTTTCAACGTGTATTTAACATGATTGGTTTGTTTTTTAAAGCTAATCAAAAGTCTTGTCACATCTGCTTTCTAAAAAGAGCATTCTTAATGTTGTATTCTGAAAACGTTAGAACAAACCAGGCCAAAGGTTATAAAAAAGCATTTTTTTAAGAAACAATTTTTTCCTTTTTGTAGAGGAAAGAATATTATTTATTTAAATGAAAAATATTATTTACATATTTTGCAAAATACATAACACGAGACTTTCGATATTGTAAATATAATTAGAAATCTCTAGGAATATATTTGAGAGCATTTCTCTAGATCCATTTTTACTTCCTTGTACGTAGTATAAGGAAGTAATGTGATCCCGAAAAATTTTGGGGGCCAAATTTCGACATAAAAACCGATTTTGACTACCTCTAAATTTAATTTAAAATTTTTTTTCGATGCATCTCATCGTAGGCTAGCATGCACGATCATATTAACGCGTCTGCAACTCATTTTGACCAGTGGCGAGTCTACTGTGGCCAGTTTTTCCATGCCGTCTGTACGTACGTACGTACATATGTATGTAACTCGCATATCTCAAAAACTATTGGTCGTAGAATGTTGAGATTTGATATTTAGGATTGTTCTATGATCTAGTTGTGCACCTCCCCGTTTGGTGGCAATCGAATGGATAGTTTATGTACAGGACCGCCCAAAAGATTCGAAATACATTACGCTCTATGGGCCGAAATTCATTAAACTCGCCTAACTCAAAAGCTATTAGGCGTAGAATGTCGAAACTTCATATTTTGGATAGTTGTATCATCTAGTTGTGCACCTCCCCTTTTGGTTCCATTCGACTGGATAGTTTATCTACAGGACTGTCCAAAACATTCGAAATACATTACACTCAATGGGCCGAAATTCATTAAACTCACATATCCCAAAAACTGTTAGGCGTTGAATGTTGAAACTTTATATTTAGGATTGTTGTAACATCTAGTTGTGCACCTCCCCTTTCGGTTCCATTCGACTGAATAGTTTATTTACAGGACCGCCCAAAAGATTCGAAATACATTACGCTGTATGGGCCGAAATTCATCAAAGCGTTTTTTAGAGGTATTGGGTTATTTCAAACGACTCAGAAGTGATATATGCTGTAAAGAGTTAGAAAATGAATTTCTCCATTAAAAAAAGTGTCTTTATCATTTATAGTTCTGCTACAGGAACACTCAAAAGATTTCCAATACATTACGGTCAATAGCAATTTTAGGCGCATTCATCCATTTCAAGCACAATACCGTCCTACCACATAAGTTAGGTAATGGTCCGACCACGGTCACGTGCCTCCCTCAAGAACTATGCCAAAAGTCGCCAAGCTTGGCGACTTTTGGTGTACGTGTGTGCATATTTAACTCTCAAATCTCAAAAACTATTATGAAATTTCATAAAGAATGTTGTAACATCTAGCTGTGCATCTCGATTTTTGGTTCCAATCTACTGGAGAGTTTATTTACAGGACCACCGAAAAGAATTTCAGTACCTTAATGTCTATGGACATCTTCATTATAATACAACTGTAGACAGTCATTGTTTGGTACATTTATTTGTTGGATATGAACACATGGTTATTTATTTAGATGAAATTGAAAAATGTTGTTTACATACTTTGTGAGAAATAGATATAGCCCGAGATTTTCGATACTGCAAATATAATTAGAAATCTTTAAAAATACATTTCAGAACATTTTTCTAGCACAATTTTTCTCCTTTTTCAATACGAGTGCATGATTTTTCATTTAGATGGAATTGAAAAATACTATTTACATACTTTGAGAAATATATATAGAGATTCCCCTATTGTAAACGTAATTAGAAATTTTTAAAATTATATTTCAAAGCATTTTTCTAAAAAAAAATTCTCCTTTTCGTATATGAGTGCATGATTATTTATTTAGATTGAATTGAAAAATATAATTTACATATTTGGCAAAACATATAATACGAGATTCTCAATACTGTAAATATTACTAGAAATCTGAAGACATATATACAAAAACTGATATCATATCAGATCCAGGATGTAAACATGTTGATACAAGGGTCGTCCGGAAAGTAAGTTTTCCATGTCCAAAAGGAACAAAACATTATTGCAAACGATACAGCAGTATTTCAGTTACCTCTCAGCATGAGAGTAATCTGAACTGTCATACCGCGGGATACGTTTTTGTAGTTCAGTGTCACAGAAGTCTCTCCCTGAGAAAGGATCCAGAGTGTAATAGTTGTTTGCAGTCTCGGTCAGTGGAAGAAAGACCTGCAACTTATGGGTAACTCATGCTTACCGTGACTTGGATTTTAAGAAAGTCCTGTCCGGGCATCACTTTTGCACAGACGAAGACCGCAAACAACTGTAACACTCTGACTCCATTCTCAGGCGGAAGACGTCTACGAAACTGAACTACGAAAACATATCCTACGGTATGACAAGTGTTACAGTTCAGGTATTCGTATGCTGAGGAAAAGCTAAATATTGTATTTTTTACAGTATATTTTTACATTATAGTATTGTTTTGTTCTTTTTATTTTGGCCGAAATAAATTTATTTTCTGGATGACCCTCGCAATTTGCTACCTTCAAATAAGCTTATACCAACCCTAGTGATACAACTAGTTCAAAAAACGTTCAAACGACGTTCACAGAACGTTAAAAGAAGACGTTAAAAGAAACGTGTTTTGAACGTCTTTTGCACAGTTGGGCTACTAGGGAATCTATTATGTATTATAACTAATATGATTTAAACTTTCTATGACTTATTTACGCGAGTATATATTAAATTATTATAACATTAAGCGTTATATAATGAGTTTAGCTTAAGATATATAAATAAATAAACAAACTATACAAAAGAAAAATAAAAGAATAAAAACAGACTGGGCATTGTTGATATTTTTACAGAAAATTGCTGAAATCGTAAAACGTATTCACTATCTGCAAGCTCTTTACACGAAAAATAAATCTTCTTTTTCATAAGCGAACAAGATATTCTTTGGGGACTAAAATGCTCTCGAAATTTTAACTAATAACATTAAGATAAAACTACATATTTCCCAAAACAAATCACCTGTTAATATGCAATAATAATTTATGCCACCTCTTTTGAGCGAAAACTTTAATTTTAAACCACCAGACGGTCATTATGCGTTTTTTTATTTTTAAATTCATGAGTTTTTAGATGAATTAACTCATTTAATATGCACGTACGACGTTTAGTGGTCATGATTTTTGTTTATTTATTAATTTTTTTTTAACGGGGCATGTAACATTGTAATGCCTTCAGTGTTGGAAATGCGGTGGTGAATAATTACTCAGCGAGTATATGGTGTGCGTGCTTTTGGTAATATGAGGCTAAGGGGAAGAAAAAAATTGAAAAGTGCAAAAGTTGAGTGAAGCTTTAATTACATGCCTAGTTAAAATTCCTATCTTAGAAGTCAAATTCAGAAAGTCAAAATTGTTGGAATTTTTTAGATACTTTATACTTCTAGAATACTTTAAGAATTAAAAAGTAATAAAACTTTCCCAACAAAATGAAAAAGAGTTTTTATTTTCGTTTGCCTGTTTCTCATCACGTGCTCTACTTGTCATAAATATACAACGATTTCTACGAAATTTATCTATGTTATTCCTATTTACTGTACCATGTACTGTTTTGAAAATGGTATATGAAGAATTTGTAGTTATTTTACTTTGAATTCCACGGAGATCCCAAGCCCTCTCCTTGTTAGACCTAGCTTCGCTCGGCCAATTAGTACACAGGACATGCATCAATTGATAGGGCACTGAGTAAGACAAAGGAAATAATTATGTATTGTAACATAGAATTCTTTAACACTGTCTTTTAACTATATTTACTAATAATATCAGCTGTGCTAGTTCAAATGGATGTAAAATGTAACTTTGACAGTTTTGTTAGTTTTTCCTAAATTATGAAACACAACAAATTAATAAAATTTTCTAAGAATATTATTGGTTAAAATTTTCAGCTATTTGAGCTCTAAATCATATTTCTCTTATAGAATTTAGTTTCTTTTCTTTTCTTTTATTTGTTTAAAGTGATATAGTTCTTGTAATAGTTCTATGGTTCGAAAACTATATATATAGTACAAAAAGCTTTTGCAGTTTCTGAAAAAAAGGCTTATTTCTAAGTTGCTTTTGACAATCGCAGTTGCAGTAGGGTTACCAAAACTGGAAACTGAATTTTGGAAGAGTTTTTAGCAACTAGCGCTGAACTGCATCGATCTGCGGAAAAAATTGTCTGAGAGAATCAGTGTGTTAATACAAAAGTCAAAATTAATATTTTCTCACTTAGAAGGATTATTTTTACAAATAATTCGATGAAGATAGCTTGATTGTACGTCAGAGCCATATAGTGCTGCTAAGTTAGAGGATATGTCGTTAATATAACAACTATTTTTTGTGATCGGGAGGATAAGTTTTCTACTTTGTGTTTAGCGATACTCCTGGTGGTTTTTCTGTGATTTAATGACTTTTTACCTGAGCTATAACAAAATTGGTCCTATATCATGTGGTATATAAAAAGGAAAAAATTATTTGTATGTAAAATGGTCGGGGTACTTTTCTGATTAATTTTTAATAAATTAAGAATTAACATCAAAATATCAATTTCATATGTAGTAAGCTTTATATCTTTCACATATATGAACATTTAGATTTGGAAAGATCATTATAATCGATGAGTTTTAAATATTTTGTTTTTTCAATACTAAATAAATACTTTTAGATATGTAATAATTAAGTTTATGTTTTGACAAATTAATAAAACAATATTAACGACTTGTGAGGAAATCTTCTAATTTAAAAAAAATTAAATTTTTTGGCTTTTGTCCAAGGAAATAGTATTTGATTATAAATAATAACACTCTGGCGCGATCAACATTCACAACTCGTAACTAATCGTAACTAGCACGCCGATGTACACCAGAGGATAGGCTAGTTGAAAGAAAGAAAACAAAAATCACTGAGATTCTCTTTAGTTCTGTTTCTGTCCTAAGACGGGAAGTTTTCTTCCCCACACCGGTCTAACTCTCCCACAGAAACTGGTTTTACAGGCAACTGTGACACATCTGAGTTACAAGCAAGCAAACGTGTTTCTCAAATGCTTTATCACCTCTGTGAAGCAAAGAACAGATTAAGTATCGATATCTTTTAAAATTTGATAGATGTTTGTTAAACTTCAAAATATATTACAGTACAAACTGTTTAATAGTCTTAGAAATAGAATCAATATTCAGTACACCTACGTTTGGTAATACGGAGGATCGGTTTTGCACTGTGTGCAACTGTCTGCACTGTATATGGTCAGCTGAAACTACTAGTGGACGTATATTATCTACTCATTATTTTAATTCTTTCGATTATGCAATACTTTTGCACTGCATGATTTAATATTGGAATTACGTTTCTAAGTTTCGTAATTTTTTTCATTTTGTCACACTTATTTTGTTTCTGAAGTCTTCAACTATTAAGGCACATTTGTTATTTCTCTATGTATTGCTATGTATGATCCGATAGTGGAATTTGAATTCAATGAAGCTCCCCAAACATTTTTTTTGCAAAAAGATATGATAATGCTTTTCTAAGTTTATTTTCTCATTTTTTGTTCCACAATGAAAATTTTAACTTTATTTTTTGGATGAGTGGATAGGATACTAAACATTGATAGACTGCCGAAGTGTGAAGTTCCCTCGTTTTGGACTAACCGCTAGGTTGCCGATGTAATGATTATGGAATATTCTGTGGAATATTCTAACGATAGATATTCTAGATAATCTAACGATTATCTAGAAGATTATAGACTTGTCAAACCATTCGAACCGAAAGTTAAATGCACCTTCATGAATGAATGAATGAATGAATGCATGAGAAGTTTGAAGTATTTTCATGTTTGCACGCATAAAGATATCGTTTCAAAAGGTTTTATACAAAATAAGTTAAAACTTTTTTTCTCATTTTGCTCAATTATAGCCTCGTGTTCTATTACTAGAGCGTTTTTTGATTAGTTTGGCAATTGGCTGAATTTTATAATACTTCATATTTAAGATACTTACTAAAAGTGTAGCACATCTAACCACTCATTGATTTTTTTATCTGCTCTATTCAAAATTCAGGCCGAAGGGATTAATGTATAGTTCATTTCTGTAGAAGTGTTTAATAGAAAGATTAGTACAAATATGGAGCACTCATATATTGTGATTCATATTTTAAAATAATGGAGCAAGAGAGACAAATAGGGCCGACACTTATATTGTGATACACTTTCACTTTCCAACATGATAGTATTATGGTTATGGCAAGCTTACAGGTGAGCCATCTGCCTACGGGGGGGTTGCCTTAAGCGAAGAACTTTTTAAGGAGTTCTAACGCGTATTCACATTACATCTGGAGAAAATCGACTAAAACTTCAGAAAGCAGCTGCGTAGTAGGCTAAACGCGGGACCTTCCCATTTCAGCCATCTGCCATGTTCAGTCTCTTATCCATCCGGCCAACGTAAGGAACAAGAAAGACAAACAGGGCTGGCACATGTATTGTGATACACCTTCCAATGTAATGAAGCAAAAAGACGACCGATGGCCAAGTAGATGAGACACTGAATAATGAACATCAGTAGATTGCTGAAGTGTAAAAGTTCAGTATTCAATCCTATCGTGCCGCTGTCTATCTAAAAGTTGGCAGTTTGAGGCGATTTTCTCCAAATATAACGTGAATGTGCTCTTAAAAAGTCCTCCCCCCAGGGCTTTTTCCCTTAGGCAATAGACCTCGTGTAGTTTTGCCTTAAAAACTCAAAGAAAGAAAAAAAGTAATGAAACAATAAAGACGAACGCGGCCAATGCATGGATTATGATATACTTTTAACTATCATTAAGTGTGTTAAGTTATTTTAGTGTGCATTTAAAATGTGAAAGTGTTCAGATTTTTAGAAAAAATATTTTTTCTTTTATGCTTTATTTAATATTCCTGTTACTTATAGCACTCTTGAAGTATTCATCGAATGTTTTACGCCTGAATAAAACTCTTTTCACGCAAAACCAATATTTCGACTCTTGCCAACCATGCTACATGACTTGCCGACCATGCTACAACTTAAATTTTTCAAAATAAATTTATTTTTACAGAGATAACACATTGCACCAAGGAATAAACAAAATTATCTCTGTAGTTTGATTCACTTGGGTAAGATTTCATCAAGGTTAAAAAAAATCTTCATTATTCGATTATCATCAAACGTTGGTAGTCGTATGTAGCTGATGTTGCCGATGATTAATTATTAATCTCTTGATCTGCATTTGGATTCCATTTCCGAAGACTACTTTACGCGAAATTCATTCGTGATTTCCTCCCTTAATGGATTTTAAAAGATCGCTAAGTAACGAAATTCTGCATTGCACATTGGAGAAAAAAAACTAAAAAACATTTGTGTTAAAAATATCCATAACATGTAATTATTGCAGTACTCAGTTTTGGGTGATTAAAGGATAGTACAGCAAGCACGCACACACAGAAGGAAAAAAAGAAAAAAAAAAAACTAATCTGAAACACTTTTATATTTTAAACACGTCCTTAAGTGCTATATATTAAAAGTGTATCATAATCTGCGTGGTCGTCTCTATTTTTCCTCCTTATTCCATTAAGTTTGAAAGTGTATCATTATTCATGAGTGTGCTGTATTTTTCTCCCTTGTTCATTAAAACACTTCTTTGGAATCGAAATTTATATTAAATTCGCCTACTAAAAGTTTTTACTGTCTTCGCCAAGCATATTCTATAACCATACTTCACCTTTATAAATAATGTTTGGAATGCGCATCATAATCCATGAGTGTGCTGCGTTTGTTTTCTTTGTTCCATAAAACACTTCTTTGAAAACACTTGGATTAAAACTTGAATTAAAACTTGGATAGAAAACACTGCGTTTGTTTTCTTGGTTCCATAAAACACTTCTTTGAACACTTCTTTGAAACGAAACTGCATTAAAATCGCCTGCTGAAACTTTTTTAAAATCTTTGCCAAGCATATTCTAACTACGATACACCTATGTAATAAACTGTAGCACTTGTTAATTTCTCACCAAATATGGAGGATCATTTTTTGGTGCCAAACTTGGGGGTAAATCATGAAAAATTGCAAACCTTGGCGACTTTCAATATTTTATCCTCCTCCCGGGCTATCTGGCAACCCTATTGAAAAATGCAACTAAAACGAGTGGAAGGAAATATATCCACAAAAATATGTCGACAGAAAAACCGGAAGTGAACGAAATAGCATTATAGTGCTAAAAAAACAACCCATTTCGACTTTAATTGTCGTACAGACAAAAGAAAGTTATCGGTTTACTTCAGTAAGAGAACGCCATTACACTAATATATGTATCACTTACTTGGGACATTATTTGATACAAATGGTTAAAAGAAATATTCAGACAAATGCACACTTTTCTGCCTCCCCCCCAAAAACCAGGCTTATAGTCAATAATCACTTTTTACTGTAATTTCCAAAAGTCGAAATTTTGCAAACGTGTCAGTTTCTAATTTTTTTTTTTAAATTTGGCTCCTACTGGTGATAAAAGGAGGCATAAGATTTATGCACATGAAGAAATCTGGGATGGGAAAAGATTTATGCTGATATAATTTTTTTTTTCACTTTTAATATTGATTACATTAGATTACTTTTTCGCACTATTAAAGAATAATATTTATTTTATTTTTCTCATGCACAAATTTATAATTTTCGAACTTTTATGGAGAGTTTGACCCTTTTAACTGTTCAGGGAGCATATATATGCGCTTTGTACAGTCGATAGTTTAACTATCCTAGGTGTATATAGGGTAATTCCGGGACTTATGCCGCACATTTTTTTGAATTTGTGCAAGAAATCTCAGGCTCTACATACAGTAAAATAAATTATGCTGTGCTATTTATATTAGAATATAGAATATGTGTACTGCGATAAAAAACTAAAAAAAAATAATAAAAATTTTTAAACATTAAAGAAACAAAAACAACATTGCACTGCGGGTGAGACGCAGCTCTTGTGCGGGAGTTATGCCGTCCCTGTCCTAAGAATTTAATGAAATAAAATAAAAATATTCAAATAAATATTCATACCTGGACTATAATTACCTATGTAATAAAAAGAGAAACTGAATAAGTACAAAGAGACGTACTAGTAGGTTTCAATCAATAGAAGTCTTCCGACTTATTTTACCCGTAAAGTTAAATACTTATTTTTTTTTATTGAATTTTTATTTTTATTTCATCAACAATGTTAACATCAGTGTATTTGAAATGAAAAAAATAAATAAATTAGTGTTTATTTTGTTTTATTTGTTTTAACCCTCATATCCCGGCGGTCGGGGTTCGGGGGTTCGATTCCCAACTGGGTGTTGGGAATATATATATATATATATATATATATATATATATATATATATATATATAACTAATAAGTAAAACACAAAACATACATTGATTTGACTTTATATGCCATTTTTGCATTGTTAATTACATATATATATATGTAAGGAATGGCCTTACGCCATCCCTTGTTGAAATGATCGACAGAAATCCATTGGGGTTCTAGGTTGACTAGTTAATTTCAAAGTTCGGACAGAGGGCAGGAGTCAGGCCGACGACCTTATTATTAGTTCCGTGGCTATCTTCTTACATCGCAGTTTAAAAGCTCGAAGCTAAGGCTAAGCTAAGCTTCACGTCCCAAACTCCTAAAAAACTAAGCTAAACTAACTCTCGAAATTTCCGCGCTCTTGCTTAAATACCACTTAGTTACTACACCTGCAGGCAGCGTGCAGCACGATCGCGAAGGCGTTACTCTCAAACGTAACTAGTTACCTAGATTGTCAATCAAGACATGAGAAACACCTGCTTACCCAGGAGTTCTAAAAGCGCGTAGTAACCAAAACCACAGAAAACTGAAAATACTGCTGAATCAACAATTTTCTCCTATAATTAACTCCAAAATTCTTCTCCTTATAATTAACTTCAAAAAACGTCTCTGAGCGTAATATTTGTATGGCCGAGAAACAAACTTTACAGTAAGAGTAAAAGATTAAAGAAGCTTTTTCAAATAACATTAAATTAAATTAGGTTAAATTAGCAAAGTTTATTTTATTATTACATATATATATATATATATATATATATATATATATATATATATATATATATATATATCATATTTTTCTGTGCCGAATTAGAGTAAAAGCCAAATTTCAATACATAAAATATAGTTTTTAATAATAAATGATTCATATCGTGAATAATAAAAGTTTCACATACTTTTTTTTAAATGCGAGTTTTTAGAAAATTTAATTAGTTTTTCACAAAACTGATGCATATGAATTTCAGCTTACACTCTTGACTATCGAGGAAATTATTGCTTCTTCTTCCGCATCATGCCAGAAAATGAAATTAAAATCTATAATTTAAAATTTCAGTATTTATATGGTCCCTTAACGGTTTACCATAACGGCACATTTTTAAACGTGGAAAAGTGACTTAAGTCGCAATGTTTGCTGCTTCATAAATCGATGAATTTTGGTCGTAGAAGGACGAAATTTTTTTTTATTGTCCGTCAAATTGTATAAGAAATTTTTCTAAATATAACTGATAGGACTGGGGAACCGTATAAAAATTTAAATTTCGTAATTTTTATAGGAATTGATTTATTGACTTTGATTGCTTCTAATATAACAGATAATACAATATAAAGCATTTTTACAATTGGAACTATGTGTCTCTGATTAACGGTTTAGAAAATAGCCATTGGGCACCGTTAGCACTGGACACCCTGTATATATAAATACCTACGTACAATGAGACATTGCTCAGAAAATTATCAAAATTAATTTAGAAATGGTCAAAATCGATTTTTCCGTAAAAATCTTAGTTACAATCAAATGCTTTCGCTATCACAATGCTTCCTTCCCGATGCCCGCTTTGTGTAGTGGCTAAAGAACCATTCTATCACACGAGGGGGTCCGGGTTCGATTTCCGTCATGGGCTTGGGTGTCATTTCGTCCCCTCTTCATAAGAGGCAATGCTCGTCCACCTGCTAGGTGCCTCCCTAAGAAAATGATCAATAATTCCGACTAATGTCCACGGACTTGGATACAGGATGATCATTGACTAGCGGCTGACAGGGAGAATAGCGTCAGCCTCTGAAAGGAAAATACTCGATCCCCTTTTAATGATCAGCTACACAAGCGCTCTCTAGTGACGCATAGCAACGTATCATGATGAAATCTACTACTAAAACACACATGCGCACAGCATTAACTTAATGGTTACGACTCACAGCGCCATCTTACAGGCGAATTTCGTTTAACTCGTTTAGAATACGTCGATAATTGATTAAAATCCATTTGTTTTTTAACACGCTTTTATTAGCTTCACCTGCACAGGTGAAGCTAATAAAAGCGGTGTATGTTTGTAACCGACTCCTTTGAACTAGATTTTGACCCACTTTAAACAGTCAGATTTAATTTAAACTTTGTAGGCTTATTAAGGACCGATGGCATTACAATAATTTGATAAGTTTATCCCATTATCCTGATTTTAACACGCTTTTTAATTAGCTTCACCTGTATGTATGTTTGTATGCTTGTATGTTTGTAACCGACCCCTTTGAATTCGATTTTGACCCACTTTAAACAATCAGATTTAATTTAAACTTTGTAGACTTATCAAGGACCGATCGCAATACAATAATTTAATAAGTATATCCCATTAACCTGATTAGGATCA
Source organism: Cheiracanthium punctorium (assembly GCA_038373885.1). NCBI lineage: Eukaryota > Metazoa > Arthropoda > Arachnida > Araneae > Cheiracanthiidae > Cheiracanthium > Cheiracanthium punctorium. Next base: position 710,527 of record JAWZYV010013596.1, on the reverse strand, counting down.
TCAGGATTAGTAACCTTTGTAAAGGTAGTTTTCTAAGAGATTTTTTTTTTTTTTGCGTGAGAGCGAGAGAGATGGAGCAAGCGCGCGGTCTACGCATGCGTACCATTTCGGCACTCGGCTCAGTACAATGATGTAGAACCTCTCTCGCTATTGGTAACTGTATTCAATGGTATGCTTGGGTAGTTACTGTTTTGAAATCCAGGTGGCAAATCTAAAAATATTACCTCAACATTGTTACATGGATGTTTGTGCTTGTTGTAGTCGTTATGAAACTTGTTTGTTGATTAGAGACCGATTTTTTCTTTTTAGTGAGGAAGGTAGCATTTAACTGCTGGTTAATTAATACTTTGGTGCACAGCAGGGGCGTAGCCAGAGGGGAGGCCGATATGGCTGCTCCCCCCCCCCCCCGAAATGGGACCCTTTACTTAGCTTACAATTTGATATTTAGCTTACAATTGAACTTTAGCTTTAAATTTGATACCCAGCCCACCCGGAAATAAAATCCTGGCTACGCCACTGGTGCACAGGGAAAATAAATTATCTCACAGTTTGTACTTTCCAACTTAGTGTTCCTTAGTGTCTTATGAGAGATATCGAAAATTAAAAATAAATTTAAATAAATACAGTTTAAAAAAACTAAAAAACACGCTTTTATAGCGAATCGAACTAAAAGTGACAAATAAAAATCTAGTTTAAAAAACTAAAAAACACGCTTTAGTGATAAATTGAACTAACTAAAAAGTGAAAAATAATTCGTAATATAGAAATGAATTAAAAATAATATTATTGCAGAGCTGCCAAGTCTCCGGCTTTTTCCGGGGGATTTCCCACCACAATTTTTAGACAGTTTTATTGTGCATTAAATTCTTGGACTTAGTTTAAGCATAAATTTGTAAGTAAAAATTAGTGGTGGGAAATCTCCCGAAAAAATCCGGAGACTTGGTAGCTCTGTTATTGTGATAGAAGCGTGGGGTGCTCCATATATCAGTTCTTGAGAATATTCGATTGGTACGATTAGAACAAAAATGATGAGAAAGCGCTCCACACTTTTTTTCACAATAATATTATTTTTCGCTCATTAATTTATTTCTATATCAAGAATTATTTTTCACTTTTTAGTTAGCTCAATTTATCACTAAAGCGTGTTTTTTAGTTTTTAAACTAGATTTTTTTTTATAAGATGATCTAACTGACTGACTTGACTCATCTTTGCCCAGGAAAATCTATTGTAGATATGATAGTATCAACTCTAGGAAATTAGACTTGAAATTTTAGGAGTTTGTTTAACTTGTTTCTACCCAAGAATCATTTAAGAAGCCATTTTTAAAATATTTACTCCTAAATGATGGTAGGCCAAAATATTCTTTTCACACTTCCTTTCATATCTCAAAAGATAATAAAAATAGTCATAAAATTCTTGCTTTAAAATGTAACGAACCAAAATACCTTAATACCAATGCATAGGACGATCATCAAATAACGGCAGACGGGCAAAATAGCGTAAGCCTCTGAAAGAAAAATACTCGATCCCCCTTTTAATGATTAGATACATAAGCGCTCTCTAGCGACACATAGCAGCGAAGCATGATGCAGTCTACTACTAACGCAACCATGCGCATAACGTGAACTTCATGATTACAGCACACATCGCCATCTAACAGGAAAATTTCGTTTATCTCTTTTAGACTACTACGATGATCGTCGTATATCAAAGTCCTTGGTAGTTGCCAAAGCCGACAAAACGGCAAGAGCCTACCATTAGGAAAAATAAAACTCTTTCCTTTGAACAAAGAAGTTAAAAAAAGTACTGAAGATTAATTTACATTATGATTTCCAGTATTTGTTTAATAAATGAAGAAAATGTACATTAAAAACTTATTTCATCATTCAAAATAAAATATGATTACAAAAAACACTTGTGCTCACCGGTGCTTTTTTTGGAGTAATTAGTTGTTTGCTCCCTAAATAAAATCACCACTACTGTCCACATTTTCATTAGTGTAAGAAGCCTCAGTAATTCCATTTCTGTTAATTAAGATTTCTTAACTAGTATTTACTCTTTGATAGTTTGTAGGGGTTCAGCAATTTATCATCCTTCCACTAAATTCATTTGATACGTCTCGGTGTTTATAAAATTTCCATGTGTTGATATGTAACATTTTTGAAAAGTGTTTATGTACACCGTTTCTTTGTTAGTCTTTACTATTACATATAGTACAGGCATGAATAGGCTACAGGATATATGCATTTATACAAATTTATGTTTTTATATTCATGACAGTTTTTTGTTTTTGTTTTGTTTTGTTCACTTAGCACATGAAAACGGCTGACGGAAATGAAATATATACTTTTGTAGTATGACAGGTGGTCGAATGCATGGAGGACAATTCATGTCACCAATTATGTCGTTTAGGGCAACTTGCGATCTTCCCGGAGGTTTTCTCCAAACTTCAGTTCCTCATCAGAAGGTGTGGGGGAGGGGGAGTTCTGAGAATACAATGAAATTTTCTTTTGCCAGAGGGATTCGTTCCAAGTTCCCTCCCTTAAGTGAAAATTCCGCTTTGTGAAATAGGGTAAATATACGACTTTTTATAACGCACACAAAGTTACCTTAGACAGTTATAAACACCCTCAAACCGATTTAAAACATTCCCTAATTATACATCACCCATTATCTACATAAATTAATAAATAAAGCCAGGTTTAGATTGGGATGGTTTGGGCGTACCAGCCTTCAGTGATACTACGAGGGGTGAAATACCGTACGCTGAGTGGCTCTCTTCATCAGCAGACAATTACGAAGACCATACTTACCGCGGTTTTCGCTACTTATCATTGGTGAAAAGTCTTGTTTTGCGGGCGAGGAGTCCGCGTTAGCTCTGAGCTACGCTATTCGTGAAAAAATTCGCGTAAGATAGATCGTGTTGTAGCGCGAGTTTATTGTATATATGCATATTTTCTTTCCCTGAATATTTCATAGCGTCAAACCCTTAGTAGATTGATAGTTTTTTTAGAGTGCATCGCTCAACTTATGAAGAAACACCCTGTTTTTTTTTCCTAGTCGATAAAGTTATTTGCTTATTTTATTTTATTATTTTACAAACTGTTCGCAAATTGCAACATCTCTTTATAACAACACCACTTAAAATGGCATAAGGAACGTCTTCTAAACGGACTCGACTGCTTTGCTTGCATTCAAAAATTAAAAGTACTTTCAGAGATAATTTATTTACGCCAAGTCCAGACGGTAATGATGATCATTATAATTGCAACAGCAGCAGGCATTCGTGTATAATGATTGTTAACGCCAGGCCATCGCCAGTTGCTAAGAGACGAGATAATTTAGCAAAGAAAAGATTTTGATTAATGTGGTTTCGTGACATCACCAATAAGTTTTTGTGATTAAAATCCTTCCGTGTACTCGTGGCAAAGTAAAATAAAACTCCTTGAAATGCCAATAAAAAACTAAGAATTGTAGATAACCACGAAGAGTAACATTATTGATTTCTCGAAGATATTTTTAAGTTATGCATATTAAAAAAAACTTTTTTCTTAGGCTAGTCTAGAAGTAAAAAGTAATTTATTTTAAAATTAATGAATCAGGTGTATATTAACTTAAGGCAAAGAAACGGGGCGCTTTGGATTTTAGACTCGTGTTTCAATTTTTAAAAGAAATATTTGGCATACTATTTTTTAGCTTATAATATATTGAAACTCCTTCGGGTGCTCCTGTAAAATAATTTTAAATGCAACAGACATTGTTTTCAATTGAGAGTTTATTTTGTAATCCTTAACAACTTATTTTCATTTTCCTTTGTTTAAAATAGCCGAATCTTTCTAAATTATGTTTTAAACAATGACTGTCCATTGAGCGTAATATTTTGGAATTCTTTTGAATGCTCCTGCAAAAGAAATGTAAGTGCAACATACACCATTTTCAATAGGATATATGGCACTGTACATGTGAATAATATATATAAATTTCTTAGCAATCGATGAATATTTATGGCAGTTAAAGTACTGACGGACGGACGGATAGGCAGACGGAAAACCGAAATAATAATCACTTTTCAGCCTTGTTGGAAAGTGTTTTATTTTACAAATGTCGAACATAAGCGCCTAAGCCATTAGTTCAAGGGCTCTCCAACACTTTTTAACAATGCCCTCGTATTGAGAAAGTACAATGCAGTTGTTTAACCCTTTAACGCGCTGTGTTCCTGCTCTGGGAACACCAAACTCTGACGTTTTGACTGTTGCCAGTCACGAAAAAAAGATTTGATTTCTACAAAAATAGTTGCGGGTGATAGCTCCACGATAATCCTTTACTTTTTATTAGCACGTCATTTCCCGTAAAAAAAATTGTCACGATTATTTTTAACAGCACTGACATCTGCTGAAAAATGGAAGAATGCGAGAACAGCTAGATAGATTGCCCATTGATGAAAAAAGGGCAGCCGTTGCCATCGCTCGACTTAACTACCAGCAAGATGGCGGACGATCGAAACGTTCATCGCATGCCACAGATCTAGAGACCCTTTTTTGACGCAGCTGGCTGTGCGGCACAGCCAGATGAACGTTCGATCGTCCGCCATCTTGCTGGTAGTTAAGTCGAGCGATGGAAACGGCTGCCCTTTTTTCAGCATTCGGAAAGGGTTGCGCCTCAAAGGGTTAAATGTTCAAAAGTCATTGGTTGACTAGAGCCACACAAAACACAGTCCCGGGAATTCCCCACTCCAAATCTATAGAGCTAGTCTTGTAGACAGTCATGTCCAGTCAGACCTCTAAAAATTGCCACTGCTGTCTTTCTTGGAAAACTGGGAACAGCTGCCTCTCCCCTTAAAATCCTCCATCTCTTATTCGTCGCACGTTGAACCAGATCTTGTTTGAGAGTTTTCTTGAGAGTCAGATTAACAAATAATTTAGTCGAATGAAATGAAAGAGGGCGATTCATGCGTTGATCTATCAAGGCCCCCTTTTTAGCCAGTGTATCAGCCTTTTCACTGCCCAAAATTCCAGAACGGGCAGGAATCCACTGGAAAGAAATTCTGTGTGCCAGTGTCTTCAGCAAAGTCCTACATTCTAAAATTCTTTGGGAGCAATTTTGATTATTCGAGAAAGCTTTAAGCGCACTCTTAGAATCTGACAAAATAACTGCTCTAGTAAAAGAGTGACTGCGAACAGATAGCTGTTGAATAGCCGCTGCAATAGCTTCAATTTCACCAACGAAAGCAGTGGTGAGAGGACCCATCGGTAAGTAAAAACTTAAAAGTTCACAATGGATACCTGCACCATCACCGTGTGTTCTCTCCAACATAGAACCATCAGTGAAAATATGCAACCACTCATTCTCAGGATAGCGAACCTCAATAGTCTCCATTGCGAATGATCTTAATTGAGAATGATCTTGATTGAGAATCACCCATTTCATTTTTAACAAATTTTTGTAAAAGATCAAGATTCATATTCATATTCAAACAATCTATAGGGCAAGGGGGAGGAAGAAAAAGTTAAAAATGACAATGTGAACACATATACTTACTGCTTACATTGTTATACATAACTCAAAATTTTGATAAGAGGATAACCACAATGGTCCGTGAATCGCAAATAGAAACAAGAAAGATAAATCCCACCAAACGCGCTGAGTATGAAACATTCTCCAATGTAATTCTTCTTTTCGAACGTGTAAAACTACGTAACGGAAATTCGAAAATAATCTCACTATGGTTTTCATTTCGTTTGCCGCCATTACAAAGGAGTAAACTTTTCGATAAACATATTTGCCGTTTTAACTGTCATTCTGAGTTTTAATGTCGGCTAAAATTAATAATAAAATGAAACACCCGAAATTGGCATCTAAATCGGTAACTACTTCGGCAATCAGTGATTGTTATAGTATTTTCAATGGTTAACGATAGGGCATGACTAACATAATAATAATAAGATTAACTGCCTTTATTGGTTTATCTTAAGCCGCACAGGTGGTGTAGTGGCTTAACCCTTTAACGCGCAGTGTTCCCGCTCTGGGAACACCAAACTATGACGTTTTGACTTTTGGCAGTCACGAAGAATAGATTGGATTTCTATAAAAATAGTTGTGGGTGACATAGCTCTACAAGAATTCTTTATTTTTTAGCACGTATTTTCCCGTAAAAAATTGTCACATTGTCACGATTATTTTTAACAGCACTGACATCTGCTGAAAAATGAAAGAATGCGAGAACTGTTGGATAGATTGCCCAATGCTGAAAAAAGGGCAGCCGTTGCCATCGCTCGACTTAACTACCAGCACAGCCAGCCGTCGTCAGAAAAGGGTCTCTAGATCTGTGGCACGCGATGAACGTTTCGATCGTCCACCATCTTGCTGGTAGTTAAGTCGAGCGATGGCAACGGCTGCCCTTTTTTCAGCATTAGGAAAGGGTTGCGCCTCAAAGGGTTAAGAGCCATTCTATTACGATTTGGGTCCGGATTCGAATCCTGGCTTGGGCATGGAAGTTAACTTGTCCGTCCCTTCAGGGCGGGGGGTACGCAGGCCGCCCTTCGGATGCCCCCATAATAAAATGGCCTCGAACTTCGGGCAGTTGTAGTGGACAACGCCTAATCGGCAAGGGGCCCGCCCGTTGAAAAAAAAGTATTTTTAGCACCAAGTTTGGCGAGATATCATTAATAATAGCCAAACATGGATAATATTTTAGACATAAAATAAAGAAGCCTTTTTTTTCTATAATCTTTCGAGATCCTCTAAAACATAGTTTCCCAACATTTTTTGAACTGGTGCCCCTTTTTCTAGTGAATATTTCCATCCCGCCCCCCTCCCACTCCAGAGAAATAAGAGCGCACATAATGCATGGTGAAAAGAAGAATTAAATAAAAAAAAAAATACTAATAGATAGACTATCGTTGGAATTGAAACTCTACTGAATTTCTTCTTCATTTAAAAAAGAGGAATAAAAGTTTTAGAGAGGTATATTAGAGAGGTACCTCTTTCTCTCAACAGCGAAGTATCATATCGAAATATGTTAATTTTCGCACACGTGATAGAAATTATCAGAATGATTTTTAAGTCTTTTTCAGACTATATTTGGTTAATCTTCCCACGCCCCTTCGTGCCATATCAACGCCTCCTCATTTTCTCTGGGTCTTTTACCGCCCCCCTGAAAACCTCAAACGCCCACGTTAGGAACCTATGCTCTAAAACAACTAAGAATGTACGTAACATCCATTCTTTTTTGCTGGATTGTAGTAAGTTATCATAAACATCTATACACTTGTGTCACTGTGCAGAGCCTGGTTATGACCAACAGGGGCCCCGGGCATTGATGAATTTGGGGGCCACATCTATAAAATTTGTTTTATTTTTCATAAAATTTTTTTATAGAAAAAGAACATTTCAGAGCATCATTTGATATTGGGGGCCCCTTTCGAGCAGGGGGCCCTGTGCAAAGTCCCGATTTGCCCATGCGATAATAAGGCTCTGTTATTGTGCTTGAAATGGATGAATGTTTCTAAATTGCATAAGATTTTGATGTTTTCGAATTCTTTTGTTTGCGTCTATAAATCAATCGCTACTCAAATTTTGGCAGAGAGTATTTTATATGAGCCTCAATTGAATAAATTTATTTTATTTTCATCGAAATATATTTACGTTTCTAAAATACACCTTAAACATTAACAATGCCAGCAATAAGACAGTATTTACTGCTACAAAATTGTATTCTTGTTTTCCCGCATTAATATCTGTTGCTGGGTGCAAGCATTCCTGCGAGTGTCTTGAGTGAATGTGTGATAACTTGACCTCTGCGACCGTTTTGACGACTGGCGGCGAATTTGGCGATCAAAAGAAAATTTTCGTAAATAGTGGAATTATGTCTGTAACTCAGTTAGGAAAGAAGTTACGAGAAAAATCGAAACATATGACGCCACGACCTGCTTGGAAATCCATAAACATGATACCATCTCTCTGAGAATTCAGTGTGACAGACTGCATATGTAGAAAGCAAAGCTATACGATTGACATTGCGATTCAAATAGTGTTATTGCTGAGATAGCTAATGATTTGTTTTTCATGTGTTACTAAATTGTGTTTTTTGTGAGATTTTAGTGCTTCAATTCGTCGTATAAAGTTTGATTTTCGAGGTGTTCGGATCGTATACCCACTGTGTAATTTTCGTAACAATATTTTGTATTATTTTTTTCTAATTGTATCTTGATATTAGAATCTTTTTAGGATATTTTGACGTTATGTTAGGAAACTGTTTTTAATTGCAGCGTAAAAAGTTTTAGCAATATTAAAAAAAAGTGATATCTTAAATTGAATCCCAATACCCGTAGTTAATTTTAAAATATTCATAATTTTTTAAACTCTGTAGTTCTGGAAAAATTTAATTTTTATTTCATATAGCTAAATAATTGTCACCCTGTACAAAAAGTTAAATTTAGCCTGAATTATTTAATCCCTTTTACCCCATGACCGAATGAATGAAAAACACATCCTAAACTTCAGGTTATCCTAAGTATTAACAAAAAAAAAAAAACCTCTAAAGAAACTGGTGTTTAAAAGATGAAATAATTAAATTTTTGTAAAATCACACACACATACATGATAAGTACTTTTTATGTATATTATTTTACAAAGTTTTAATTACTTTATACGAAGTATTCAGATAACATTCGGATTCTTTGTATCCGAAATGTACGTACACTTTTTATTTCTGAGTTATGTGTGTTCGAAAGAAATTTTATTTCTAATTTGTCTATCTTGTTAAAAATATTAAAGCTGATATAAAAAAAATCATCTATTGCTTTTTCATTTGGGAAACTCATTACCAGAATAAAACAACTGTACTTTATTATTTGTATATAGATATAAAAAAAAACACTCCGGAGAAATAACAAAATATCGTTCTTTCCATGCTTCAGTAAATTGAATGAAAGAAACAGAAATCATTAATATTCCAAGCAAAAAAATCAAGCTGCAGATGATTTTTCCCCTCCTCATCTTGTTTTTGTTCTTCTTAACTCAGACATTGAATTAAGCACAAATAACAAATATATCAGTTTAACCATTGGAAACGTTTAAAATTTCTCCGAATTTCTTTCTCATTCGAAGAAATTCAAATGAGATTTTTTGAAATATTTATATAATTAGAGAGAATTGATTTTTTTTTTAAATTTTAGTTGAACCTCAGTGCTTTTATGCATGAGGCTTTTTGGACTTTAATAAATCGTCAAGTAAAAACACATGATGAATATTTAATGAGGATAGAAACAGAGATAAAAAGTATTTTTAAAGTATTAATTATTACTAATACGATGCAAATTTCAAAAGTTTTATTTTATTAAAAAAGTATTTCGTATTAAAATATTAAAAATTCAAATAAATAAGCAACTAGCAAAGCTTTAATCTGTTCAGCTTTACCGCATACATTTGAGAAATGAATTTGTAAAGATCTTTGAGGATTAATATTTTAGTCAGCTACAGCTATATGTGTTTAACGCTTTAACGAGCAGTGTTCCTGCTCTAGGAACACCAAACTCTGACGTTTTGACTGTTGCCAGTCACGAAGAATAGATTTGATTTTTATAAAAATAGTTGCGGGTGACCTAGCTCCACGAGAATCTTTTACTTTTTAGCACGTCATTTCCCGTAAAAAATGGTCAGGATTATTTTTAACAGCACTGACATCTGCTGAAAAATGGAAGAATGAGAGAACAGCTGGATAGATTACCCAATGCTGAAAAAAAGGGCAGCCGTTACCCTCGCTCGACTTAACTACCAGCAAGATGGCGGACGATCGAAACGTCCATCGCGTGCCACAGATCTAGAGACCCTTGATCTGTGGCACGCGATGGACGTTTCGATCGTCTGCCTTCTTGCTGGTAGTTAAGTCGAGCGATAGCAACGGCTGCTCTTTTTTCAGCATTGGGAAAGGGTTGCGCCTCAAAGGGTTAACTAGAAAAGACAAAAACAAAAATGGGTTCACTTATTCAATTTTAATACTGAAATCCAACCCACGCGTTTTAATTTAAAACTTCGTTTTACTTCGAACGCCTGGCAACACACTTCCCGAATACTTTTCTTCGGAGTCTCCTCTCTCACTTTATACGTACGTGAAATGTCACTTTATTGATCTGTAAAGGAAACCAGCTGGTCAGTTGTTTTTTCTCTCTTTTTCAATCAACACCAGATTTCCTCTCCTTCCAGCTTCGAAAACGGAACAGCTGAGGGAAGCCAGGAAGCACGCTTACTATATATACTCTTCATTCTCTTTTAATTAAATGGGTAGGTTTAAATTTCATCGAACCGGGCATTTAAATTTCTGATTAATTTATTTTCTACTAATTAAAGGAAAAGGAGAGTTTCATCGGAAGAGATTTCGCGGATCGGAAATTGGCGCTTCCGCCCAATTTTTACTTTCCGGACATGTATCATGTAAGGAAAGTATTGTAATCATGAAAAATTTCGACTTCGAGATTTTGGTGTATTGACACGCTTTGAGGTCTTCTGAATTCATTGATGCTATTTTTACGAGATGTATGTACGTGTGTGTGTGTGTGTGTGTGTGTGTGTGTGTGTGTGAACACAGCCACTTGCAAAGCACAATTTCTCGAAAAGTCGTCATTGAACCTTTTTTATTTAGAGAACGATGATGACTAACGGTATATTGCGCTTTTGAAACTTTTAGCGTCACTCAACAATCTTTGACTGACTATGTTATGCAAGATGGGGCTCGCCTACACTGAGCACCAGACGTTTTTGACTTTCTGGACGAATAATTCGAAGATAGAGTTACTGCGTTCAACTATTTCACAGTTATAGGAAAAAGCATGAATTTAGTTCCGTATTCTCTCAGCCTCAACCTCTTTCCCTAACTCCCGAATTTTTTTCCTGGCTGAGTCCTGGCCTGTAATGTTGAATATGCTCATATTAAATCGATTTTGGCGATATTGTTCTCGGCACTGAGCTTTCTTTCTGGCATTCGTATTGCCACTTATGGCGCCATGTATCGGCGCAATTTGTAACTATGTGGTTTCAATATCAAATTCTTATGTTTTTTGTAATTAACATACCACTTGTTTCATTGTTATATATGCCATCATTTTTGAGTTATTCATTTTCAGAGTCAGGGGTTCTTCATGAAACACCCTGTACATAGGAGTAATATATATATATATTTCATAGCAATCGACGTTTATTTACGGCATTTAGTGAAGGGACGGACGGACAGACAGATAAATCAAAATTATAGACTTTCCAACCTGGGAAGTGTTAAAAATCCGTATCCTTTGATCATCTTGAAGTTGTCATAAAACGACGAACTTCGTATACAGCTAAGTCGGTGACGATCAAATAACGGATAAAAATGGAAATTAACATCATCTCTGACTTACACGGAATTGCTATATATCGTGAAAATTTAAAAAGACCGCTTTTATAGCCGGGGAAATGACAGCGGACTTCTAAAGTATCCTACTGCGCTGCGTTGAAAGAATCCGCTCTGCGACAAGACAAGGTTTTTAATGTATCTTTCAGAGGCTTATTATTTATTAAAATGGATGCTGTGCTCGTCATTCGATGCTCAAACTTTTTACTTTCCGAACATGTACCATGTAAGGAAAGTATTGTAATCATGAAAAAATTCGACTTCGAGATTTTGGTGTATTGACACGTTTGGAGGTCTTCTGAATCCATTTATGCTATTTTTACGAGATGTATGTATGTATGTGTGTATGTGTGTGTGTGTGTGTGTTTGTGTGTATGTGAGTGAACACGATAGCTCCTGAACTGAGCACTCGATTGAGCTCAAATTGGGTATCTATGTCATAAACCACTGTCGCAAGACCGGTATTGATTTTGGTGTGTATAGGACATGTAGTTTTCCTGCAGGGCTACGACAAAGATTTCTTTTACATTATGGCCTATGAGGGGAAATTCTTGAAAGTCAGCTAGCGTTTAAACGGTATCTTCGATTGAGCTCAAATTGTGTATATATGTTATAAATCATCATCTTAAGACCGGTATTGATTTTGGTGTGCATAGGACTTATAGTTTTTATACAGAGCTACGACAAAGATGTCTTTTATATTACGGCATATAGGGAGAAATTCTTGAAAGTGCGCAAGCGTTTAAACGGTGCATTCGATTGAGTTTCAATTTGGTATATATGTTTGAATTATTCATCTATTAAAATTTATTTAAATGCATGTTAATGATCTTAATCGTAAAAGTTCGGAAAGTCGAGTGGAGTCACTCCAGATTTTTTATATAAGAGAGAGATTTACACCTCAAAGTGGAAGGGAAAAGGTAGCGAAATGAAGTGTAAGTTCGCCTACCCAGTCTCGGTAAACTCAGTAATCTTAAATCATGATAAGAAAGTAACATGAATATCTTGGGTGCATTTACTGAAGAATATGTCTTTTAAAATGAAAAATTTATTTATAAGGTTGGAAACTAAGCTGCAGCCTATTTTTGGAAAGAAGTTCCTTAATGCGGTAGAAGTTGCCTGGGCGAATTCGTCACGTAACAAAAAAATCTGATGTGTACAACACATGACTTCCTTGCACGTCTATTAATTCAAAAATATTTTCGACGCACTTCCTCTAAACTTATTTTTTTGAAAGACATAAAATATCAGTAATAGTAAGGTTTAGCGATTTATATCCAAATATTTCGATACCGCAAAGCTGAGTTCAGTTTGAAAGATTTCCTTTTGACACTTTATTTGGCGATATTTCACCAAAAGCCGACAAGCTTGAGATAGTTCGCGAGATTTTGGGGATAGCCAAAGTAGTCATTGACCACAAACTTTCAATGACTTGAATGCATTCATATACCTCAATGTATTTAACGTCATTTGGCTCACCCTGAAAATAAATTCCCAGTCGATTGCTGTCAAAAAAGATATTGAAAAAAGTTAGAGATTATAACAGTTATAAATACAAAAGTTCAGAATTCTACGGGTTAAAGTCTTCATTATAGAGTTATACAAAATACGAAATAATTTTTGGCGATATTTTGGTGAAACTCGTCAATGTCGACGATATATGGCGCGATTTTAAGCATGGACCAAACAATGACAGATTATCGCCAAATTTGGCGATATTTCGCCAAAACTCGCCAAGAAAGATGACAAATGGCGATACTTTGGGCATAGACCAAATGACTGACTATCGCCAAATTTGGCAATATTTCGGCAAAACTCGTCAAGGTCGACGACAGACGGCGAGATTTTGGGCATGGACCAAACAATGACTGTCTACAGTTGTATAATATTGAAGATGTCCATAGACATTAGTAATAAAATTCACGAAGTAATAAAATTCTTTTCGGTGGTCTTGTAAATAAACTTTCCAGTAGATTAGACCAAAAATCGAGATGCACAGCTAGATGTTACAACAATCTTATACATGAAATTTCATAATAGTTTTTGAGATTTGAAAGTTAAATATGCACACACGTACACCAAAAGTCGCCAAGCTTGGCGACTTTTGGCGTGGTTCTTGAGGGAGGGACGTGACCGTGGTCGGACCATTACCTAACTTATGCGGTAGGACGGAATTTGTGCCCTAAATGGATGAATGCCCCTAAAATTGCCATTGACCATAATGTATTGGAAATCTTTTGAGTGTTCCTGTAGCAGAACTGTATATGATAAAGACACTTTTTTTAATGGAGAAATTCATTTTGTAACTCTTAACAGCATATATCGCATATGAGTCTTTTGAAATAGCCCAATACCACTAAAATACGCAGTAATGAATTTCGGCCCATAGAGCATAATGTATTTACAATCTTTTGAGCCGCCCTGAAGATAAAATATGCAGTCGAATCGAACCGAAAGAGGAGCGGCACAAGTAGATGTTACAACAATCCTAAATATAAAGTTTCAACATTCTACGCCTAATAGTTTTTGAGATATGCGAGTTTAATGAATTTCGGCCCATAGAGCGTAATGTATTTCGAATCTTTTGGGCGGTCCTGTAGATAAACTATCCAGTCGAATGGAACCGAAAGGGGAGCGGCACAAGTAGATGTTACAACAATCCTAAATATAAAGTTTCAACATTCTACGACCAATAGTTTTTGAGATATACGAGTTTAATGAATTTCAGCCCATAGAGCGTAATGTATTTCGAATCTTTTGAGCGGTCCTGTACATAAACTGTCCATTCGATTACGACCAAAAGGGGAGTTGCTCAACTAGATCATAGAAAAACCCCAAATGTCAAATCTCAACATTCTACGACCAATAGTTTTTGAGATATGCGAGTTATATACATACGTACTTACGTACGTACGTACAGACGGCATGGAAAAACTGGCCAGAATAGACTCGCCGCTGGTCAAAATGAGTTGCAGACGCGTTTATATGATCGTGCATGCAAGCTTACGATGAGAGGCATCGAAAAAAAAAATTAATTAAATTTAGAGGTAGTCAAAATCGGTTTTTTCGTCGAAATTTGGCCGCCAAAATTTTTCGGGATCACATTACTTCCTTATACTACGTACAAGGAAGTAAAAACGTTATGCCCCCTCTTGAGACTGAGAAGATTTCCGATTTTTTCAAGTCTGTTGGTGGTATTGGTAGTACAGAGCGAAGTTTATATTTATTACTGAAGAGTATAATTACGTACTCCTCTTTGCAAATGGTATCCGTAGCCTAAAATACAGGAGTACACAAAATAGTTCCGGTCTCTTATGGCCTGGTGGCGATAGTAGCAGGACAAAACAAAATTAATATTTATTGAGGAACTTTGTTCCTGATGGCGGTATCCCGACCGAACAAATTTTTGTTGTTGTTTTAATTTTAACATTCGGCATCTCATTAACAGATTTTGGCATGATGCTTTAAATCATCCGAAAGAATGTTTTGTTCTACGGGAATTTATGTTCTGTATTTTTGTTGGAGTTAAATCATGATAATTTTCAGATCTTTAAAATTAAATTTCGAGTTGAGAAAGATGAGCATATCCGATACCTCTTTCTTTTTGCTTTTAAAAGAGGTTCTAAAGCCGCAACATTTGAGTGTATGGAGAGTAGGATGGATTAGAAAAAACATTTCTTTGAAATCTTTGTCTCCTGAGCTATCAAAAGTTGAGGGGGCTACGACAACGTCTTGGTGTTGAGGAGAGCTTGAAATCGCGGAATATTTGAAAAACACGCCTTTCTTTTAAACTGTGGATCAAATTTTTCGGGCACAAATTCTTGCGCTCCCGAGATTTTAAATATTGTATGTTGTATATTGTTATGAATAAGACGTATGCAAAATTTGGAGGGGCCACGACAATCTCTACGGGTTGCATATGGAGCTTGAAATCTAGAAATACTTGAAAAGTTTGCTCTCAAAAAATGGTGTAGACAGCATACTTAATATTTTTAATGGTTTAACCCCACTAAAAGGGTTAAAAAAGAGTGAATGTCTCAGTAAGGCTCGCTACTCTTTTCTAGTACAGCCCGAATTGGAGCTGCACCACAACCAGAACTCACCTCAGAGAGGTGAGTACAATACGAGGTCTACCCTTGTCCACCCACTGGCGGATCCCCCACCCCCCCCAAAAAAAAAAAATTATGGAGGGGTCACAAGAGATTTTTGTCCCAGTGCCCCCACTTGGATCCGCCAATGTGTCTACCTAATCATCGGAGTTCAAGTTTTAACGAACCTTGTAAAGTCCGAATTCAATCGAAACCGGGCATTTTCTGTCGGTGTAATAATCTAACTCGTATGAAACCATCTGGAGATAAGATGCCCGTAGATTTCTTTGAAGGCAAACATCTTGGAGCCAATGCGTTTCTTTTGCTATTCTTTCGACTGAAATTGAGTGGCAGGTTAGGGAGAAAAGTTTACGAAGGGCCTGAAGAGAATGATCATCTAGTCTGATTTGATAAAAAATAGTTTTTAAAATTATTTTTAACCTATATTTTCAGACATTAGCAGGTGACATTTATACTGATTAAAAAGTTTATTATTAGTATTTCGAAACATAATAATAATTAAACCCAACTGCATACCCATTTTACCCTCAGTACACTAAAACATAAGTAGGAAGAATAATATTTTTTAAATTCTTACTTTTTTTTCTGGAAGTATGTTGTTTAGACCTTTTCTAAATTAAAAGTAATAACAGAATTTCTCAAATTTTCAGAAATGTACTAATTTCTTGAAAGTTTTTTTAGCGATACAAGGTACAAACATAGATTAAATAATTATATAAAAGCTAATATTGTGTTTCCAAATGCAATATGTAATGAGCATAAACCTTTCCAACTAGTGTGTGAAAATATAGTCTAAAAATGAAATATGTTTTAAAAACAATTTATTTAAATTTAGGATTAGAAAAAAATGATTATCATTTTACCCCTTTACCCATTTTACCTCACCACACCCTAGTCAATAACATGTAAATTTCGAACAACCAACGCCTATCCTGAATTATTTCACAGAGAGACAGACACACAAAGAAACCATCTCACATGCTAAAATGAAACATCATTTAAAATAAATTTATTTATATTTTGGATCAGAAAGATATGCCTATCATTTTACCCCTCTACCCATTTTACTTAGTCAATAAACGTATGTAAATTCCGAACAACCAACGTTTATCCTGAATTATGTCAGAGACAAACGGACACACAAACAGAGCATCTCACACGAAAATGAAACATCCTTCAAAAACAATTTATTTATATTTTGCATCGGAAAGATATGCTTATCATTTCACCCCTCTATCCATTTAACCTCACCGCACTGTAGTCAATAACAAACGTAAATTCCAGACAGCCAACGCTTATCCTGAATTACGTCACAGATAGACAAATACACAAACAAACCATCTCACACGCTAAAATTAAATATCGTTAAAAATTTTTTAATTTATATTTTGGATCAGAAAGTAATGCCTATCATTTTACCCCTTCACCCATTTTACCTAGTCAATAAAAATATGTAAATTCCGAACAACCAATGTTTATTCTGAATTACGTCACAGATAGAAGGACACACAAACAAACCTTCTCACACGTTGTGTAGAAAAAAAGTGCACATGGAGAACGACTGCAATATCTTATTATACCAGACACATATTTCTAAGCCCTGAAAAGAATGAAGCTTGTAGAGGTAAGCCGCCGAAGACGGAAGATGGATAAAAATGGGACTTACCAATCATCCCAACCCGAACCTTTAAGAGTACCGCCGACTTAAGCAGAATCGATATATCATGAAACTTTAAAACGTGCCGCTTTTATGGGCAGGGAAGTGACAGCGGATTTGAAATATCTTACTGAGCTGCATTGAAACTGCTCGGCGACAAGACAAGTTAATAATGCATTACTCGAGAGGCTTCGTATTTATTAAAAGGGATGCTGCATTTGCTGTCTTATAACGAGAATGAATCTTTTTTAATGGGGATGCAACTGATGATTCCTAGTACTCGGCCAGCTGGGCTCTTTTGCCTAATTTTGAACGCTTATATGGCGAAATGTTACAGCAAAATCGGCCAAAAATTATAGTGAACTACAAATATTTTTTGATGCTATTTTTCCTGTTTCAGTATTCTGTTTAAGTGAATTAGTTATTGGAGTATTTTTTTAAAACCACCATAGTTTCTCGTTATTACTTAAATTTCCAGTTAAAATGTGCAACAATCGAGTCAGATTTAATAGTCACATAAACGGTCACAGTGACTTCATTTTAGTCACAAGAACGAGCATTCACATTGTGACTCCACAGTGACGTCACTCGGTTACTAGTCACAAAGACGCGTCATAGTGATCGACCGTACAGTGAAATCACTTCCCAATCACAATGTAATTATTTTGTGACACTTAGTGACCACTCTGACCTTCTGTGACATCATAGTGACTGTGCTATTACGAAATAAAAAATTCAAAGCCTTCAAAAATGAGTTTTACAAAACATGACAGAGAACGTTACTTTTAATAGCACGCTACAGAGCTTATGGCTTTTAGAAGTGACGTGTTCTCTGCGAGCAAGATCTCACAACTGTCTAATTTCAGGTGACTTGCTCTGATATTTATACCTTTTGGTGAGTTTTCTAGTAATTTCGGGGCACTTTTCTTATGGGAATTTTCCTTATGTTTCCAGTAAATCGATAGCCTAATTCCAATTTTATGTGGATTATTACCTGGCCTGTAATATTAAAGCAATTATTACAGGACCCATTGATAAAATCGCGCGACTTTTATATGGCTAACACGTTGGCGACTTTAAGAAAAGTATCGCTGAATTCGGCACCAAAATAAATTCCCATAACTGAAGAGAGCTATGTGATATCGCCAATATAGGACAAGAAACCCAATCATTCTATGGGAGAATTAAAGGTCCCTATCTTGTGTACTAGTTAACCGAATTACAACTCCTTACAAAATTAACCGAATGCTAGACCCCATTATACGAAGTAACTTTGTTGGGGCTTCTTTTTCCCCCTCGAAAGGTTTGAAGTAGGGAGGTTTGGATGAGGAAATGTGGTAATGTGAAAACATTCGAAAATAACATGTAAAAAAACATTATGATGATGATGACGATGTTTGAAACTTTTTTTTAAAGAAGGTTGGTTAAAAGAAAATCCTGGGATACGTTTTGAAATTTAACCATCAACAAAACGGGGGGAGGAGCTTTAAAAATGTGCCTAAAATTTACTCACGAACCAGTGATGCTTTAACCGATAAATATGATGTAACCGCTAAAACATGATTAATCGGTCAGCCCACGAATTCAAAACGAATCCAAGGCCTGTTTTTGAATTTTATAATTTAGACACTAGTTCGTGATTATTTTTAATGCACTTTTGAATTACATATATAATAAGTTGATAAAATATCTTGCTAACAAGCAGATTTTGCTACATTTGAGTTGCCCTTCGGAATCTCGGGATAAGCAACCGGGAGATAAAAGTTTATTACCGTGGGGAAATTTTTTTTCTAGGTATAAAGCTCGAATTAATGAAAAGTTTTAACATAAAGCCATCTAGCGCACGTTATGCATTTTTTAAAATACTGTGTACAACTTTTTTGAATAATCGTTATCCAAATGACTTCTAAAAGTTACTTTTTCAAGAATTTTTCTTAAATATGATAGTGTGTTTTGAATACATAAAAAATCATATGTAATTTTGAATTTTCTTTATGACTGTTAGTATGTTCTTTTAATATCAGAAACAAATATGTATAAATCATTGGAGAGGGAGGGGAACATGAGCCAAAAAACGAACACTGGAGCACATTTACAAAGACATTTTGTAGCTTCCGAGAAGCATATGCACCCTTGCAAGAAAAGTAGTTTTACAGATTGTCGTTTGCAACTGCTTTTCACTGTTTTTTCTCCTTACCCACCCACCTTCTTTATACGCTGGATGGCACAAATAAATGCGAGAATCGATAAAAATTTGTAATTTATTGATTGATTGGCCGACCGATTAATCATATTTATTTTTTATTAGCTGAAGTACCCGTTCTTCGCACGGGAATGAATGGACTTTTTGATATTACGATTTGTGGTGATTACTATTCATTGTAATAAACAGATATAGCAAAGTGGATATCGCGTTATATTGTGTCCAATAATCATGCATACCGTATTGCAAGGCAATCGTTTGTACGGTGCAGAAGGCCATGCGGCGTAGCGCAATCTAGTGGCGAGTTTTAGCAAAACGGATACGGCGAAAATATTTTTCGCATTCAGATATTGATGTATACGAATTTTCATGACGACCGGCTGGACAGTCCTGAAGTTCATGTATTGACGCGACATACAGTGGCAAGTTATAGGAAAATGGATAGCGCCAAACTCTTCCCCGTGTTCAAATATCTATGTATACCTATTTTCATAGCGATTATTTGCACAGTCAGGGCCATCTAGTGGTTCAATAAAGTAATGATTTGCTACAGCGCCGTCAAGTGGCGAGTTATAGCAAAATGGATAACGCCAAAATATTCTCATTGTTCAAATAGCTATGTATACTGATTTTCATAGCGACCGTGTTCAACTATCTATGTATACCAATTTTCATAACGATCATTTGCACAGTCAAGAAGTGATACACTGCAGGTCCATCTAGTAGTTAATTAAAGTAATGATTTGCTACAGCGCCGTCAAGTGGCGAGTTACAGCAAAATGGATAACGCCAAAATATTCTCATTGTTCAAAACGCTATGTATACTGATTTTCATAGCGACCGTTTGAATGGTCAAGAATTTGGCCTGCTGCAGCATCATCTAGTGGCGAGTTAAAATAATAATGCATTGCAGTGTCATCTAGTGGTGAGTAACATCAAAAGGAACGCAGTTAGAATATATTCTTCGTGCTGAAATGTGTAAGTATAAAAATTTTTATGCCGGTCGGTCGAACGGTATAGAAGTTGATGCTTTGCAGCGCCATTTAGCGGCCAGTTACAGCAAAATGGATAGTGAAAAATATTCTCCGTGTTCTAATATTCGCGTGTACCAAATTTCATCGAAATCGGTTGGACGATATTCGCATAGCAAACGGCTAAACGGAATAGAATTCAACGTTGTGCTGCGGCACCAAGTGGCAAGTTAAGGAAAACGGATTGCATAAAAACCTTCTCCATCATAAAAGACTTAGGTGAACCAAATTTCATCGTGCAACGGTGCTCAACGGTGCTGGAGTTTTTCAACCTCATAAACACATACCAACATTCATTTTTATCTATAACCAGTGTTATTATATATACCAGTCTCAAATAAAATCCAGTTTCAAATCTAAGCCTCGCCAAAGTGCCAACATACGCCATTTTGCTAGAGATTTTTCAGGGAATCATTCGAAGCATTGACTTAGCAGCAACCAATATGGGAAATGGTTCGACCGCCAAAGAGTAGCACGCATTTATTTGAAAATTGGAATCCCTTAATACAGCCGATTTTTTTTAAAATTATCAACTATAATGTGTTTTATTCATCGTTACTCCGATGTACTAAATGAGGAGATTTCAATTTTCTGAAATTTGGCGGTATTCCCCCAACTTAAATCAATGTACTCAATTGGCGAGAATTCTGAAGTTAGATCGCTTGAAATCCCTTAATAACTGCATTATTTCTTCACGGATCATTAAAATTTAACGCTGCATTCTAATAAAACCTTTGCACTTGTTTTCAAAAATCTATTTCCTTAAGCTCTCAATAAATTGCGCCGAGCCGAAAACTGTGCAAACCGCTACTCAAAACTACCACTTACTCAAAATCCATATTTCAGCCATTTTATTTTTTCGCCAAACTAAAAAAATTTACACATTAGCCTTGGAAATCTTCAATTCTTATTGTTTTGCGTTTAAAGCAATTGCATTCCTGCTCTGATTTCCCATGCACACGATATTATAATTAAAAAAAAAATAACCTTACGAATATAAACTAACAAAAAAAAAAATCATTATTATTCTTTTATTTTTACTTTGAGAATTTAAAACATTTTATTCGGCAAAATCGCCACACATGGCAACCACGATCCTTATTTCACACTTTTTTCACTACAGGGGTTACAATTACGGAAAGATTTTTGCGTGAAGAGCATAAAAAATCTCTTAAATTCCGGGAACGGGTGGACTTTCAAAGTTTTAAAGTGGACTATGATTTATTCTATATTATTTTACATATCTGTGCTAAATTTCAGGCCGATAGGTCCATTTTTGTGGATTTGTATACGAATCAAATCCACAAACAAACAAACAAACAGAATTTCATTTTTATTTATAAGATTGGGTATTTTAAAGCATCTCTGGTTCCTGAGTAAAATTTCGTTACAATTTTTAAAGTTCCTCTACCCGTTTCGCCGATTGTTAAATTTCAAGACGAATTTCTCACGACGATAGTTTTTCGTCTACCAACCTTCTAAAAAAACTTGTTTTCACACATTTTTATCATTATTATTACTATAAGACACCAGGTTGCTAACTTTGGCACATTAACTCATCAGCTATTGCAATTATGAGTTAATTTAAAAGAGTTAACAATAGTTTAAATATCTCTCTGCAAAAGTTGGACATGCAATAAGATGCGTTTATCACTGACGTATAACTTAAAAATTACCTACAGAAAGAATTGAACCACGAAGTTAAATCTTTAGGAGGGGACACTTGCCTTTAAAAGTTGGATAACACCGTTGTTGCATATAGATGGCGCAACACCTCACTCGGTAACTGCTCATGTAGCCATCGAAGACAATATTTAAAAAGTGTTTATTTATAATGACGATCACACTCAAATAAACAGTATTTTCATTTATTTCATGAGCGATACATTTTAACACAGTTTTAAATTCCCGCTAAACTTATATTAAAATATTAAGGGGATGGTGGACACCCAAATCATCAAAATTGGCCCCAAAAATGTGTTTTTTCTTTTTTACATACTGATATTCTACAGTTAAAGCTGAAACATGGAGAAAAAGCCGCGTATGTCTGCGGCAATTTTTTAAAAAGATATTAGGGTTTGAAAAAATTAAAAGGGACAGTTAAATGTCCACAAAAATGCAAACAAACGCGTAAATAAGCACGTCACAATTTTTATTGAACGTTTTACAAACTAAGCTAATATTCGAATGAAATTATTTTAAAAATATGTTTTGTTAAGTTAAAATCATAAATAAAATTATTCAGAAGAGACGGTATTAAAAGTAAATGGAAAATTACACTTTAAACTGTATTTTCTCCAAATCAAGTTTTTTGTGATTTTCTTGCCTTCAAAATGCTCCATGCGACTTAATTTTGGTCGGAATTGTACAAAATTTACTACAAATATTCTTCTCTTATATTACAATAAATCTGTGTATCATTTTTAAATATGGTCAAAATTTCGATTACGAAATTTCACTTTTATTTACAAACACTGAAAAATTTAATTTCGGGAAAGTTTGGTATATATCCATGAAAATATTTCTAAAAAATTAACTACGCAGTCGAATCAAAAATCGATACACAGACATTCTTTAAATATATTTTTATGCTATTAAAAAACAAAATTACTAAAAAAAAATTAAAATTAAAGAATTAAAATTAAAATTAAAACGGAGCATTTTTTCGAAACTAAAAAATTAATTAATTTTTAATTAATTACTAATATTTTTAAAATTTATTTAAAAAATTTTTCAGTTGTTTATAATGCTTTTAGTTTAATATATTAAAATACAAAATTTCATAATCCTATCTTATTAAATAAAAAAAAAACTTTTTAATGTCCAGCATCCCCTTAAATTCATGTTACATGAAATACGCAGTAATGAACTGACGTAAATATATACAGTAGCAGACGAAAAGGTCTTTTTCGTCAGCCACGATAGATGCATTTGTTAACATATATAAATAATCAGAAGATAGAGAATCCCCCCCACCATTTTTTAAAATTAATTTGCTACTAAGGTAACCCCGTAAGCAAAAGTGAAAAAAATAATTAAAATTTGGTGCTCGCGTTCACAATCTCGTTTGCATGCTATGTTGGGAAATTAAAAACATGTAAAACTAGTAAGTCGTCAGCGCGGGAAATGTTTTATTATTTTACCGCTACGATCTCTGTACGTTACTAGATTTCGATTGTTTACATTATTGAAACAGCTTGGGTAACAAAAATATAAGCAAGCAGCTGTGGAGAGTGTCCACTCTCCTATAATATACCTCCGTGAATCGAACTATACACATGCTTACAAAATTCTTTATATACTGGCAAGAAATGTTAATTTATCCATTATCTCATAAATCTGTAATACGATGATTTATTCGAAGACCAAATACTTCCTGCAGATAAAAAAATGCAGTATCCTTCGAACAGCCATTAAAACTTAACGTTTTTTCTGTGAAGTCTGCAAGATCGCATTAGCTAAATTCGGTGCAAAAATAGGGTGTGGGTGCAATTTTGGAAATAAGTAGATACGTAATTGGACCGAATCGTGTCTCGCTGGCATACACATGCACATGGGGGAAAATTACTCTGCTGATCCCTCCCCAATAACTAGTTACAAATCAATATTTGATGCAGATATAACTGAAGTGGTACGCACTTAGTACGTGTGAATCGGAATGATTTAAAATGGCGGATTGCGGTGTATATAGCAAACATAAAACAGAACCCCTCGCAAGCATGAGTGTTCAGTGACAGAACATGCTGAATATTTAATAGGTAACCTAGTTCTCGAAATTGCGAAAGAAGTGAGTTGAATTGCAGAACGGCAGTTATACTCACCGGATTGTTAATTCTAACCTTAGTTTAAGTGCCATTTTATACGTGAAAAAATTAAAACTACTTTCTAGAAGTCCAAGTAGTTTAGATTACTTAACTACTATACTCCGAACAAACACTCCATTTTGGTATTTATATTTTAAATAAATATTTTTACAAAACATCGACTATATAAGAAATTTTAATTCCTTGAATGATTTTACATGCTGTTAGTTATTATTTTTTATTCGGATAATTTCTGTGAAAAATTCTTCTTTTTCTTATTTTCGAGAAAATTTTCTTTTTTTTAATTAAAAAATTGTTATATTGACTTCTTTTAAGGACAATTTTATAATTAAATTTAAAAATTACGATTATAAATAACTTTTCGATAAGAAAAAAAAGATATATAATTTTAATTTTCAAGTGTAATTTAAGTTTAACGAAAGCGATTAAAAAATGTCCAGAGATAGATAGACCTCTAAAAACAGCAAGTAATTAATTCTTCCGTTCTTCAACTTTCATTTAGATTTTCTTTCACACTCTCCTGTTCCTCTTTTTGTTTAATAGGCTGACGAGTGATCAGCACCACTGACCATAATGATTTTGCAATCCTTCCTGAAAGGAAAATAAATAAATAAAGCAAAAGACGACATCTTTTAATGAAATAGCTGAAACTTCCGCCATCTATCATCAAGCAATTATGAAATGGTAACAATTAACGAAAACAAGGTATTAAAAGATTATCATAATCCATGCGTTAGTGTTATTATTTTTTCTTCCTTATTCTATTCAGTTAAAAAGTGTATCATTATTCATGAGTGAGCTGTAATTTTTATTTCTTGTTACATGGAACACTTTTTTGGAATGAAATTGGTACTAAATTCGGATAGTTGAGAAATGAAGAGCAACAAAGCAAATATATCTCGTCAAAATATCCAATAAAGGCTTGTTAATAGAATGATTGTTGACAGAAATGATGAAATAAAGAGTTATGAAGCTGCATCATTCCATCCCCCGAAAGGATTTCTCAAGAATCTTTGCATCGTATTGTGTTTGAAGACAGAATATGTAAGCAATGAAGAACAAAAGAAAGTGAAGACGTTTCGTCAAAAGATCCATTGAAGGTTTGGTGATCGTTGCGTAAATAACGACCTTTGAAGATACGTCGTTTGATTCCACACGGAAGGGCTTCATAAATATCTTTGCATCGCATGGTTCGGGGGTAGGATTTATAAGCAATGAAAAACAACAAAACGAAGATCTGTATCCGAAAGATCTACTGAAAGTTAGTCGTTGGGAAATTTCGGAGTTCTTAAGAAGAATCACTGAGCTTCATACGGAAGGGATTCAAAAGCATTTTTGCATCGCACTTTTCAAAAATACGATAGATAATCGATGGAAAATAACGGAACCAAAGACCTTTGATTAAGAGATCAAACTGATGAACAGAACTGACTGGTTTTAAAAATCGCCCTTTTCTTTGTTTTGTTCATTTTCAGCCATTTAACGTTGAAGGATTTTGCTATTTATGTTAAGATATGCCTTTAAGTGAGCTATGGTTGTTTCATACTATCCAGAACTCAGCACTTTTATAATATAGTAACAATAACGTCTATGATATTTATTGTGTAATTGGTAAACATTTTATCAACAAGAGCTGACTTCTGTACAGAACATAATATTATTGTTTCTCGCAACACTTTTATATCTTAACTTTACTATTACCTTTTCAAATTCTGGCAAGACCGGTATTTCACTCCTACATTTTGGCAACATCCATACATCAAATCTTGCTAACTCATGCCATTACCACGCTATGTGTTCTTCAGATTTCCTGTTGGGTATGTATGGTCCGTCCCCGATCATGTGCCTCTCAAAAATTATGCCAAAAGTCGCCATGTTTGGCGAATTTTGGAGTACAGAAACTATTACTCGTAGAATGTTGAAATTTCATAAGATTGTTGTAACATCTAGTTCTACATTTCGATTTTTGCTTTCAATCTACTGGAGAGTTTATTTACAGGACCATCCAAAAGAATTTCAAAACATTAATGTCACGGGCGTCTTCAATATATTACGTCTGTAGCTAGTCATTGTTTGGTCCATGCCCAAAATCTCGATATTTGTCATCGACCTAGGCGAGTTTTGCCAAAATATCGCCAAATTTAACGCAAAAAGTAATTACGTATTTTGCATAACTTTAAAACATTTAACCGTAGAATGTTGAAATCTTGTATTTAGAATTATTGTAACATCTAACCGAGCATCTCTTTTTTACACTTTAAGGTGCCTATGATTTCGGCTTATCTGTCTGTCCGTCTGTCCGTAGTCTAACTCCAGTAAATATGCACTGATTTCTAGAAAATTTATATATGTTATTTTTTGTACTGTACCATGTGCCCTATTGAAAGTGGTATATGTAGTATTTATAGTTTCTCTACAGGAAGACTCAAAAGTATTCCAATACATTACGCTCGATGGGTAGTGATTCTGTAAAGCGTATTTAGAAATATTCGGCAATTTGAATTGAATCAAAATTGATGTATGTTATTATGGATTACAAGAAAGAGCTCACCATCGAAAAGAGTATTTCTCTCATTAATAGCTCTTCTACAGGAGTACTGAAAATAATTCCGATACATTACGATCAATGGCAGTTTAGAGACAGTCATCCATTTAAAGTATAATAGTATCCTACTATATAATTAGTTACTGATCTAACGAGGATCGCGTGCCTCCCTCAAAAAGGCCGCCAAAAGTCGCCAATATTGGCGACTTTTGCGGTAAATCGCCTTATATGGTGCAAAGGAAGTGTTTCGAAAAATGAACCCAGCTTGGCGATATTTTCATTATTTGGCGAGAAATAATTTCATGGGACGATTTCAATGGTAATTTTGAAAGTTCGTTACTTGTGTTCTAATTAACCGATTTAGCGTGTTGTGTTGTTATAAGGCAAAGCTACATAAGGGTTATTCGCCCAGGAGGGTGGTGGTGGTGGTGGGGGAGGGGAGTTGCGTTTGTTTGAGGATTTTTTAAGTGTTTCTAACGCATTAACCGATTTTAAATAGGTTACAATCATAAAAATTTCAACAGAGGGTTACCAGGCGAAATACACGACAGATGAGAGATAAAATGCCATAGTCAATTAATATCGTTTTAATATGGCAATAATGAAACTAAAAAATTAGGGCGGTTCAGAGGGGGGGGGTATCCCCCTGACGAGGCTCGAACAGTCGAGTTTTATAGCTCATACTTTTATGTCGCATTTTTGGGAATCATTCTTCGGACTATTTTCAATAAAGGGAGTGAGAGATAAAATGACATAGTCATTAATACAGAAAATGACAGCACAAGTACTTACAAATGCAGATACTATACTGCATGAAACAAATGTACTATATACTAATGGTGCTTGAATTTTTCTAGATTAATGAAGAAAAGAAAAATAGTCGATTTCCTACTAAAGCAACTTTAATACTATTACTTAAGCTCATTGAATGCACTAAATATTCACAGCGCGATACAGTTATTATCATACCTTCAGAAATTGTCAGGGTTGGTTTTGGACATTAATGACCAGATAACCTAAATTTAACTATGCATACAGGATATATCTCGCTGATTAGATTATACTACACATCTGTTTACAGGACAAACATGCAAAAACACTCACAGGGATTAATTTAATGCGTACTGCGAAGCAATCATAAAGAGCTCTTTTCTTTTTTACTTTTCTATTGCTGATGAACTTCTACATCCACGAAAGAAGTTGAAGATTATTTTAAAGTGTTTCAGCTACGATACATACGCCACTTTTTACAGGGTAAATGATGCTATAAATTTTAGTAATATATCTTAGTTCTATTTGTCTCAAGTGGAACAGTGTTAAGAATTTCATGCAATTGGCGCCTGTATAAGCTACAATGTTATAGGATTTTTTCTTTATTTATACGATCCATTAAAAGAAGTATAAATATGAAGTGCGCCATTTTCAGCAAAGGCTATCGTTTATGAATTTAGCAGTAATCTGAATGTGTTAACCCTTTGAAGCGCACCTATTTCCCAATGTCGAAAGAGTGCCGCTGTTGCCATCGCACGATTTAACTACAAGCAAGATGGTGGTCGATCGAATCACCCAGTGCGTGCCACAGAGAAAAAGTACATTTTTGACCGCACAATGTTCTTTAGCTCTGTTGTACGCAGTGGGCGATTTCATCGACCGCTATCTTGATTATAGTTAAATTGTGCGATGGCAACTGCGAAACTTTTTCGACATCGGGCATTCTATCTAGATGTCCTCCTTAGTATTTAATTGAAACGAAAGAACATGAAAAAGAACTCACGAAAGAACATGAAAAATTTATCAATGTATTGTGACGATGACAGTGTTTATGTATTTTCTTCGAATCTCTTAAATTATTTATGAGCGACAATTTTTATTAGAAGTTCCCATTTTTATAGATTTTCATAAAAAAATCCTCTTTTAAGACAAGTGAACACTTGTATGACGTCACATAAAAGCCATTTCAACTAATACGAGTGGTGAGAAGCTTATTAAATTACATTTTTCAACATACAAAAGCCATAACGTAGATTAAGAGGGTAATGGATGCGATTTAGTTTTTGCGCCATTTTTTCCCCCTTGGCTCTCACAATTTCTACTTGGCGAACATGGTTCGAGCACTCTTAATGCCAAGCAATTAGTCAAAGAACTTCTTCAAGAGATAAAAAATGCCTTATTCGTAAATATCATTCTTAAAATTCTTAGCACAGCAGCCTAAGATTTTTAAGCTAAAAAGTTTGTTTATTTATTTATTTCTATTCTATTAAAATGATAAGATGGCTGTTAAATAGTTTTTAGTATTTTTTCCCATTTTTACTTTTCAAAAATGTACCACGTAAGGAAAGTATTGTAATCATGAAAAAATTCGACTTCGAGATTTTGGTGTATTGATACGTTTTGAGGTCTTCTGAATTCATTTATGCTATTTTTACGAGATGCATGTATGTATGTGTGTATGTGTGTGTGTGTGTGTGTGTGTGTGTTTGTGTGTGTGTTCGTGTGTATGTGGGTGAACACGGTAGCTCCTGAACGGGGGATTCGATTGAGCTCAAATTGGATATATATGTTATAAACCACCGTCGCAAGACCGGTTTTGATTTTGGCGTGTATAGGACTAACAGTTTTTCTATAGGGCTACGACAAAGATTTCTTTTACATTATGACCTATGGGGGAAAATTCCTGAAAGTGCGCTAGCGTTTAAACGGTTTGTTTGTGTGATTATGGCAACGTTACTCTAGGGCGATCTGCCAAGGATGGCGGTTGCCATGATAGGAGGACTTTCTAAGGGGTTCTAATGCGTATTCACGTTACATCTGGAGAAAACCTCCAAAACTGCAGACCGATAGATCGACAGCCGCGCGATGGGACCCGAACCCGGGACCTTCACATTTCGGCCGTCTACCATTTTCAGTGGCATAACCAGTGAGCAATGGTGAGGCGTGTTTAAACGGTACATTCGATTGAGCTCAAATTGGGTATATATATTATAAACCACCATTGTAAGACCGTTATTGATTTTGATGTGTATAGGACTTACAGATTTTCTACAGGGCTACGACAAAGATTTCTTTTACATATGGGGAGAAATTCTTGAAAGTGCGCTAGCCGTTTAAACGGTGCATTCGATTGAGCTTTAATTTGTTATGTATGTTTGAATTATTCATCGGTTAAGATTTAATTAAATGTTTGGTAATGATCTTAATTGGAAGTGTTCGGAAAGTCGAGTGGAGTAACTCCAGATTATTTAGAGTTTTTTGGTCATATTTTTATTATGCGTATTAAATTACACTCATGCATTAATATTTCAATAAATGAATTAAGTTCGAAAATTCAAGAAACTTGATACCGTATATTTCCCCTACTTATAACTCGTCCCAATTTGGTCCATTGAGTGGAAGCTCGGTTTCCTATGGAACAACGGAAGTCAAGAAGCGTTGACTCCTATCAGTGTTGTGTACGTAATTAAAAAAAAAAAAACCTCTTTTAAGACAAGTGAACACTTGTATGACGTCACATAAAAGCCATTTCAACTAATACGAGTGGTGAGGAGCTTATTAAATTACATTTTTCAACGTACAAAAGCCACAACGTAGATTAAGAGGGTAACTGGATGCGATTTGAACGCAGCTGGCTGTGCGGCACAGCCACCTGTCGTCAGAAAAGGGTCTCTAGATCTGTGGCACGAGATGAACGTTTCGATCACCCGCCATCTTGCTGGTAGTTAGGTCGAGCGATGTCAACGGCTGCCCTTTTTACTTCCTTGTACGTAGTATAAGGAAGTAATGTGATCCCGAAAAATTTTGGGGGCCAAATTTCGACAAAAAAAACCGATTTTGACTACCTCTAAATTTAATTTTAAAATTTTTTTCGATGCATCCTATCGTAGGCTAGCATGCACGATCATATTAACGCGTCTGCAACTCATTTTGACCAGCGGCGAGTCTATTGTGGTCAGTTTTTCCATGCCGTCTGTACGTACGTACGTACATACGTATGTATGTAACTCGCATATCTCAAAAACTATTGGTCGTAGAATGTTGAGATTTGATATTTAGGATTGTTCTATGATCTAGTTGTGCACCTCCCCTTTCGGTCGCAATCGAATGTATAGTTTATGTACAGGACCGCCCAAAAGATTCGAAATACATTACGCTCTATGGGCCAAAATTCATTAAACTCGCCTAACTCAAAAACTATTAGGCGTAGAATGTCGAAACTTCATATTTTGGATAGTTGTAACATCTAGTTGTGCACCTCCCCTTTTGGTTCCATTCGATTGGATACTTTATCTACAGAATCGCCTAAAAGATTCGAAATACATTACGCTCTATGGGCCGAAATTCATTAAACTCACATATCTCAAAAACTATTAGGCGTAGAATATTGAAACTTTATATTTAGGATTGTTGTAACATCTAGTTGTGCACCTCTCTTTTCGGTTCCATTCGACAGGATAGTTTATCTACAAAACCGCCTAAAAGATTCGAAATACATTACGCTCTTTGGGCCGAAATTCATCAAAGCGTTTTTTAGAGGTATTGGGCTATTTCAAACGACTCAGAAGTGATATATGCGGTAAAGAGTTAGAAAATGAATTTCTCCATTAAAAAAAGTGTCTTTATCATTTACAGTTCTGCTACAGGAACACTCAAAAGATTTCCAATACATTATGGTCTATGGCAATTTTAGGGGCATTCATCCATTTAGGGCACAAATTCCGTCCTACCGCATAAGTTAGGTAATGGTCCGACCACGGTCACGTGTCTCCTTCAAGAACTATGCCAAAAGTCGCCAAGCTTGGCGACTTTTGGTGTACGTGTGTGCGTATTTAACTCTCAAATCTCAAAAACTATTATGAAATTTCATATATAAGATTGTTGTAACATCTAGTTGTGCATCTCGATTTTTGGTTCCAATCTACTGGAGAGTTTATTTACAGGATCACCGAAAAGAATTTCATTACATTTCCATTAGAAAAGAATTTTATTACATTTTACAGATTCCATAGAATTTCTTTAATGTCTATGGACATCTTCAATATAATACAAATCGCCGAAATATCGCCAAAAATTATTTCGTATTTTGTATAACTCTAAAACTTTAAGCCGTAGAATTTTGAACTTTTGTATTTAGAACTATATTATAATATCTAACTGTTTTCAATATCTTTTTTGACAGCAATCGACTGGGAATTTATTCACAGGGTGAGCCAAATGACTTTAAATACATTAAGGTGTATGGATGCATTCAATTCTTTGTAAGTCTGTGGTCAATGACTACTTTGGCTATCCCCAAAATCTCGCAAACTATCTCAAGTTTGTCGGCTTTTGGTGAAATATCGCCAAATAAAGTGTCAGAAGGAAATCTTTCAAATTGAACTCAGCTTGGCGATATCGAAATATTTGGCTAGAAATCGCTAAACCTTATTATTATTGATATTTTATCTCTTTCAAACAAATAAGTTTAGAGAGGAAGTGCATAAAAAACATTTTTGATTTAATAGACATGCAAGGAAGTCATGTGCTGGACACATCAGATTTTTTCAGTATTGGGAAAGGGTTGCTCCTCAAAGGGTTAATAAAATGGACGTGTGCACCCCGGAGCTAAGCAAGTTGCAAACAGCTTTGCGGTAAGTCTACCCCCTCCCCCCCTCCGACAGAAGGGGCACCACTTTTAGCTGTACAGCAGAACCTCTCTAATTCGTCACCTTCGGTACTGGGGGTAGGGTCAGAACGTAAAAATAGGTCGGACAGAATATATAGAAAAATGCGGATTTAGAGTAAAATGAACAATCTCTGAGCACAAAAAGACGCTCCAATAAAAACATTACAATAAGCTGCGCAGAAGCTGTTATTATTATTGTAAAAGAGCAAAAATGTATGTGTTTACTGTACATATGTATGCAATGTGGGCAGTGAGTCACCGATAAGTCGGGACAAAGTTCGGCTCGATCACTTTCGATCATGACGCACCAGACAAAGACAGTCAAGAAAGGTTTCTACTGTATCTCATGTTTGATACAAACTTTTTGAAAAACGGAGTTCATTTATAAATAGTACAATTTATTTAACGACCACTCGGTTTTGAAGAAAAGAGATAAAATATTGTTTAATTACAACTTTTTCTAATAGGAAAATTCAACAAAAATTGATTAAAAATTTTGTAAACTAACACACACACAAAATATACAAGGGATGTTTTTTATTCCACGGCTGATGGACAGTCAAAGAAAAACAAGAGTAAATAATGAAAAGAATTTATTACCAAAAGTCAGGTACCGATATGGTTTCTTTTCGATATAATAGCAAATTTATCAAGTCGGTAGACAAGCTTTCGGATTCCTTCTTAGGAAAACGTTACCGCCAGTGATGCGACCTAGGGCCGGGTTTCCTCCAGTTGTAATGAGAACACGCATTAAAACCTCTTAATAAGTCCTCCAACCAAGGCAACCCACCCCCCGTAGGCTGTTCCTCGTACAGGTTGCCTTAACAAACAAACAAACAAGCGACCAGGAACCTAAACACTGTTTTGCAAAATTTCA
This sequence comes from Cheiracanthium punctorium, assembly GCA_038373885.1. NCBI lineage: Eukaryota > Metazoa > Arthropoda > Arachnida > Araneae > Cheiracanthiidae > Cheiracanthium > Cheiracanthium punctorium. Next base: position 677,238 of record JAWZYV010013596.1, on the reverse strand, counting down.
TTTGTCTGGAAGCTTTGGGTTTTCTTGCTTTGGCCGACTAGCCAGGTCTACAGTGCAAATATCGGAAATCTTTCAACAGTAAGTCAATGGCCAATAGTGTCCTTTATGGATCTCGCATCAAAGTTGTTTTAAAAACCTTTATTGGTGTCGTTTAGTTATTGACTTTGGGATTTCCATCTGTTATCTGAAATGTACGAGGACAAAGCTTCCAGACCAATGAGGATTTTCGAAACAACGCTCATAATTTTTTTAACAATAATAATAAAAAAGCTGAACGATACGAATGTTTCTATTGAAAGGAGAGTGCGTAGCATCTATAAATATTTTTATGGGTCACACACAACAGAATTCACACATTTTACAGGCAGTGTTTGAGTAAAACAATTAAATTTCATTGTATTAGTTCTTTCATTAACTTTCAATGGAATTACATACAAATCAGGTATTTGTGTTGGAGATTATTTCATAATCGATGAGGATGACATGATTCATTTTTATTAAAGCCAGATCAATATTTTTCGAATGGCAAGTATTAGTGATCATAAAGGATGGAACTTATTCCGTGGAATGCGTAGGACATTCAACAGAATGGAGTGTAATTATCACAGTTTCACAGAACGCCATGGCTCCCTTTGGGCTATGATGAACAGAGTTCCCAATATAATTACGTATAGGAAATCCATTTTCATGATTACAGCATATCTGTTCACAGGACAAGCATGCCACAATGGATAACTATACGGGCACTGGAATATAATTCTGAACAGGTGCTTTCCTTCTATTCTAGTTTCACCATGGGTGCCCATATTGGGAGCAGGTTTGAACCACCCTCTAGTCGAGGACGCATTTATATGTTATTTTAGTACTAAAATAGTTTAAAGTCCAAAATGAGCGTTTCTCTCCTTCTCGCCTTTGAAAATATTAATATGATTGTCCATGATTTTCTACAACGCTTCTTGATGCTGATTTCAAACATGAAAATTATACAAACTTACCCAGAGGCAAGTTGGCAATCGCAATTTTTATTTCCTTGCACGAAGTAAAAGGAAGTATAGTGATGGCGAAAACTTTCGATAGGCAGATTTTGATGAGAAAAATCGATTTTCACGATCTTTAAATTTACTTTGAAGAGTTTTTGCGGAGCTTCTTATCGAACTCTTGTGTGTATGTTCGTATAAGTGCATGGACGTTTCATTTTGACCAACAGCAAGTCTATTTTGACTAGTTTTTTCCTGATGTCTGTACGTAAGTAATTCGCATGCCTTAAAAACTATTAGTCGTAGAATGTTGAAATTTTATATTTAGGATTGTTGCAACATCTAATTGGGTAGCTCCCTTTTTGGTTAATTCTACTGGATAGTCTATCTACAGGGCCACCCAAAAAATTTCGATACATTAAGGTCTATGGACATCTTTAACATATTATGTCTACAGTCAGTCACTCTTTGAACCATAAGATAAAAATCTCGCCTACGGTTATCAACCTGGGCGAATTTTGCCGAAATATCGCCCAAAATTTATTGACAATAATTAGCTATTTGGTCTAACTCTTTGATAAAACTTTAAATTAAACCGTAGAATGCTACGATTTTATATTTAGAACTATTGGAACATGAAATTGTACATTTCTCTTTTTTATTGAAATCAACTGGGCAATTTACTTACAGGGTCACCCTAAAGGTTTGAATACACTAAGGACTATGAATTGTTTTAATTCATTAAAAGTCTATGGTCAATCATTATTATGGTTTTTCCAAAATCTCGCAAGCGTGGCGGCTTTTCACAAAATACTGCTAAATTAAGTGCAAGTTTTTAAAACTGAATCGTGCTTGGCGATATCTCAAATAGTTGGCCAGAAATCGCTAAACCTTAGTATAACTGCAGTACTGTATCTCTTTCAAATAAAACATGTTGAGATGAAGTTCACCGAAAATATTTATGATTTAATGACTGCAAGGAAGTCATGTGGTGTCACATCAGATGTTTTTCTAGAAATTACAAAAGTAATTTAGGAATGAATTAACTAAACGGCTTGAAGTACGTTCAACGCGAAAGAGTTCTCATATCCAGATTGGCAATATGGATATTACTGAACTACCTCAATCCGAGATTGCTTGATTAACGCTCATTTTGGAACTTTTAAAAGGAAATTATATTCTAAGTACATCATCACACAAGTGAACAAAAGAATACAGCTCTAGGTGCAACTGGCAGTGATTAAACACAAGAGTGGTAACTTGCGTCAGTTTGAAGTCTAGGAACCTTATGTTAAACATTTTATTGATATCATGACGTCGGATAAGTATGTGTATTGCACTGTTACAAAATAATGAACTTCAAAACTTTCTAAGTACGTGAAATTGCCCATTACACTAATAAGAGCTTATTCCCAGAATACAGTTATTTCAAAACGATATGCTGGTAATAAAAACCTAGAAAATTACAGCAGCGGTAAAAAAAATTGAAACGTTAATAAGGATAAAGTATGTTATAGAACTATAAAAACATATTTTATAAAGAAAATGCATTTACATTTTATTTTAAATTCTAGAAAAATTCTTGTAATACACACCGGAAACTTTATTAAGCCCACTTTCGAAACATCATTTGAAGCAACTGACTACTTGTAATGACGTCAGGGTTCAAACTTTCGGCCTTCTATAATCTAGGTGGAGTTGACAGTAATATTTAGAGAGATGAAGAATAATTATGACAGCTTTTTAGAAACCGCCATGACTCTCGTTGGAAAGTCACAAACGAGGTCTCCAATTCAATTATGCTTTCGAAGGTCTATCTTCATGATTAGAATATATCTGTTCTCATGCCAAACATGTCGAAATATTTAAAATGGATTAACTGAATGCGCACGGGAAATAATTTAGGACACATGTTTTTCTCGCTCCGCTCTCTTCTCTAATATTTATTCAATTGATGTAGTGGGTAAAAATAGCAACGGTTCGAAGGTTTTCCGATTGTTTGTTTCGATAATTCGTTGCTGAAGCGTAAAATTAACCGTATTTATTCTTTTGCAGAAGTTTTGGGGAAAAAGCAATATTCCACGTTGTCTGTAATTGATTGCAAATGCACTTATTTTTATTTGTTTATTTATTTTTTGGGGAGAGATTTTCGATTTTAATATTTTTCAACTCATGTAGAATAGTAGTTTAAAGCACCCATTCATAACGCTGCTTGCTAGATAAAGGTTAGAAGTTACAGGTCACAACCAAATGTAAGCTCCTACATTGACTGTATTTATAATTTTCAGTTAAATAATTTTTTTTTCAAACTTCGAGCGGGGTTCAAAAAGTAACGTTTCAAGTCTTTTAGACAAAACGTTTATTCACGAATTCTAAAGGATAAAACAGACATGGAAAGGGATTTGGCGCAGATTATTTTTCAGCATCGCCTCCATGGGCATAAAAGCATTTTCCCCATTTGTATACCAGTCTATCGAAACCTGGGCTCTGATCGCTGAGCCACTTGATACGGCGTTCTTAACTGTGATATCTGTTTCGAAATGCCGTCCTGACAGGTGCTTCTTCAACTTTCCGAAAAGGCTTTATTGGCGAAAGCTAACCCCCCACCCCACCCCCCTTCAAAGGTGAAAATATAAAAGTAAAAATCTCTTGAAAATGTCAGTAATTTATGTATTACATATTACAATTCAATGAACACAACGCAGCGTGAGGAAAGAAAGCAAAGAAAGACAGTTTTGCTGCATAAAAAAGCTTAGGTCTTCACATTCTGTAAAATTAATCGGATGAGAATCTTTAACCCTTTGAGGCGCAGCAACCCTTTTCCAATGCTGAAAAAGGGACAGCCGTTGCCATCGCTCGACTTAACTATCAGCTGTGCTGTGCCGCACAGCCAGCTGCGTCAAAAAAGGGTCTCTAGATCTGAGGCACGCGATGAACGTTTCGATTGTCCGCCATCTTGCTGGTAGTTAAGTCGAGCGATGGCAACGGCTGCCCTTTTTTCAGTATTGGGCAATCTATTCAGCTGTTCTTGCATTCTTCCAATTTTTAGCAGATGTCAGTGCTGTTAAAAATAATCGGGACCATTTTTGTACGGGAAATGACGTGCTAAAAAGTAAAGGATTCTCGTGGAGCTATGTCACCTGCCACTATTTTTATAGAAATCCAATCTATTCTTCGTGACTGGCAACAGTCAAAACGTCAGAGTTTGGTGTTCCCAGAACGGGAACACTGCGCATTAAAAGGTTAAAGTAAGATAGAAGTAGACTCGTAGCAATTCAATAAATTTAAGGGCGATCAGTACGTTACCATCGATTCTGAGAACTAAAAATACGCCATTTTAGTCCGAGCTGCAGTTCTCTTCTCCCCCAAGCGTATGGGGACTTGAACCCCTCCTTTTCCTCCGACGCTGATTAAAAAAGGTAAGAGAAAATAAGTGACCTTTTAGCTTCAAAGTGCTATTGATTTCAAACGCGGAATAATCTTTAAAAATAAAAAAGAGTAACAATAATGCACAATATAGTGAGATAAAAACTGTGAGTAAAACTTTTTAACCCCCCTCCTTTTTTTTAGCATCCACAAAAGCAATATTCAAAGGGAAGTAGCTTGGGAATCATTTCAAAAATAATCCTTACAAGACAATAAAAAGCGATTTTTTCAGAGTGGATTTTCGGATTTTAAAATTTTAATTAATATTTCTAAAAATGAGGCATCATGATTTTCCATGGTATTCGTTTTTATTTTAATTTCAAACAGAAATCGGATTTGCACAAAAAAGTACATTAAAAACCCATCTTTAAAAAAGATTAATCTCTCAAAGATTGAGAATGCAAAATATTATTGCAAGAATTCGCTTGTTGACATGTTTCTTTAAACTTTAAATTTGAGTGAAATTAATATTCTAAACTATAATTAGTCAAAGTTAACATTTTGTTGCTTGTAAATTTGTTAATTTAGAGCACAAGACCTTGATATTATGTTGTTGTACTAAAATTAGTGCAGCAAACGTGATCACATACCATAAAGATAACATCTAAGAGACATTGGAATATTTATAGTTTTAGAATATATCCTTTATTATAGAATTAGAATATATCCTGGTTATTTATCAAAGTAGGTTCAAAAATGATTGTAAGTGGATAACTTAAGCTCAAGATTTAATAAAGTTTTGAGGAATTTAATCTTTAATATTCTTTGAATATAAATTATTGTTCACTCTATGTAATTTTAAATTCACTTTCAGTTTAAGTAATTGAATGTGACGGCAATTTGAAAGTATGAACCAGACAAAACCCAGACGACCACATGCGTTTTCGAAAAATATTAGTGAGGTTAATTCAGAATGAAGAATGCAATTTTCATATATTACTTTCACAGATGGTGTATTTTAAAAGGCATTTTATTTTGTTATGTGCATTATAATAAAACTTTTTTTCTAAAGCATTAACAGATTTTTATTTTTCTCTTTGAAAGTATCAGGGAATTTGCGAGATGTGTTCGTTAAAATTACTGTCTCAAGAGAAATTTTAGAATAATAAACTTCACATTAATGTTGGTATAGACAGTTTGATTTTAAGAATATATTTAACTTACTAAATACATTAAAACCTTTATTTTTGAATTTTTTAGTAATAATCTTCTTTAGAGTACATAAAAATATAATAGAAATTAAAAAGTATTATAACCAAACAGAGCATGAATAAAAAACTGTATGTACGTTTCAAAACGTATTTTCTTCATCAGCAATAAAGTAATAATCAAACAGTAGGTTAAAAAAAAATCTGAAGCTTGTTTTGTGAATTTTATGCAGGGTTATATGGCTCTAACAACGAGCCACCACTCATTACTACTATGTACTGGACCAAGCATTCTACCGAAAATGGTGTATGCAGAATTTATAGTTTTTTTTATACGAACACCTAAAAGAATTCCTTTGCATTACGTTCTATGAGTAATCATTCTTTAAAGCGTATTTTAAAGATATTCTCAATTTAAAGCAAACCTAAATAATTCTTCAGCATTTATAGCACTTCACAGAAGCACACACACACAAAAGGATTCCGATACATGACGATCTATAGCAGTTTAGAGACCTTAATGCACTTCAAACACAATACAACTAGTACATAAGCGTTTATAGCAATTTACCCTTCAGTTAAATGATGGAAAAACTTTTCGCGTTCATTTACAGGGTGTCCCAAAATTGCATTAATAATAATATACAGACTCTTTAAAAGAAAATTGCCAAAATCTCGATAGATTTGAGGACAATACATCGCCCATCAAATTCGGAGCACAAATAATGTTGTGTTGGAAAGTGTTTTATAATCGATGCGTTTGGTATGATTTATCTTTCTTGTTCTGATTAATGAACATGTGGATATGCTTCATGTTTTCCTAAGACACTATCCTTCAATGTTAGTGACATACTTAAATTCAACACAAATCTATGCTGAAGCAAAGACAGACAGACAGACAAATACAACAAAAAGATGTAATTTTACTATCTTTTTTTTCGCAAGAACGGGCATCGGACATACAAGCCTTTGATATCATAGAGGTCCGAAGTATTGGCTACTTTAGTATGGGAGAGCCTAGTAGGCGGCCAATGTTACACCTCATGACCTTATGAAGGAACGGACGACCAGCCCAATCGAAAGTCGATCCCGGGCCCATAGTTGAAATGCATGGTGTGATGACCACCGAACAGCCTGGGATATATTACCATAGAAAATGTTAAATAAAACAGAAGCTGATGAAACAGTTGCTTACCTCAGGTAGAATGTGCAAAGACACCGTGGAAATGAGCTGAAATTTGCTTTAAATTCTAAACACAGCAATTTTGTCGATAAAAATTCGGCAATAAATACAATTTGCATGCATAACTTTATGGAAGCATATTTAGCATAGGTGTTAGGAAGTAGGCGAGATTAGAGAAACGAACTGGTAGAGATTACAGTCAGAAAAGCTAAATCAGAAGTCTTTTAAGCTTTGATTAAGATTTCATTTTCAATGGCATGGGCCAACATCACCCTCTATGAGAAGTTGGGTCTGCTAATGTCAGAACAGTTCCGCATACGAGAATTACATATTCTACCCCAACAGATGTGCTACAAAATGAGAGACCTGCATTTGGATTGGAACCTCCAAAGGGTATCATTTCGACATGGAGGACAACTGAGCCACGATAGATTTTACATGCACCACCTCTTATCAGCGTACACTGCCTTGCAGTGGTCCAGTCGAAAGAAGATGTCACCCTCCCAATTATTGACCACAGTCCGCGAAGCGCATTTCCAGAGCTTTGATGGAAGCCAAGTTTCACTCGGCTGGCTTTCGTCACTGCGGACTTGTAAGAAATTGTTGGAACTGCATCTTTTTGCTGGAGAACTTTTTCTTAGGGACATGCCCCCTTTGGGCACATTCGAACCTTCCTGATCCGATGTCGCGGTGCAACACGGTTGTATTAAAAACTTAACTAGACTTTTTAGAAACAGTTCACAAACAAAATAAAAATCTAGCCCAATAAAAAGCCTCACATCTTACAACTGCAGAGCTCCCAAGTTTGACATAATTACTTTCATTTTTAGCACCGGAATGCTGTCATTTCTCTGAGTGGTGCCCCTGGGAAAACCTTTTGAAGTTGGTGCAGCTTTAAATTTAATTAAAGTTCCAAATGTATACAATGCGCTTTGATGGGAGACGTACACTCAGCTTCAGCGTTCCAGAATGTTCTGAAGACAGAGATAGATTAACTTTATGGGTGGCGGGGGGATAGTCCTCTGTGCGCGAGATAGTGGTTTGAAGACATAAAAATGGTTAATTCCGTTGAAATTGCCTCGCTTTGATTCGACTGGAAGAATTAATCTCGACAACAGAAGTTTCCACTCTTCGTAAAATTCAGCTGGGTGTTGTAAAACGGTGATTACTCAGGATAAAGAGTGAGGTTTATGTAAGGAATACAAGCACACTTGAAATGTACGTTTTTTATTTTGTTTTAAAGCTTGACATATGGGACGTTTGGAGTCACTTGTGAGGATTTTTTCTATTTTCATGTTGAAAATGAACTAGAGCTGCTTTAAAACGAAACAGAAAAACCGTTCCAAACGCACCAAAAATTTTCAACGCCTTTTCATCCGCACATCAGAATCTGGATATCCTGTTTCATTTCGTCGTTGCAGAGACGTATCTTGCGTGATTCCCGCCGTTGCATCCCAGTTACGGTTCTTTGAATGTTCCCATTGCAGCCCAGCTTGTTATCATCGCTCGCTAACAATAATTTAAATTAATTTCTCGAATTCTATGCAATAAGTTTATATGCAATTTTCGCACAAATTAGACATGGCAGAAGGAGTACTTAGAACCTATTTTATGAAAATTCTTTTTTGTTTGTTTGTTTGTCCATGTAAAGAAATATGAATGCTGGGAACCAGGCATGGGCAATCTTTGGAAAGTTGCATGCAAAACTTTTAACCCTTTGAGGCGCAACCCTTTTCCAGTGCTGAAAAAAGGGCAGCCGTTGCCATCGTCCGCCATCTTTCTGGTAGTTAAGGCGAGCGATGGCAACGGCCGCCCTTTTTTCAGTATTTGGCAATCTATACAGCTGTTCTCGCATTCTTCCATTTTTCAGCAGATGTCAGTGCTGTTAAAAAGAATCGTGTCATTTTTTTTACGGGAAATGACGTGCTAAAAAGTAAAGGATTCTCGTGGAGCTATGTCACCCGCAACTATTTTTATAGAAATCAAATCTATTCTTCGTGACTGGCAACAATCAAAACGTCAGAGTTTGGTGTTCCCAGAGCGGGAACATTGCACGTTAAAGGGTTAAATTATCGTTTTCTGTGTGCTCGTAAAACTTGTATCTGTGTTGAGTGTTGTCCATTTTATTCGACCAGGAGTTATAACCAGCATCTTGAAAACCAAGCACACAAATCCGAAAATAAATGTTCCCAGTACGACAAAATCAACAACTTCTCACTGAAAACAATGTATGAAATGGAACGTTTCTTTGTACTGATTAGTAGATGCAGCTTTTCAAAGTTAATACGTTCATTAGTTTTCACCCTGTAACATCTTTTAATATGAATTGAAAATGAAGATAACGGATTAAATTTTCCTGCATTACATAAGCAAATATTGTTACGCAAGTCTTACGTAATTAAACTACTTTTAGTAAATTTCTAATAAATTATTCGCTCAATAAAAGAAGAACAACTCCTAAGCGAATTCCGGAGGCGGAACCTTCTCCCGGGAGATCTAATTACTCCTATTTTTATGACTAAACTGAATTTCTCTCCAAAGATGCTTTTGGAACTTTAGCGAATCTTAAATTTAACCAGAGCCCGAAAGTGAAGTTCACGAAATTCTGTTTAACGCAAATTTAAACCTGCAATGTGAGATAGGCAGGAAGAATTTTAAATATGCATGAATATTTCTTGCATTTGTATTCAAAGAACATTTATTTAAATCTTTAAAAACAGTCTATATTCTAGAATATAGAATGTTCTGGCGCTGTTATTTTTCCTGACAATATTTTTAAATATTTAATTATGTTTTGCTAAATCAATGCTACTTATTTCAAGGGAATATTTAAAACATTAGCAAGAAAGAAAAGCAACCAAAAAAAAGGTAAATTATGCATTTTGTTAGTAGCTAGTGTAGAAAAAACCAAAACAAAACATTAATAATTGTTATACTGTGAGTGAAAAACTTTTCACAATAGGCTAACATGAGACTTTGGAGTGTCTTTTTCCATCTACGGATATCGTTATGAGGTTACTTTCGCTTAATGGCTTTGTTTCCAGAAAAATTAACAATTATTTTTAATTAAAATTCTAACACCGTTTAGTCGACAACATTTTTATCAGTTTTTTATTTATTTATTTAATTTTTTTAATTAACTTAAACCCCAATTATTTTAATCTCTGGATTGCTTGCTATTTTGATCAGTAACCAACCATTAAACTCGCATATTTATTAGAAGGTTTGTACCAAGAAAAAAATTCAAAATTAATATCTTCAAAAAATGAACGACTTCATACCAATCACATAAAGTTAAGAGTTGTAAAAAAACAAAAGAAAAAACCTTCCTGTTATGTGCAGAATGAACAATAGGCAGTTTAAAGCTAATTCCAAAAGCAGGAAAATATCTCCAAGGAAACGTTCAGGAACGGCGTGTAATTAGACCCCCCTATTTTTATGACTGAACTCCTGTTTACCGAATTTCGCATCAAGGACGCTTTTGAAACTCAAAGAACTCTTAAATTTAATTAAGAGTCCGAAAATGCAGAGCATCGAATTCTGCTTCCCGTAACCTTAAACCGACTCCTGGAAGATAGAGAGAAAGGGAGAAAATTAACTTTCATGGATGGAAAAGGAGGGAAATTGATTCGCTTAGAAAACACGCGAATGTTGTTAACTGCTGCGTTTAGAAACAAAAGAAGAAAACCCCGTTTCTTTGAGATTACTTTTCGTCGCATGAGAAGATATCAAGTAGCAGAAGTCGTCAAACAAAAAAGGTATTGACAGCGCAGCATTGATTAAAAATTTAGATTGGATTTTGTGTTCGGTGTGTAAGGATTGGATGTTATATTTCAAAATGTTCATGTCGAAACTGGGATTGAAGTGCTAGTTTCAGCAAGTTGTCACTTCTAACGTCCAGGTGGTATAAGAGCTTAGCCCGACAACACAGCAAATTTGCATCAAACTTGCAGTAAGCTCGACTTATCAAGTCAATAAACTTGTATTAAGCTTGATATTTTCAAGCGTGTAAGCATAATGCAAGCTATAATCAAGTATTCAAGTTTACACTTGCCCAACTTGCATTAAGCCATACGTAGCAAGCTTGAATCAAGCTTAATTCAAATTTACTACGCTCTAAAAAATTTTCCTAAATACATGGGGCGCCGGTCGACGAACTTGACCCATATATTTTTCCAGGCATTTCCCCCCTCTACGCTGAAACCTCAAGTTATTTTAATCTGCTTCCGTCTAGCGTCCGCCACTGGGATTGAACTCGGGATCTAAGGTGTGGGAAGCGTGCGTCCTAACCACCATGCCAATCTGACCCGAGGTGGGATGACTAAAGTTTGAAGTGACTGTTATGGTTGTCACGCCGTTTTTTTGGCGAGATTGATCAGTATTGGCCAATGACGATCTCTGTTTCTTTTATTTTTTCCATAGGATGAATCAAAATTAAAATAATGTTATGTGCGATTTATAGACTCTACTAATAGTGAAATAAGCATAATGTAAACTTAAAAGCAGCACACGTTTTAAAACTTTCAATATCTCAACATTTATGTTGGGCAATACTGGCCAAAATCGAGACAAACGACTGATTTTGAAATCAATTTTGTAGTATATTTGTATTTTATTTTGAAGAATTTCAATATTTGGAAATATAGAATCTTTTTACTTCCTTGTACGTAGTATAAGGAAGTAATGTGATCCCGAAAAATTTTGGGGGCCAAATTTCAACAAAAAAAAACCGAATTTGACTACCTCTAAATATAATTTAAAGAATTTTTTCGATGCATCTCATCGTAGGCTAGCATGCACGATCATATTAACGCATCTGCAACTCATTTTGACCAGCGGCGAGTCTATTGTGATCAGTTTTTCCATGCCGTCTGTACGTACGTACGTTCGTACGTATGTATGTAACTCGCATATCTTAAAAACTATTGGTCGTAGAATATTGAGATTTGATATTTAGGATTGTTCTATGATCTAGTTGTGCACTTCAGCTTTTGGTCGCAATCGAATGTATAGTTTATCTACAGGACCGCCCAAAACATTCGAAATACATTACGCTCAATGGGCCGAAATTCATTAAACTCACATATCTCAAAAACTATTAGGCGTAGAATATTGAAACTTTATATTTAGGATTGTTGTAACATCTAGTTGTGCACCTCTCCTTTCGGTTCCATTCGACCGGATAGTTTATCTACAGAACTGCCTAAAAGATACGAAATACATTACGCTCTATGGGCCGAAATTCATCAAAGCGTTTTTTAGAGGCATTGGGCTATTTCAAACGACTCAGAAGTGATATATGCTGTAAAGAGTTAGAAAATGAATTTCTCCATTAAAAAAAGTGTCTTTATCATTTATAGTTCTGCTACAGGAACACTCAAAAGATTTCCAATACATTACGGTCAATGGCAATTTTAGGGGCATTTATCCATTTCAAGCACAATACCTTCCTACCACGTAAGTTAGGTAATGGTCCGACCACTGTCACGTGCCTCCCTCAAGAACTATGCCAAAAGTCGCCAAGCTTGGCGACTTTTTGTGTACGTGTGTGCATATTTAACTCTCAAATCTCAAAAAATATTATGAAATTTCATATATAAGATTGTTGTAACATCTAGTTGTGCATCTCGATTTTTGGTTCCAATCTACTGGAGAGTTTATTTACAGGACCACCGAAAAGAATTTCAGTAATTTAATGTCTATGGACATCTTCAATATAATACAATTGTAGACATTCATTGTTTGGTACATGCCCAAAATCTCGCCGTCTGTCCTCGACCTTGGCGAGTTTTGGCGAAATATCGCCAAATTTGGCGATAGTCAGTCATTTGATCCATGCCCAAAGTATCGCCATTTGTCATCGTTCTTGGCGAGTTTTGGCGAAATATCGCCAAATTTGGCGATAATCTATCATTGTTTGGTCCATGCTTAAAATCTCGCCAAATGTCGTCGACATTGACGAGTTTCGACGAAATATCGCCAAATTTGGTGCCAAAAATTATTTCGTATTTTGTATAACTCTAAAACTTTAACCCGTAGAATTTTGAACTTTTGTATTTAAAACTACAATTGTAATATCTAACTGTTTTCAATATCTTTTTTGACAACAATCGACTGGGAATTTATTTACAGATGAGCCAAATGACTTTAAATACATTGAGGTGTATGGATGCATTCAATTCATTGAAAGTCTGTGGTCAATGACTACTTTGGCTATCCCCAAAATCTCGCAAACTATCTCAAGTTTGTCGGCTTTTGGTGAAATATCGCCAAATAAAGTGTCAGAAGAAAATCTTTCAAATTGAACTCAGCCTGGCGATATCGAAATATTTGGCTAGAAATCTCTAAACCTTACTATTATTGATATTTTATCTCTTTCAAACAAATAAGTTTAGAGGAAGTGCGTCGAAAATACTTTTGATTTTATAGACGTGCAAGGAAGTCATGTGCTGGACACATTTGATTTTGTTTTTTTTAATTCTATGGTCAAGTACATTTATGACTGATGATAAATTATTTGTTATGTGGACGTGGCTTTCGAAATCAAGCAGTAATTAAGTTATATTCAAGCTTGACAGTTCAAATAACTTAAATTCGGCGGGAAAATATTTGCTGACTCAGTTTTTTTTGTAATCTCCAAGTTTGCTGCAAGCTTAAAATGAATTGAACTGTCAAGCTTGTATTAATACGTCAAATTCAAAGAAATGTCAAGCTTGATTTAAGCTTATGTGCTGTCTGGGTAGGAACCATTCTATGAGGCCTTGGGTCAGGGTTCGAGTCCCGGCTTGGGCATGGATGTTAATTTGTCCGTCCCTTGATAAGGAGTAATGCTGTCCGCCCACAGGGTGCCTCCGTAATAAAATGACCACAAAACATTCGGACAGTTGCAGTGGACAATGCCTAATCGGCAGGTGCCCACCCGTTGGAAAAAACAGTAAGTTATCAGTTCTGAAATATTCCAACAACAAACCTTCCAAAAATATATATAGGTAGTTGATGATTGATCAGAAATATAAACAATTGAGAGATCAAAACAAATGTACTATACATAAGATAATTAAAACGTTTAAGATAATTTAAACATGTATAAAAGATTCCGGTCGAAAAAATTTCGCTCTTCGTCAGGAGCATTAGAAATGCATACACAGATTGGGACTAGGATCTAAAAAAATAAATTAATAAACAGAAAAGAAAAGCGAAGAGTGAGTTGCCAATCCGACAAAGGAAAAAGCAAGGAACTAAAGAGGATAAGAGAAGGGGGGTGAGAGGGTAGATAAAAATATAATATAAATAAAAATAAAATAAAAAGTAAAATAAATTACTATATAAAAAAACAAAAGAAAATTTGCATATTTCCTTTGTATATTTCCATTGCACAAAATGGAAATATTGAAAAACAATAGAAAACAGAACTTCATGAAAATGCACTTCAGTTCAAATTAAATAAATTTGGATGAAGTGCATGTATAAAAAAATTATATTATTTAATATACGTCAAGGAATGTCATTCGGTGTCACATCCGAATTTTCCGAACAATGAACATAATGTAGTACATAGCAGTTATATTTAAGATGCAATGAATACATATTTACAGCAATTAGACCTCAGAGACCAACGGATAGACAGGCAGATGATTACATAAAGGAAATCTAAAAATTTCTCAACTGTATCGAAATGTATTAAAAAATATAGCATAAAGTAACTTTAATTTTTAGATTAATGTTTTAAACCTCTTGCCGACTGACGGTATTTAGAAGCACCGTAAACACAAAATTGTATTTATTTATTTTAAATTCATTGATGCATTACAACCATTTCTTTGAAAAATCAAAGCTTTACGCTCACTTTCCAATCATTTTGAGCCAGAGAAAAAAATATGAGCATTAGGGAATTTTCAGACGTCGGTTTTGTGAGTAAAGGATTGCATTTCCAAAAAGTGTGTCAATCAAAATACAAAGTGAGTCACAATTCCCTCACGGATTTGGAAAGCTTATAAATCTCTCTCTCTCTCTCTCTCTCTCTCTCTCTCTCTATATATATATATATATATATATATATATATATTACCAATACAGCAACAAAGTTGACTTTATCGGAGAAAGAAATGCTACAAGTTTTATTTCACAAAAGTCTAATATGTGAATCTTTCGTGACAGCGACGGATTAATACAATTCTGTTGGGGGTGCGGGGAGGGAAGTTAAGTTTGTTCTCCAAGAAAGACAAAACTTGCAATGTTTCTTTCTCCATTAAAGTCTTCTCCAAGAAAGAAACATTGAAAGTTTTGTTTCACAAATAACAGGCTTCTTCGTCGCTGGATTGGACGAGTTTCTGCCGACGACAATCGCCGTCTTCCATGGGCACCTTGCTCTCCGGACCTAATTCCAGGCAATTTTTTTAATGGGTTTACATAAGAGATCGTGTGTTCGAGCCCAAGACGAAATTTATGCCAAAGGATCACAACCGCATTTGTTACCATGCTAAAACGAGTGTGTAAAGATTTTCACTTTAAACTTGATATCTGCTGGAAACAAGGACAAATTATAAGGGGGAGGGCGCCCCAATTGAGAAAAAGGAGAAATTAATATAAAAGATCCTATTTTACTTCCACGTTAATCTTCTAACTAACCACCCGACCCCCCTCGACAAACTGACCTCCCCCAACCCTCACTCCCGACAAAATTGCATTTATCCTTCGCTGTCACGAAAAGTTCACATATGGGACTTTTGGGAAATAAAAGTTGTAACATTTCGGTCTCCAATAAAGTCAACTTTGTTGCTGTATTAGTAATATATATATTTTTTATAAGCCTTCCAAACCCGGGAGAGAATTGTGACAACCCTGTATTGCTTGACTTCTTCAGTTTTGATTGTGCTATATTGTTTTAAAAAAGACTCATTAACTCTTTAACGCGAAGTGTTCCCGCTCTGGAAACACCAAACTCTGACGTTTTGACTGTTGCCAGTCACGAAGAATAGATTTGATTTGTATAAAAATAGTTGCGGGTAACATAGCTCCACGAGAATCCTTTACTTTTTAGCACGTCATTTCCCGAAAAAAAAATTGCCACGATTATTTTTAACAGCACTCACATCTGCTGAAAAATGGAAGAATGCGAGAACAGCTGGATAGATTGCCCAATGCTGAAGAAAGGGCAGCCGTTACCATCGCTCGACTTAACTACCAGCAAGATGGCGGACGATCGAAACGTTCATCGAGTGCCACAGATCTAGAGACCCTTTTGCGCGCAGCCAGCTGCCGTCAAAAAAGGGACTCTAGATCTGTGGCATGCGATGAACATTTCGATCGTCCGCCCTCTGGCTGGTAGTTAAGTCGAGCGATGGCAACGGCTGCCCTTTTTTCAGCATTGAAAAAGGGTTGCGCCTCAAAGGGTTAATTGTTTATGAAACTGTAATAGCAGTAGAGATAATTTCAATAATTTTCTTAAATTTTTTACATTAATCAGTATTGATCATTCATCGTCTGACTAAAACAAGTGAAAAGAAACAGTTTCAAGTTGATATTCTTATGGCCTTATTCACCAAACACTTCACACGCAGATTAATCCAAACTCGCGCGTTAAAGTCATTGGTGAGATATCTTACCAATGACTTTAACACGCAAGTTTGGATTAATCCGCCTGCCAAGTTCTTGGTTATGGCCGTTAATTCGGAAAATAAAGGATTAAAATGATTATTTCATTAACAATTTGTGTTATTATTTCATTACAGTTTTTATCATATTTGAGAGTTAAAATAACTTTCTTCATCAAAGTGAAAAACTCGCAATCTGAAACGAATTCCGAATCCCAAAGCTTCACCTGGGAGATATTTAGGAACAACTTATAATTAACTCTATTTTTATTACTTTAACTGCCGCTTGTTGAATTACGCCTATCAAGTACGCTTTTGAAAGTTTAGAATCTTAAATTTAATTAGAGCTCGAAAATGCAGTGCGCTGAATTCTGTAACCTCATAACAGAAGAGATAGAGGGGGTGGGGACACGAAAATTAACTTTTCTCCCCCTTCATACTATTTTCAGTCTTTCAATGGCTCCAAGAAGTGAGGTACTCTCAGAAAGCATCCAACATTATCTTGGATTCGAAACAAAAAAAGACTTCTTTGAAACTATTTTCGGATTATAATTTATAAATTCTCTAAAACTTATTAAAAATAATATTCCCAATAACATTAATTTTCTGGAATTGCCAGTTAGTTAACATTAATGATTGTAATCGACCTTTTTTAAACCTTTATGGCAAATAATTTTAAAGTAGTTTGTCTTTCAAGGAAACACACAGGAAATTAGACTTATATTGGAGCATTTTTTAAAGAGGGTGTAACTATCTGTTAATAAGAATGAAATAAAATGAAATGAAACACAAATACTGACAACATATTTTTTTCACATCAACAAAATTATCAAAGTCGCAATAAGATTTCACAGAAGTTTTATGCGTCGTTTACATGTGGTGAAGACAGTAAAATTTTCTTTGATACTAACAGAGAATTTCAAGTTACATGCAGAACAACAACAACAATTCTAGTAATAAAAAGGATCGAAAAAAAAAAATGTAAAGAGTGGAATACAGTGTAATACGTGGAATAAGTAAATACAGTGGAGTCTTGACTTACACGAGGAATGTCTTCCAAGATTCCTCGCTTAAGTGAAAATTTCGCTTTTTGAAACGGGACATAGATACGACTTCTTGCGCTAGTCCATTGTAAAGTAAATGAACCTCTTATTTCAGAAATACCATTAGTCACTATTTTGATGAAAATCAGTTTTCATCAAAAACGTATAACTGCGGGTAAACCCATTTTTAGATGAAAATCACTTCAATTCAGGCCGCTTGCACCAGCGTAGTAGCCGAAAAAAAATTAGGATGGGGGGGGGAGATATGAACTAAGTATTGAATAAAGAAACAAAATTTCTGCTCGAGGTAAAGCTTATGCTAATGATCCGAAAATTTCTGTGGTGGGGGAGTTACATCCAATATTCCCCTTGGCTTATACAATACATCTCCACAGAGTCGTATAAAGTTATTGTTTTGTTTGAAGAAACCGTAACCGTGCCCTTCTAAAAATGTTTTTTTTTTTTTGTCACTTTTCCACAAACCGTTTACAGCTGACTTATTCGAATTTTAAAATAAACAATTCAAATACTAGTTCGAAAACAGCTTTTCAAGGATTTCTAAAAATTGCTGGAAATCTTCTCATATAAGCTCACTAGCCCACTTGCTTATGGGTCACTTAATTTTGACTCAAAAATAAACTAAAAATGTCAGTGTCTTGAAAGTTTTTATAATGCATCTTTACGCGCTGTACAATACACTAAAATAAATGGCAAATCTGCATAGACCGCGGATTATATGCACTTAAAAAATGACAAAATATGCATGCAAATATGCATCAAAAAATCTAAAAAGATGCACTAAATATCTAAAAATATGCTCTAAAAATCTAAAAATAAGCACCAAATAACTGAAAAAATATTGACATATTAACAGAAAATAAAAACGTATTTACTTGTAAAAGTATTTTCTATCACTTACCTTGCAATTATGACACATATTTTTCTTTATTTGAAACTTGAAAACATCATGAAAGACAGAATAAGAAATAACGAAGACTGTTTAAATGGGTTAAAGCAGAATCAATTTTTTTTCACAATCTTAGTGATATTAAATACGAATTAATACTGCTTTCAGTAATTTTTGTTACAATACACAACTAAATGTTTTTCTAAATTTTCAATTGTAAGACTGTCTTTTATCATCTAAAATCATTTTACATGCTGAAAATGTTTTTTCATTATCAACGGATGTCACTGGACAATATTTATAATATTTCGCTTTGGATGGTTCTACTTTTTCCGGTAATTCCCACGTTTTAACATTAATAAAAATATTTATTTTATTCCCTGCCAAAAGTCCTGAATTTTTATTTAAAATAAAATTCAAATTTTTCACTGATTTTTTCTCCGGTTGATTCCTACTTTAGGACCCCCACTCTCGCCAACGAAAAAAATCGCCGCGTTTTGGCGAACCTTCCTGTCAATAGTCCGTGATCGCGCATGCTCACAAGTTTCAACGCTTCGCAGAGAAACTGGATTAAATTAATGTGAACAATTCAGCATTCAACGCACCAAATATGGAATTTGAAGATAATTATTAAAAATACATTAGTTGGCAAGTAAAATAAATGTAATGATGTACTTACATGTTCCAAATGATTTCATTTGACAAGAATTTATGAGCAGATTCTTTAAATTTATATGTATTTCCTTTATTAAAAGCGGATTCGTGAATTTTTACTTTATTTTAACCAATGAAGTATGTTGAATCGCAAAAATTTTAGGAAATGAAATCAGAATGTTAAAATAATTAACAAAAGAACTAATTCTGTAATGATTTTTAAAATTTTACAAGGCAAATTTAAAACACTTTACCAAATTAAGAAACAGAATAGATATAAATTCACCGAATCCGCTGTTTAGAAATAGTTATTAATTAGTAAATTCGAAAAGAACTCAATTCTTATAAGTTAAAATATTAACATTTAAAATTGTTCTAGCAACTAATTTTCAGATGCCAGAAATTTTTGCGTCCGTAATATTAAATTATATCATTAATGCATAAATAAAAATACACATATATACTTTAATATTTAAAGCTACCCTAGCAACCAAATTTCCTTATCAGATTTATTTGTGCTTGACGATGCTAATATAAATGAGTTGAAATCGTCTGCTCCTATTAATACGTACCAATATAAAAATAAAACAGCAATTTAGTATCCAGTGTTTGCGAAATTATACTTTACTGGGTAAAAGCCAATAGAAATTTTCTAAACAAAGATCGAGAATGCGTAAAAGGATACTAAACCTTATCGTTGCCTACGTAATACTACATCTTATGAGCATTTCGTAGGCAGCGGCCTTATCAAAGATCAAAACTCATGACTGATCATGTGCAAAATCAACTGGAATACCGGTTGATTATTGAGAGAAATTTACGAGTAAACCCTTTGTCGTATGGCTGCAATATAAATACAAAAATCGTAATGGCAACTGTATATCAATGTTTATCGTCGCGTTGGCGAGAGTGGGGGTCCTAAAGTAGGAATCAACCTTTACTCCTGACTCTGGAATCTTACCAACGCATTTTTGTACTTTTACAACTTGACTTATTTCCTCACTCAGCAGCAGATTTTGAGATTCTAATTTTGTGATGGCTGATGTTAAGAGGGAAAATTGTGTTTTGATTATAGATAGACTTTTTCGGATGGACATACCGCTAAGCATTTCTTTCGCAATGTGCGATGTACATGGCGGCATCATCAGGGTTGGCATGCTTGCTTTCATTCTAGCCATTTCTGAAATTTTAATATATTGGCTGATTTCGAATTTAAATTGTTGCAAATACACACGAAAAAATTGTAAGCCTATGATATTTTGCTGGGAACCTGAGGTTGCGTAAATTTTTCAAAGCGTGGGACTTACAGTGTTAAAGAAAAAAAAAATACTGAAATGAAGGTAAAAGAGAGTTTCAAATTCAAAGCTAAAGCGATTGAAATGTGCATCCAACAGAGAAAATACGTAATTTTATGAGAAATTACCAAAAACACCTGAAATATGCAATTGCATATTGTCCGCGGTCTGTGCATCAGTAACAAAACGTTCATAAAAAAATTCTCAAACATCGAAAATTTTTCCAAAATTCGTCACTATTTTTAAAAAAATTACATTGAAATTCCATTTTTAAGAATATTTTTATGAAACTTTCATAAAAGGCAGACTTTCTTCGTTTGTTAAAATGTGTAATGCAGCTTATGAAGAATCATCGTGAATTTGAGTCCTTAATGCAATTATCCTACTTTAATTTGTTGTGTGATGTAGTAATTTAATTTGTGGTCCAAGACCTTGTTTTACTTTTGTATCTTTGAACTGCAGCCTTAAGCAAAACTTTAGTTGTAAGAATGTAATTCGAAAAGAATAATGTGATTTTAACGCTTAAGCATAAATAAATTAAATACGTCAGGTAGTTTAAAAGCTTTCTTTTCTTACTTAAATTAAATTTCTTCTACTTTGAAAGTATTCAGGGCAATTGTTTCTTCTTCTCATTCAAGCGGTAAATTATAGTAGAACAAGTAAAGCAACAGCGACCACATTTCTATGACTGTAAATAAAACTCCATGGTTAATGCTTTATTGTAACTTGGCATTTGGCACTAAAGTGCGGGTTTATTAATCAATGCAAAGTTTAATTTGCAATGATTGGAGATACAACCATTAAAGAACAGATTATCGTTTCTGTGGTTACTTATTCTCTTTTATTTTTCAATAATAGCTATAATTACTGTGAAAGTACCGCTCTCTCATCATTTTAAATTGCTCAAAAAAAAAAAAAAAAAAAAAAAAAAAAGGAAAAATGAAAACTTTTACTAAACATATTTAAATTTTGTGGAAATCCAATGATTATTATTCACTTATTTATGGAAAAGCTCAGATTTACTTCGTTTAAGTTAAAAACGACTCAACTGAATATTTTTACGCAACCTTCTTTCTTTTCGTTTACTTTTGGATAAGTGTATTTTTAAATGTTAGCTTAAATCCCGTGCAGTTGCTAGGCTATTAAACTGTGAAAAATATGCAAAATAAAAACAAATCCTCGCAGTATAATATTTCTGGAATGCATTTAGATCTATTTCAAGAATACTAACGAGATTTTCTTTAGTTTGAAAATTCTCAGCATTAAAATATAAAATATAATTTGATTTGCAAATTCTCTTGAAAGTATTAATGCCATATAATAAGAATACGGAAAAACGTCCGTTTTTTAAAAGTTGAAACTAGTAAAAAAATTTAAAAATTGGAAATAACACACATATACATGTATATAAAATATTTTCTGTATTTATATGTTATTGACGAAGTTCTTGACAGTGAAGAAAATGGTTGCTTATAGAAGTATAAAGTACAGTAAAATAAAAACAAGACTATATAACGATCAGGGGAAGGAAGTTATTAACGCAGAATTCAGTAAGCATATTTTTACCGGAATTTCACATTTTCTAATGTTAGTCAATCAGTGAGATATGATAAAAATTGATAGAAATTTACATTCATAATTCATTTTCTTGAAAATAAAACTTAACAATTTGTTTCAGTTGCCTTGGTTGACAAATGTAGATAAAGCGAAAAACTTCACGTTAATAGAAATGCTTAAGGCATAGGACCTTTAGACCCTTCAAAATATCGATTTTCATATTTTAACATATTCTGAATATTTATACATTTATCAACACTGTACAAAAAATAGCATTCAAAAAATTCTCTCTAGATCATGAGTAGGCCGATTTTTGTAGATCATTGTGCAATCGGCGGAATGTAGAGATGAAACTTTTAAACGTGTTTTCTGAAAATGACTAATTTTCAAATTGCGCGCCTGATTATTTACTTTAAAAGTATAAATGCTTCACTGCAAAAAAAAAAAAAGTCTGTTAAACTGACAGAAAAAAATTGTCAGCCAGGCCGCCAGTTTATTTCCGTGCATTTTATAGAAGTCTTCCGTATTTTTTTTCGTATACGGAAAATTTCTGTAAAATAAACTGAGAATCTAAAATTTACGAAAGACTTCTGTAAAAAAAAACTGGCGTCCTGACTGACAGTTTTTTCTGTACATTTGACAGACTTTTTTGGCAGTGTAGCCTTCTGAAATTTATTTTGCAAGTATATCTACTTATAGTGTACGTGCTAAAACCAAAACAATATCTAATTTTTCTTTTGTTTTAATCAGAAATAAATTATGCTTTTTTTACTGTATTTGATAAATTTTCAACATTTTGCTAAAATTTTAAATTTTAATATCTTTTTTTCGATGTATTTTAAGTTGACGATAAGTACTTTACAAATATAATTTGCCAGGAATTGTTACTGTGTTTCATTTTTTTTTTTTTTAATTTTAGAGTGCGAGAAACATTTTGTTCCCACTTTTGCACCCCATATTCATTTAACGTATATTTTTTAAACTTAAATTAAAAAATTAATTTTGTGTCTTCAGTTTTTATTTTCATATATAATAATAATACATTAGTTTATTTTTGGTATTACCGAAAGAAAATATTCTTCTGTTAATATTATTCAAAACACAAGAGCTCGAGTATGATCATGTTACAGATCATTTCGCAAAGATACAGGTTTTGTGCCCCCTTCTTGAGAAAAACATTTTTGCTAAGTTTTATCAAATTTTTAGCAAATTTCAAAGCAATAATCTATTGAGTAGGAAAGTTTTATAAAACAAATTATTTTTCTAGGTAAAGAAGGGTATATACAGGCAGGGGCGTAGCCAGGGGGGGGGATATCGTGATATATCCCTCCCCCCGAAATTTTTGCATTAGTGATGAAATTCCGTCTAATTATACACATATAACTTCATATCCCCCCCCTCCCGAAAAATTTTCCAGGCGCATATCTCCCCCCGAAAAATTTTCTTGGCTACGCGCCTGTATACAGGGTATGTAGAAATAAATGTCAGAGGAGAAAGTTTGGCAATCCATTTGAGTAATACAAGGTGTGTCACAATTCCCTCCCGGATTTGGAAGGCTTATAGAAAATAATATATTACCAATACAGCAACAAAGTTGACGTTACTGGATAAAGAAATGGTACAAGTTTTGTTTCATAAATGTTCAATATGTGAACCTTTCGTGATACGGCGGTATCAAGGCGGTATGATACGGCGGAATTCAAATTCTTCCCTCCCCACACTCGTTTTAACATGTCGCGATCAACGGCAGCGAATGTGGTTGCGATTGTTTTGGCGTAAATCTTTTAAATCGTGAGGCAAGGGGGGGGGACCAACACACGATCTTTTATGTAACCCCATTAAAAAGAAATCGCATGGAGTTAGCTCCAGAAACCAAGGTAACCACGGAATAAGGTGATTGTCGGCGTCGGAACCCCGACAAATCCAACAACGAGTAAGCTCGTTATTTGTGAAACAAAGCTCTTAATTTTTCTTTCTCCAGTAAAGACAACTTTGTTCCTGCATTGGTAATACAGTAAAATCTCCCTATAGCGAACTTGCTTGGTTTCAGTTAAAAAATTCGCTACGGAGGAAATTTCGTTGTATAGAGATTTTAGCAACTATATCAGAAATTATTACTAACTTTTTAGTTAATTCAATGTTTAAAAATACTTAACTATGACTTACAATTAAAAATAAATTGGTATATATTATGAGTTAGTTAACTTATGTGTTCTTAATTTTCAATAAATAAATGAAATATTCAAAAGTGAAGACAATTATCGAATTATTTGAAAAATTCCGATATTTGACGTTACTTTGCATTTAGTGATGTTAAATTTTCATAAAAATTTTCACATTTTAAAAGTGCTCTGAAAATAGGGTTAGGCACATTTTCTTTCATTTGTAAACCTCTTTTAATGGTTTCGAATGATTGTAGCATTTCGGTATGATCTGGTTTTGGCTTGATATCTCTGTAATAACCAGTGCCAGGTGGTTTCAGCATCTATGCGAATTTAATGCTCAAAAATTAAAAACTATCTTCAAAAATGATAAAAAATCTCAAAGATAAGTTAAAAAAAATTCGTTATAGGGAGGCAAGCGCTTCGTTATATGGAGAGTATTTTTAATGTTATTTATGCCCGGCTAAATATTTCGTTATACGGAGACATTCGTTGTAGGGAGACTTCGTTATAGGGAGATCCTACTGTATATTATTACTTCCTTCTTCGTAGTATAAGGAAGTAATGTGATCCCGAAAAATTTTGGGGGCCAAATTTCGACATAAAAACCGATTTTGACTACCTCTAAATTTAATTCAAAAATTTTTTTCGATGCATCTCATCGTAGGCTAGCATGCACGATCATATTAACGCGTCTGCAACTCATTTTGACCAGTGGCGAGTCTACTGTGGCCAGTTTTTCCATGCCGTCTGTACGTACGTACGTACGTATGTATGTAACTCGCATATCTCAAAAAATATTGGTCGTAGAATGTTGAGATTTGATATTTAGGATTGTTCTACGATCTAGTTGTGCACCTCCCCTTTTGGTGGCAATCGAATGGATAGTTTATGTACAGGACCGCCCAAAAGATTCGAAATACATTACGCTCTATGGGCCGAAATTCATTAAACTCACCTAACTCAAAAGCTATTAGGCGTAGAATGTCGAAACTTCATATTTTGGATAGTTGTAACATCTAGTTGTGCACCTCCCCTTTTGGTTCCATTCGACTGGATAGTTTATCTACAGGACTGCCCAAAACATTCGAAATACATTACACTCAATGGGCCGAAATTCATTAAACTCGCATATCTCAAAAACTGTTAGGCGTTGAATGTTGAAACTTTATATTTAGGATTGTTGTAACATCTAGTTGTGCACCTCCCCTTTCGGTTCCATTCGATTGAATAGTTTATCTACAGGACCGCCCAAAAGATTCGAAATACATTACGCTCTATGGGCCAAAATTCATTAAACTCGCCTAACTCAAAAGCTATTAGGCGTAGAATGTCGAAACTTCATATTTTGGATAGTTGTAACATCTAGTTGTGCACCTCCCCTTTTGGTTCCATTCGACTGGATAGTTTATCTACAGGACTGCCCAAAACATTCGAAATACATTACACTCAATGGGCCGAAATTCATTAAACTCGCATATCTCAAAAACTGTTAGGCGTTGAATGTTGAAACTTTATATTTAGGATTGTTGTAACATCTAGTTGTGCACCTCCCCTTTCGGTTCCATTCGACTGAATAGTTTATCTACAGGACCGCCCAAAAGATTCGAAATACATTACGCTCTATGGGCCGAAATTCATCAAAGCGTTTTTTAGAGGTATTGGGCTATTTCAAACGACTCAGAAGTGATATATGCTGTAAAGAGTTAGAAAATGAATTTCTCCATTAAAAAAAATGTCTTTATCATTTATAGTTCTGCTACAGGAATACTCAAAAGATTTCCAATACATTACGGTCAATAGCAATTTTAGGGGCATTCATCCATTTCAAGCACAATACCGTCCTACCACATAAGTTAGGTAATGGTCCGACCACGGTTACGTGCCTCCCTCAAGAACTATGCCAAAAGTCGCCAAGCTTGGCGACTTTTGGTGTATGTGTGTGCATATTTAACTCTCAAATCTCAAAAACTATTATGAAATTTCATATATAAGAATGTTGTAACATCTAGTTGTGCATCTCGATTTTTGGTTCCAATCTACTGGAGTTTTTTTACAGAACCACCGAAAAGAATTTCAGTACCTTAATGTCTATGGACATCTTCAATATAATACAACTGTAGACAGTCATTGTTTGGTACATGCCCAAAATCTCGCCGTCTGTCCTCGACCTTGGCGAGTTTTGGCGAAATGTCGCCAAATTTGGCGATAGTCAGTCATTTGGTCCATGCCCAAAGTATCGCCATTAGTCATCGTTCTTGGCGAGTTTTGGCGAAATATCGCCAAATTTGGCGATAATCTTTCATTGTTTGGTTCATGCTTAAAATCTCGCCAAAGGTCGTCGACATTGACGAGTTTCGCCGAAATATCGCCAAATTTGGCGCCAAAAATTATTTCCTATTTTGTATAACTCTAAAACTTTAACCCGTGGATTTTTTAACTTTATATTTAGAACTATTGTAATATCTAACTGTCTTCAATATCTTTTTTGACAGCAATCGACTGAGAATTTATTTACATGGTGAGCCAAATGACTTTGAATACATTGAGGTGTATAGATGCATTCAATTCATTGAAAGTCTGTGGTCAATGACTACTTTGGCTATCCCCAAAATCTCGCTGACTATCTCAAGTTTGTCGGCGTTTGGTGAAATATCGCCAAATAAAGTGTCAGAAGGAAATCTTTCAAATTGAACTCAGCTTGGCGATATCGAAATATTTGGCTAGAAATCGCTAAACCTTACTATTATTGATATTTTATCTCTTTCAAACAAATAAATTTAGAGGAAGTGCGTCAAAAATATTTTTGATCTAATGGACGTGCAAGGAAGTCATGTGTTGGACACATCAGATTTTTTTTTATAAGCTTGATTCTTTCACGAGTAAAGTCAACTTTGTTGCTGTGTTGCTAATATTTTATTTTTTATAAGCCTCCCAAACCCAGGTGGGGGGGGGGAATTGTGACACGCCCTGCTGTTATATAACAAAACTTTTTGTATCATTCTTAGTTGAAATTGTATAAAAGAAATAAATGAGTCAGTTTTTTAAGTGTCTGGCCATTACAGACGTTCAGAGATAAAAGCGATATACTTTGGTGGAGGAATTGAATGCTTTCTAACAACAGGAAATGTTCCTTTTTTCTGTTAGTTATTCTCTTCCGTAGTTTTTTTTTTTCAAGACCGTAAAAAAAATCTACACACAATGCTCTTATGAAAATTATTTAGAGACTGCAAAGACAACAGCAACAACAAAGAAAACAAAAAATAAAACCAGTGCGTCTCGTGTCTCCAATTTTATGCTATTGGGGTGCTGTGTGCAAGGGGGGGGGTGATTGGGGGATTTGATTTCCTCCCACCACCAAATTTTAGTTATTGCTTGAGTAGTTTTTTTATTTGCATTGATTCTGCAGATCAATTCAAGTTGAAAATCTTTTAGTGCTACATACACCCCTCCCCCCTCCGAAATTTAATTTTGGAGCCACATATCCCCCCCCCTTCCCAGAATTTTTTTTCTGTCAACGGCATTGGGTGCTTGATCTCATTTTCGCAGCTGGAAAAAGGTGAAAATTTCCACCCCGAAACACACGTGCTGATGATACATACATTTTATACATGTTATTTTATAAAGTTTTAATTATTTCATCCGTTGCCATCGCTCGACTTAACTACCAGCAATATGGCGGACGATCGAAACGTTCATCGCGTGCCACAGATCTAGAGACCCTTTTTCGACGACAGCCCGCACACAGCCAACTGTCGTCAAAAAAGGGTCTTTAGATCTGTGGCACGCGATGAACGTTTCGATCGTTCGCCATCTTGCTGGTAGTTAAGTCGAGCGATGGCAATGGCTGCCCCTTTTTTCAGCATTGGGCAATCTATACAACTGTTCTTGCATTCTTCCATTTTTCAGCAGATGTCAGTGCTGTTAAAAATAATCGTGACAATTTTTCAACGGGAAATGAGGTGCTAAAAAGTAAAGGATTCTCATGGAGCTATGTCACCCGCAACCATTTTTATAGAAATCAAATCTATTTTTCGTGACTTTCAACAGTCAAAACATCAGAGTTTGGTGTTCCCAGAGCGAGAACACTGCGCGTTAAAGGGTTAAAAAACACTTAATTTTGTGTTGAGTGTTTTCTGCTAATAAGCTATAGTGTTTAAATCATACAGTATGGACACAAATGCCATCATTTCATTCCCTGAAGAAAAAAAAAGAAAAAACAATAAATAATTCGCTTTCTTTACAATAATTCCCTCTAATCAACATTTTTACAGCCCATGGAGCTACCGTTCTGTGACCTAGTTTGACTTTTATTTTACAGTCAAAATGTAAATGACGTGCCTTAAAAGATCACCGGAGTTTCTAAAGTAAGTTTCTCATTTACCCATCCTCCAGTTTCTCGTCATCCATACCTGGCATTAACCAAACATTCGCCTGTATGTCGGTTGGGTATTGATTGGTCAGACTTCATTAGGAATATAGCAGCTGCTGCAATCTAAAACAGTGCTCCGGAGAAAGTTTTATAGTTTTCCGTGTAGCTATCGATAGCTGCTGTTTTCCTCTTGCCCTTTAGATTCGAAACTCAATCGATTTCTTAATTGAGCTTATGTGAACATACCACCGCTAATCCAGACTTTAATTTTAGATCATGGTCTGTGGATAGGCGGCCATATTGGTTTCTTGTAGTTAGGAAATTCGACAAAGATTAACAAAAGAAATGAGGAACGTACAAATTTCAATGTATTTTTTCAAGAAATCGTGCAGTTATTGAACGGTTTTTGACAAGGAAACAATTGTGGAGACTTAAAAAAAAATCAGGATGTTTCTATACAAGTGCTATTATGTATTCATACCATAGACGTAGCTATAGCTTTCACATTGGGAATTTATTATTAACAGAAAGATTTATTTATTTATTTTAGCATGGGAAATAAAGTTTGTTGCTTTATTTCCCCTGAGCTGGGTTGATCATGAGTTTGTTGCTTTATTTGAGCTGGAGTTGCATAACTGCTATTTTAAACCTGAATTTTATTCGCATTATAGAAATTCCGAAGTTTGGAAGTCTAAATTTGAAAAGTTTTACTGAAAAAATTAAAGTGTATAATGTACAATCTTAATAACTTGATAATAAGCTAATAAAAAAAGAACTTAACTTATTTTGGAATAGAAAAAGAAATATATGAATGAAAAGTAAAACGCATGATTTGAGAAACTAAGGGCCAAGGCCCCGAGACTCGCTACGCTCGCTTTTCGTATGAGGCCATTCGGGTCCCTAATAAGGCTTATTCGTAAAAAAGGCATAATTTCAACAAACAAAACCCAATGGTTGGATCAGGTAGAATGTTACCGAGCTACACATTGCTTAGTTCTTGCATGTTGCTTGGAACATAAAAATTTAAACTTCACACACTATTTTTAATTATGTGAAACCCATGGAATACCTTGCGTATTAGCCAACTATGGCGAATTTTCATAATTTGGCGACTTGCGTATATGTATAGTTAATAATTAGCTCTAAGAAAACAGTACTTCATATGTTTTCTTGGGTAAAAACCACGTAACAGCTTGCCACCAACGGCGACTTTTCATTATTTGGCGATTTACACATGCTAATAACCTATAATTACTGCTCATGTAAGGTTCCCGGAAAACCGTTATCCATATTTTCATATACATAATCCTTTGCAGATTGGCGCATTTAGCACCACGAATTATATCATCTCTCCGCGCTGGCAAATATCCAAAGTGTACTGTAACTGCTCTAATGGCATAGAAAACGCCACCAAATATTTCTACTGGTAGCAAATACTCCAGCTGAAACGAACCGGCTTTAAAATAATCTGCATTTTAATTATTTTTTATTTTCAAGATATTGGGTTCTAACATTTTTGAACTCGCAGTTTAGATTCACCCTGCTTGGCAAGATACCATTTTGCCAGATCGTACCTAATGCCAAAATGACGCTTTTAAAATCAGTTACAATTAAATATTCTGTTTTGAAAAAACGAATAATCGCTGATTTTAAACTCCTGTTGTCTAAGCGAACTTACTATTTTAAAATTGTCAACTTTGTGTAACACACTTTGAGTTATTTATTTCATATACTTTTTAATTTGGCGTAAAATGGGTGTAATTCTACTTCATGTTTGTCAATTTCACGCGATTCTACGTGAAAACTTGGAATTGCTTTGTTGCAAAGTAATGAATGATTTTATGCCAAATCTGGCAACCGTTATGTTTTATTTTTTCAGTTTTTTAATAATATCGTGTAAAACAATTCGATTTTCGAAATTTAAGTCAGCTTATCAGGTTCCTCAGAATTTTCCGAATCCGTGGACATGTTTCTCGAAATTCAAATCCCCACGGTTTAGAAGATAGCCCAACAAGCTCTTGACAGCGGCCATTATTTTTTTTTAGAATAGAGAGATTACAGCCGAACCCGCGTAATGTACCAGCCGATTAACCTCTAAAATTTATTGTAATAAGCAGGATAGTCCATTATCCGGGGAATCACACTAATTATTACTTTTTCTTACTTTGAAAATTTATTACAATAAGCGAAATATTCTTTTAACCGATATTCCATTAAGCGGGTTCAAACAGAAAGATTTACATATTTTTTAACATGAGTAATAAAGTTTATTGTGTAAATTTAAGATGGTGTAGCATAATTATTATTTTAGATCTGAATTTTGTTCGGATTACAGAAATTCCGGAGTTTGGGAGCACCCAATTTGAAAAGTTCTATCGTACAAATTAAAGTGTCGACTGTAGAGTAAATAAAAGACAAGCAAACCACATCATTACACTTAACGAAAACACCTTTTTGAATTTCTATGTTCTTTTAATTGGAGCCTTATCAATAATGAAAGATTAATGAACATCGGAAATGGCATTTAATTTTACACCAAACCGATATAAGAAACAAAACTCACCCGCGAACAATACACCTTCTAACGTCTTTCCCAGAGTTATTTAAGAACTCATTCCATTCATCGCCCAAAATAAGCGCTTCAAAGACAGCATAATTATCACAGTTTCAGAAAACCGTGATGATTCGTTTGGGGAAATCATGAACACGAGAACCCCAAATTTAATTATACGCGTGGAATCCATCTCCATGATTAGAAGGGGATCTATTTACGAGACAAACATGTCAAAATATTCAGATGGATTAACTTAACGCGCGTCCAGGGATTTCGAGAAATTAGTGAATCTCTGACTTTTATTTTCTCTTTCTTTATTACTGCGGATGGTTACACTCAGGCTAAAAATAGCGTCGTCTCGATTGGTTTTTGAATTGCTTTGAAACGAATAATCGTTTAGAGAACGTAAAAACTGAAATGCAAAGCTTTCCCTTCTTTTCTTTTTCAATGAAAAATGATCAAGTAAATTTATGCATGAGCGTATAAAATGAAATTTAACAGTTTTGCCAATTGATATACCAGCCACAATTAAATAAATCATTTAAAAAGAACACGCTATGATGAAAAAATTGCGGTTTATACGACAAGAATAGGAAAGGGATTGGATATTTTTTTGAAAAAAAAAAGAGTTGTAATTAAAAAAACTATATTAAAAGATGGCGCTGATATA
The DNA here is from genome assembly GCA_038373885.1 of Cheiracanthium punctorium. NCBI lineage: Eukaryota > Metazoa > Arthropoda > Arachnida > Araneae > Cheiracanthiidae > Cheiracanthium > Cheiracanthium punctorium. Next base: position 645,697 of record JAWZYV010013596.1, on the reverse strand, counting down.
CATAACACGAAGCTACTTTCCGAATAATAAAAAAAATCTAATCTCTCTCAAAGTTCGTATCAAAACACTTCAAAAAGTTATTTCAAAAGAACAAATGATGATAATAGAATTAGATGCATATCAGATTCTTTTGAATCGGAAACTATCACTATCTGCGCCATCTATCAGTTGCTTTTTTAACTACAACTTTCTTTATCATTAAAAATATTTTGTCTCCCTCTGTTTATACCCATAAAAAACATTTTTTAAAAAATAATCATTTTTTAAAATCATTTATTATTAGCACTTAAGTGCTATTAATTTCAGACAAAGATTTCTGCCAACATGGCGAAATGACGAATCACTTTTCAAGAATAGCCAGATAGCGGCAGCGTGAAATATCAAAAGTGCCAAGGTTTGCCATTTTTGGAGATTTATCTTCCAGTTTGTAACCAATAAATAAGTCCTGAATACTGTACTAAATCCACTTTGACAATATCTTTTATATTTCGAGAAAAATTGCCCAACCCTATTGTATATTTTAATGGGAATATTAATGAGTGTTTATATTGCTATAAATAAAGGTGAAGTATAGTTAGAATATGCCTGACGAAGATTTTCACACAGTTTTAGTAAGCGATTTTAAAATCAATTTTAATTCTGAGGAAGGATTTTATGGAACAAGACAGGCAGATACGGCACACTTATGGATTATGATGCACATGCCGAACGATATTTATGAAGATGAAGCATAGTTAGAACGTGATTGACGAAGATTGTAAAATAGTTTTAGCAGACGAATTTAATACTTTCAATTTCAAAGAAGTGTTTTATGGAACAATGAATACAAATAAGCACACTGATGGATTATGATAATTTTATTTCCAACTTAATCGAAAAAAGGAGACAAATAGAGACGGCATATGGATTATGTTTAAGATTTTTATTTAATGGCTGTGCCGGCACAGCCAGCTGCGTCAAAAAAGGGTCTCTCGATCTGTGGCACGCGATGGACGTTTCGATCGTCCGCCATCTTGCTGGTAGTTAAGTCGAGCGATGGCAACGGCTGCCCTTTTTTCAGCATTGGGAAAGGGTTGCGCCTCAAAGGGTTAAAGTGCTCACTAGGGAATCAACTGAATGGGAAATTACACTGAAACCAGTGCCCATTTCGGGCTGAGACCCACCCGTCTCGTCTCTCAAGAGAAAACTCGACCAGTCAGATGTTCTGCTACAGTACGATGTTTCGTGACAAACTGCAGTATCACGAATGCACTGATGAATATTTTTTTCTTTCGCATTAGTTCATTCTGCTACCCAAACAAAAATGCATAAACATCATCGCCATCTCTAAGGAGAGACGGTGGGAAAAGTGAATATTTGTGACTGTATAATTTTAGTTTTTATTACCCTTTAACGCGCGGTGTCCTCGCCGTGAGGACACAAAACTTTGATGCTTTAACTGTTGTCAGTCACGGAGAATAAATTAATGACTATGTCATTTTATCTCTCACTCCCTTTATTGAAAATTGTCCGTAAAATGTGTCCCCAAAAAGTGACATAAATGTATGCGACATAATTTTACATATATTTAAATCCTACTAGTTCACAACAGCTTTAATCTATAGTTACAATATTTCGTAAGCTGTAGGATATGCACCACATGTATTTTTTACATATTTAAATACTATTAGTTCACAACAGCTTTAATCTATTGTTACAATATTTCGTAAGCTGTAGAATATGCACGACATGTATTTTTTACATATATTTAAATCCTATTAGTTCACAACAGCTTTAATCTATTGTTACAATATTTCGTAAGCTGTAGAATATGCTTAACATGTATTTTTTACATATATTTAAATACTATTAGTTCACAACAGCTTTTAATCTTTTGTTTCAATATTTCGTAAGCTGTAGAATATGCATCACATGTATTTTTTACATATATTTAAATACTATTAGTTCACAACAGCTTTAATCCATTGTTACAATATTTCGTAAGCTGTAGAATATGCATGACATGTGATTTTCTATAAATAGGTTACAATCATAAAAATTTCAAAATAGGGTTACCAGGCGAAATACACGAAAGGTGAGAGATGAAATGACATAGTCAATTAATATCGTTCTAATATGGCAATAACGAAACTAAAAATTAATGGGGTTCAGGGGGGGGGGTCTCCCCCGACGAGGCTCGAACAGCCGAGTTTTTTGATTTGTATAAAAATATTTCAGGGCGATATACGAGAATCCTTTACTTTTTAGCACATCCTTTACCTTAAAAATCGTTGATTATTTGTAAAACTGTCAGGATTATTTTTAACAGCACTGGCATCTGCTGAAAGCTAGAAGAATACGATAGAAATATATGGATATAGACGAACAACTGGACAGAGACTGCCCAATCCTGAAAAAAAAAATGGCAGCTGTTGGCATTGCCCGATTTAACTACCAGCAACATCTCGGTCGATCGAATCATTCATCGCGTGCCACATATCTAGGGACCATTTCTTGACACAGACTGCCTGTGTCGAAAATTTCAGCTGTGTTTTCAGCATTGGGAAATGGCTAGGCTTCAAAAGGTTTAGGCATTGCCCTGAAATTAGGAATAATAACTATCACTTGCTTTATATTTTAACGCTTTATGTCACCGTTTTGAAGATCTGCAACATACCAATTAAAAGCTATATAAGTTAATCATGTATTAAAAATATTTGAATGACTTTGTCTTCTAGAATAACTTGAGCATAAATAATTTTTAAAAAATTATGAAAAGTTTGTGATATTTGATTAAATTTGTAAAGCAAAATTGTATTTTCTTTTACCAGTCTCCCTACTGATTATTGGAGAACTTGTAGTGTTCTTTTAGGTCAATCTTACGAGAATGTTAATGATTGTTATAAAAGTGATAAACTTAAACTGTTCAAAAACACATTAGTAACTTTTTAATATGCTACAGATATGTATTTATGACTATGTCATTTTATCTCTCACCCCTTTTATTGAAAGTTGTCGGAAAAATGTGTCCCAAAAATGCGACATAAAAGTATGTGACATAACTTTACATATATTTAAATACTATTACTTCACAACAGCTTTAATCTATTGTTACAATATTTCGTAAGCTGTAGAATATGCATCACACTTTTCTATCTGTACTTTTCTATAAATAGGTTATAATCACAAAAATTTCAATCTAGGGTTACCAGGCGAAATACACGAAAGATGAGAGATAAATTGACATAGTCAATGAATATCGTTTTAATATGGCAATAATTAAATGAAAAAATTCGGGGAGCTCAGGGGGGGTCTCCCCCTTGCGAGGCTCGAACAGCCGAGTTTTATATATATAAACTTTTTTATTCAACTCTACAGCAAACATATTTTGGTCAATAAACTTTTACATTTACAAAAATGGAAAACGAATCAATTTCATTGTGTTTATCATATGTATTTTCACATTATAGTAAACATTTTTTAAAATTTTAGTTGAGATATAAAGGATTAAAACTCTTTCTGCATTATTTGAGAGGGTAATAATGTAAAGTTTTTTTCACTGTAAAGTAATTTCTTGCAGTTACAGAGGTGTTGAAAGTAAATACGTTTTAGAAACAAGAAATGAGCAATCTTAAGTTCTTTACTCATGGATTATAAACCAATTTCAACCACTATTGAAGCGTTTAAATGAAGGAAGGCAGAAAGAAGGCACCTCTATCCTGCGGAGCTTCGAGTTATATGTACTATTTTGCTGTAAAAAAACAAACAAAAAATCATCCTTTTCATTTTGCGAATAAAAGCATGCAACTCCAATCGCTGGTTCTTAAGTTCTTGCTCCTACCTCGTTAGCTTGTTGCAGTAGCTTACCTCACTTTTCCCTCAAATGACTGACGTGGTTTATTTACAAAAAGCCAGTAGCCCATTTCAACTGAAGTTAAAAAAAAATAAGTCCCCAAAACTGAACTCAACTTGGCGATATCTGTTACATTTGTCGCGAAATTGCCAAAGGCTGCTTTTATTCAACAACAATATTAAAGATTTTCAAATTCGTACTCTAATGAACCGACTTATTACCGAACAAAACTCAAATGAACCGGACAAACAGCAAACTTCGATTATTTTGCATTAATCCTTTAAGGCGCAGTGTTCCCGCTCTGGGAACCCCAAACTCTGACGTTTTGACTGCTGCTAGTCACGAAGAATAGATTTGATTTCTATAAAAATAGTTGCGGGTGACATAGCTCAACGAGAATCCTTTACTTTTTACTTGCACGTCATTTCCCGTAAAAAAATTGTCACGTTTCTTTTTAACAGCACTGACATCTGCTGAAAAATGGAAGAATGCGAGAACAGCTGGATAGATTGCCCAATGCTGAAAAAAGGGCAGCCGTTGCCATCGCTCGACTTAACTACCAGCAAGATGGCGGACGATCGAAACGTTCATCGCGTGCCACAGATCTAGAGACCCCTTTTTTGACGCAGCTGGCTGTACAGCCAGCTGCGTACAGCCAGCTGCGTCAAAAAAGGGGTCTCTAGATCTGTGGCACGCGATGAACGTTTCGATCGTCCGCCATCTTGCTGGTAGTTAAGTCGAGCGATGGCAACGGCTGCCCTTTTTTCAGCATTGGGAAAGGGTCGCGCCTCAAAGGGTTAAATATGCTTCAACATGATGCGACGGGACTTATTAACTCGTGGTGAAGTAATTTTGAAGGTTGAATTTTTTTTTTTTATTGTACTTTTTCTTTAGTTCAAACATTATGCTTGTGAATATCATGAAAAGTAGTAATGATGTGTGTTCCCTTCTTCCTATCGCAGGTTCGCTGAAGAGTGAGATCGTGTCCTGCAATGGGTCATCAGTGAGGAAGTAATGTCGGGCCCCACCAGGCAGAGATCCCTGCGCGAAAGGATTCAGTCTGCGTCTCGAGGCATCGGCATATCATGGCAGTGAGTAAGAACTCGAGTATGCATTTAATTCCCGGCTGCTTTAGTGATTCCAACATTCTGCATCTACTTCTGCGACATAATCCCTAAATATCTGGTCATTAATAAAATGTTACCACGTCATGTCCCTTGTTTGCGATGAAATTTATGTGTACTTTTATTTTTGTTTATTGATGCGTTGATAAACATTGATCTAGAGCTCTATTCTGCCACGTTCGTATAAGCGAACGTTCGGATATGTGACATCAAAATGACGTTTTTCGCATCCTGCTAACGTATATTGGTATTCTGCAAGATACGGTGGAGCTTTAGGTGCAGATACTTCCTATCGAATGTTGCCATTAGCATACGTTTCGAAATACGTCACAAATCCGAACGTTCGCTTAAACAAACTTGGCAGAATAGACCCCCCCCCCCACACACAGCTGCGGGGAGGGGGGAAAGTCCATTAACTCTTAATTCCACCGTCGTTTTCACCGTACAGCAAAGTTGTGTATGTCATTCTTTCACATAAAACGTATACTTATATGAGATATTCTTAAAACTTACATAAGTGGACGTCTTCATATTCAGTTCCGCACCTACTTCTTTTTATTAAATAGCAACACCTCATTTTGATTTAAAAGAAAAACTTCAAATTACCATAAATATAAATTTTCATGAATTTTCTACGATAACATCTGGAGATTTTTCAAATTTTTTTTAGGGATTTTAAGGGGTTATTACCAAACAGAAAACAGTACATGAAGATTCCAAATTTTTCGCCTATTAACAATTTCGTTCTCGGGAATAAAAGTACCTATTATTTACAAGGAAAACAATGTATCTAGTTTTAAAGGTTTATGTATTAAAAAAAAATTCAGTTCCCCTCTGTTCGGGGGTGTGTGGACTTCAGCTGAAGAAGTACGAAAATTCTTTGCCCGAAACGCTTGTCCTCAGTAATAAGCACCTTTTATGCGTGTGATTTTAATAATTTCCCACTTATTATTTCACTTTAATTTTTAAACCCTAGTTTCTCTCGAGTGTTTATTTTATTTATTTATATGTCTAATGGAGAGCACTTGCCGTTTATAGGCGTTGGCCACTACCAAGTCTGGAATTACTGGTCTATTATGGAGTCACCTAATTGGTTGACCGGCGTTGCCCCCTCCTATGAAAGGGACGGATGAAATGACACACAAGCCCGTGCCAGTAATCGAATCCCAACTCGTGGTGTGGTAGAATGGCTCTCTAACCACTACATTTCCCGGGCAGCTTTTGGAGACTTTATTGTTATATAAATATGTATCTTAAACATAGCTTTCAAAAATTTATCCCTTTATAAATTGATATACGGCTCTTCACTCATCAAAGCAGGATATTTCAATTAATTTAAAATCCCGTTCTGAACGTAAAAAAATTGAAAAATTTCACAGCCATGTAACTATTTTCTGTATCTATTTCCGTCGAAATTTGGCTAGGTCACTGATCATTTTTTTTCGAATATTAATGTAATTATCAACATTTTTTTTTTCTGTATGTTGAAAAGACACTAAAATAATTAACAAATTATGATCTTTCTTAAAGCATTTGGTAAGCTGGTAAAATTCTTTCTCATTGCATTTCGAAAATTCAGATTTTAAAAAGCATCTCTCTTTTACCTAAAGTTACCAGAATTTTATGCAGCGCTCCGAGTGTCAAATAAATATTTATCTACGTTTACAGATGTTGTATTTTTAATGCAAAGCGTTCCAGATTAATCCTAACTGAACTGAATTATGTGCTCTGATAATTAAGTTTACTGCAGTTTTACTGCAAACCAAGAGCAGTAAATTTTGTAATGGTAAACAGTGATAATATAAATATATGTTTACGCTTTGCTTACTCAATTGCGATTGTGTTTACATACTCTTAAAAGCGAATATTAGCTAGGGGCTGCCCTAGTTTGCATGCTTAACGCTACGCAGAACAAGAGTTTTAAAATTTTCCGTTAATCAAACAAAACGATGCAGCTAATTTTAGAAAGAGTTTTAGATTGTTTGTAAAGCAATACAAAAGTTGATGTTAGCTTTTAATAAAACGAAACTGGATGTTTTAGATAAGCTTGTACTGATTAATTTATCACTAAACTGAGTATAATATTTGTAGATTCGTTTTTCGTCTTTGCAATTTTAAAATAATATTTACTTTTTCAAAGATGATATCGCTTAGAAAAAACAATTCTTTTTATTTAAAAAAAAAAGTAAAACATTTTAAAATCAGAGCTGTGGAAATCGATTTTTTCGTTTCTATGTAAAGTTATGCTTTAATCTTTTGTTGAAATATAACGATATTTTAAAATAGCATTTTGAATTTTTGTTCTTGCGTATTTTCGTATTTATGGCTTTCCAAATATGCTGTTTTTAAAATGTGACCAAGCTAATATTTGCCATTTTCTTTTATCGTGACATTTAGAATAAGACTTCCAGATATCAATTATGAAGTGTTCTTTACAGTTTTTTTCGGTGTTTTTATTTATTTATTTATTTTTATTTGAGTAGTAAGGTTAAGGTCGGGTATGAAGAGGATATAGACGTTTACTAAAGTTCCCAACTGTAAACAGCGTGCTTAACATAAAAATTCCTTTTCTAGGACTTAAAAAAAAACCTCACATACACTGTGCTGCAAGTATAGGGATTTCATAAAACTGGCCATCATGGAGGACAGCTTTGACATTTTATACCTTACTGTGCCCTATACTTAGTACAGTGTTGACTAAATCATTGGGCTGCCATATCCCCCAAATAAATTGTTTTTTGAAATGTTGATAGACATACTGTAAATTTCATGCCTCCTAGGTACATTTGTATTTCATCTATTTCCCTGCAAATACATATCGTCATAGTTAATAAAATTAGCTAAAGTGTGCCTAGGATAACAAGATCGTAACTACTTTTTATGTGTACTTTATTGCTTCGTTTATTTTGATGCCAACAGGTGCAAATAATTTAACTTGGCGGTGTTGGCGATGAACGGTGTTATCAAAACGAAAAAATAATGTTTACATCTGGATGATGCTATTCACACCGAGGAGAAATATCTTCGATTTTGGTACCGCATATGTTAGTGTAATACATAAATAGATAATTTTGAGATACTGTCAAAACTACTAGTCATACATATTTATAGGAAAATTGCCCTAAAACGCTTCTTAAAACTAACTTGCTTGCCATGACTTATGTTTCACGTCCACTTTTGTGGGAGTTTTTATAACTTAAGTTATTTATCATTTAATTTTTTCAGCACAAGCTTCATATTTACTACCTTCGAATTAAGTTCTGAAAGCACATTACACATGCACCTTATTCAATCGTTAACAAAATATCCTTACTGTAAGCACAATATCGCATTTTTATGCGTGATAATAAATACTATCCGCCGCATAGGATTTCGCATTTTGACCACACCTACACATAAAAAGTTAGGAGCTTCCTTTGTAGTCGAAGTCCCAGACATCTATAAATTTCACCGCCGTCCAATAAATTTTCTAAAGCTTGAAGTGGAAATCGCAAATCTAACGTGATGATTGCTGCTAATGATCAGGAGAAATCTTTGACGCCTCTTTAAGTGCGGCTGCTTAAGAAGAACATTATCTAAATCTGCTCAAAAACAAAATTTGAAGAAAAGTTGAAAATTTTCATATATAGAGGGGGTTGTTTAAATAGTACTTAGAGGTTTTGCTTAATCGCACCTTCTTTTTGCAAATGGCAGATCCGGTTAGATGCGGCGTATTCATGGATAACTCCATATAATTAAGTTAAACGAGTGCCATTATAAAAGCATATGAGATAGCTGTTTCAACATAACTACCTCAGACAAACCATTTAAGATAGTTCATTAGAAATTACACTGACCTAGGCTTTTATTGCTTAAATATTGAATGTAGACATATACAATAAATTACAAAGTTACGCACAAAAGGTTATAGAATTTAAAAGTACCGATTAAAATTTTAAGGAGATTTAATATAAATAAATGAAAAATGTAAATTTTTATATTATCCCCGTTCCAAAAAAATTAAACTAAACTAAACTAAAATAATAATCCCAATTAGTAAAATTTGTCCTATGCATTAATGCACAAAATTTTAGCCTTTCATCGTGAAAAGGGGCTCAAAATATATGCTGACTTAAACCACTTTCTAATGGTTCTCGAAGGGAGATAAATTACTTCAGAAGATAGCATTTTAGAAGTTGTACAAAAATTACGAAACAAAGCAATAATTGCATAAGTATATAATACTTTTGCTATTAATGCTATTATAATAGAGACCTTCACCAAATTTGTTTAAATATAAGCCTTTTTATGAGGAACATATGAAATTTTTTACTATAGGAAATTGCTTCTTATGTAGGTATTTTGTATGTGAATGAATCTCGTGACTGCACATGTCATAAATGGGAAAGTATTTTGGGGAATATTTATAAACAAATATTAATAAAACTGGGGAAATTAATTCATTAATTAATAAAATAGAAATGAAACACAACAAAAACGAAAACATTTTTTAGTTATTTTCCCCCTTTATCTTTATACTATAGAACATCTTTTCCGCATAGGTAGGCTAAATTCCGAAAAAAGTTTTTTTTTTTCGATTTACACTAATGTATATGCGCCTCATTATTATATGTGGCACATTTTACTAATTATAATTCTTTTGTAAGGGGGTTGTATGAGAATTTAAAATGTGTAACCTTTTGAAAATTAACGAGAGGATTTTTTTCTTAATAGTTTTGTTTTGATACCTTATTTTGAACATTTTTTTCAACTTATATTGCCCATCCCATTTATCTTTAACCCTTTGAGGCGCAACCCTTTCCCAATGCTGAAAAAAGGGCAGCCGTTGCCATCCCTCGACTTAACTACCAACAAGATGGCGGACGATCGAAACGTTCATCGCGTGCCACAGATCTAGAGACCCTTTTTAGACGACAGCTGGCTGTGCCGGCACAGCCAGCTGCGTCAAAAAAGGGTCTCTAGATCTGTTGCACGCGATGAAGGTTTCGATCGTCCGCCATCTTGTTGGTAGTTAAGTAGAGCGATGGCAACGGCTGCCCTTTTTTCAGCATTGGGCAATCTATCCAGCTGTTTTCGCATTCTTCCATTTTTCAGCAAATGTCAGTGCTGTTAAAAAGAATCGTGACAATTTTTTTTACGGGAAATGACGTGCTAAAAAGTAAATTATTCTTGTGGAGCTGTGCCATCCCGCAACTATTTTTATAGAAATCCAATCTATTCTTCGTGACTGGCAACAGTCAAAACGTCAGAGTTGGGTGTTTCCAGAGCGGGAACACTGCGCGTTAAAGGGTTAATAGATAAAGAAGTAAAGCGTGTTACCACATTTTTGGAATAATACCCTGTATATTCGGTGCATGTTTCATAATGGCACTTACTGAAAGAGTTAAAGAAATCGCGAATAAAAAAAACCGAAGTGAACTATGTTGTCCGCAATAAAATGAAATAACATCCCTCTCCGCATACCATCTGCTTCATATTTTAACTTGATTCTGCATTTTAACGTTCTTTATCGACAAAGAGCCATAAATAACTTTCTAAAGCTCGTCTGACATTTGTGACGCTGAAAAACTGGGGCCATGCATCATTTTGAAATGCTGCGATTTTTTTTGTTTTTTTTTGTTTTTTTCCCTTCCTTCCGTACTTTTTTTTAATGTATAAATTGCGCTTAATAGTGAATACTTTTTACATTTAAAACCCTGGTTAACTAAACACCGAGCTTTTATATCATTTCTTTTTGCATTTAAACAAGATAAACAATCACGGAGTACCTGAAACCCTACGCTTCGACTGGAATGCAAATTTGAAGGAATAGTTTTATGTATTCTGAAAAGATTCTAGAAAAAAAAAAAATAGTTTTTTTATGGTATATTTCGAGCAAATAGAGAATGCATTATATTCATAGTAGAGAATTTATTTGTATTTTAATGCATCTTTAAGTCATGTAGTCCTGCAGTATATTTAAAGAATTATTACAGCAGTAAGAAATAAGTGCATTACACAGGTTGTCCCAAAGAAAGGAACAACTTGTATAATGGCATTCCCAATTCTTAATATGTTTGTGATACGTGGGAAATGTAAAGTGAAAAAAAATGTTTAGAATAAGGTAGGAAAAAAGACTACGCGAACGCGCGCGTTAAGAAAATAATTCCTCCCATTAATTTTGAAAAAGTTACACTTTTTAAATTTTTATACGACCCCGTACAAAAAAGTTTCGCATTAGTAAAATGTGCTCCTTACGCTAATGAGGGGATGTGCAAAATTTGAGTATTATACCATTATAAGAAAATATCAGAGATAGGAAGATAAATACATGCTGACTTAAACCACTTTTCAGTGACTCTTCAAAAGAAGAAATTACATCGGATGATTGCGTTCCAAGGGCCAGGAAGAAATTACGAAAGAAAATAATTTTTCTTATTCTATCTTTAAACGTTCACATTGAAATTTATGTAAATCCCCTGATCATCTTTGTTTAAAGATTTTTCTGAGACGTTTTATGATAAAAGGCTGAAGTATTGTCCATCATCTCATAAGGCTATGCAGCATATTTTACCAACCAGGAATTTTTTGTGCGGGCGTTGTACACAAATTTAAAAAACGTAACTTTTTGAAAATTAACGAAAGAAATTTTATCTTAACGCTGTAATTTCCCTAACTTATTTTGAATGTATTTTCATTTTACATTGCTCACTTATATCTAATAGGTAAAGAATTAAAGCATGTTACCGCCTTTTTGGGACCCTCTGTATTTCTCTTAACACTTCATCTTGATTTTTCTAGCGTCCTATATTTGAGGCAAAGCTTTATTTGCAACAAAAGAAAATTAAATCAAGTTTTCTTCTGCGAAAGGAAAACCCAATTTTACTCTTTTGTGCTCTTGTGATGCCCATCACATATGAATCGGTTGGTTTTGAAAGGAGAGTTCTAACATTTTCGAAATGTTGCAGGAGAGGGGAAAATCAAAATGGGAAACAGATCATTCTAATACTGCGGTGGCCAAGCTTTCTTAGTCGAAGGGCCGCAAATGGGGGGCTTTAGATATTCTAGAGCCGCAGGAACTAAATTTGTTTGTTGGATTGAAGGAAAGGTAAATAGTTACTTTGGGGGAATACTCCAAATTTTTTATTTTACTTAAAAAAAATAAAATTACCATGAAAATAAAAGCAAATATTCTGCACAAAATAATATTAAGTTTTTTTTTTTTTTTTTAAACAGTGCTTTAACCCTTTAACGCGCAGTGTTCCCGCTCTGGGAAACCAAACACTGACGTTTTGTCTGTTGCCAGTCACGAAGAATAGATTTGATTTCTATAAAGATAGTTGCGGGTGACATAGCTCCACGGGAATCCTTTACTTTTTAGCACGTCATTTCCCGTCAAAAAATTTTCACGATTCCTTTCAACAGCACTGACATCTGCTGAAAAATGGAAGAATGCGAGAACAGCTGGATACATTGCCCAATGCTGAAAAAAGGGCAGCCGTTCTAAGGCTCGACTTAACTACCAGCAAGTTGGCTGACGATCGAAACGTTCATCGCGTGCCACAGTCTAGAGACCCTTTTTTGACGACAGAAAAGGGTCTCTAGATCTGTGGCACGCGATGAACGTTTCGATCGTCCGCCATCTTGCTGCTAGTTAAGTCGAACAATGGCAACGGCTGCCCTTTTTTCAGCATTGGAAAAGGGTTGCGCCTCAAAGGGATAATCCAACGTTATGAGAGTCATCCGAAAACTGATCGTTCAGCAGCCGTCATGCTGACGGCTGCTGAAGGCTGAAATACTTTTTCGGCCAAAACGATCGTACCAATTGATAAGTACCTTTCTATGTGTGTTATTATGCAAATTTTTTTATTTATATAAACCACATTAATTACTCTCTACGTCTATCCAGGAATTGCAATGTTGTTGTTGTTATTGCTAATGCCCTCTGGCACCCACGTTGCGGTGACAGATCCCCCTATATAGGCAGGCGATGGGCTGAAGGAGCGGCTTCCATTTCAATGAGCCCCAGTGGGAGGAAGTCCGTCTTAGCTCGGGGTCCCGTAATTTTGAACCAATTCCAGAGGAGGGACCAACCCCCTGAAATCGGCACCCCCAGAGGTATCATTTAACAACTTGGAGGACTTTGGAGCCACGACGGATTTTATGTCCACCAGCTCCCTTTAGCGTACACGGTTCCACAGCGCACGGGCCGAGAGGGGGAAGTCCCTCCCAAGCACTGGCCAAGCCGGGTGCTGCTTCACTTGGCGTGTTCTTATGGGAACGGAGTTTAGCGCCCAGTCCACTGCGGGACAGGAATTGCAATTTAGAGGGCTGTAAACAATGAGAAAAAGAGTGAAGGCACAAACAAGTGTGCTCCGCACCACCTCCCTCTCCTCTTTTTGTTGTTTGTTTTGTGTGTATTTTCTGGAAAAAGTAGACTATATTTTCGAAATCAGGTTTGAGGTAAACAATGTACCGTAAATAGATGTGGTGCGAGAATTTCTTCAGGGGAGCTAAGCCCTTCTGAAATATTTCAGGGGGAGCCGTAGCTACCCCAGACCTCCCGGTTCCTGCGCCCCGGGTACAGAAGGTCTAACCTCCTTCAGTTGCAAGGAAAAGTGCACTATCCACAAGAATAATGACAGAAATTGAGTTATTATCTTTCTGCTCGTGGGGGATGGTGGAACTTCTTTGAGACTGAAGAAGGTGGGACCTATGTACGGTCGAAACAATCGTTTTTTCAATAAGTACCCTTTTGTGCGTGTTACTTTACTAAGTTTTTAATTATACCTTTTAACGCCAGTTTTGGTTTGAGTGTACTTTCTAATGTATTAAAATATGTATTACAAATAAGTTCTAATGTAGGGAAATGTCTATTAAAAATAAGTTTCTTTTGTATGAAATAAAACATTCCATACTTAATAGTCGCATTAAAAAATTACCAGCTACAGATTCAAATTATTGAAACTGTTTTGTGAGCGCCCACAGAATAGATGTGGCTGCTCTGCCAACTTTTTCAGTGAACAGCATTCTGCTGCTTGATCTTTAATAAAATCAATTCTAATATTATTTTGTTTTAACTAAACCCATTTTACAAAAGCGCTTTTTTATGAATTATTGCTCATAATGTAAAGAATTGTTTTGTGTACCTCTATATAAAAATTATATTTAATGTATGTATAATTTTTAATGGGAAACGTATCACTGTAATTATAAATATTATGCGAATTATACGATTACGACTATTCGTACAATTCTATATTCGTATATTTATGAGACTTATATGAATTTCATATCAGTTCTTGCATAAATCTGGCATTTAAGACAAACTATTCACAATTACTTTTACTAATTCACAAACACTTTTCAGATTTGTTGGAAAAGGTTAAACTTTAAAATATCTCTTAGTTAATTTTAGTCATCTGATTCAATTAAGAAAGTCCCAATTGCATAATATTGTTCTAGGTTGAAAAAAAAAAAAAACATAATGAAAACAACTCTTTTAAGTAAAGCGACCTCGAGTTATTAAATTATATTAAGCATAAACTTAAAATTAAAGCATTTCTCACAATCTGCATAAAAACGATAAAAGAAAAAAAAGAATTGTTTTCCTTGTTTTGTTTTCAATGTGCTTTTTTCTGACATTGTGTAAACTAGTTGAAAAATTTAAAAAAAGAAATCATTTTTCCTTGAACAAATAATTTTTACTCGTGCAAATTTTGTACAAATCACTTTCATTTTTTAAAAGTTTTAAACTTTTCTAATTTAGTCTCCGTAATTAAAATATTCCAGAATAAACTGAATGCAAATGAGTTGAAGTTTCAAATTAAAAACTAGCTTATGAAATGCGTGAAATTGAACTTTTCCTAAGCCTTAAGCAAAATAATTTTAATTTGCAAAATATCACATTTCATTGGTAATATAGGAAGACTGAAAATTTATTCTAAAAACTCATTTCAGAAATATAAACTTACATGTTTTTTTTCTACGTTCAGGAAAGTTTTATTTATTCAGACAATATTAGGCAAGCATGAGTGTAGTAGATTTATTAGATTATATATATGTAATGTTGATGTAATTAGTATACTTCTTATTTACCCATGTTGGCAAATAGTCTTGCAAACCTAGCAAAACAAAATTGATCTGAAATAGTGCCTCAATATTAAAATGCGTGACTTGATATTTAAAATGCATACCGAATAGTGACAATACATTGGCAGTATTCCAGCGTATTACCATTATTTTGTCGTGCAATGGAAATACATTGAAAATACAGTGAAACCACCCTCTGTTCTGCAAAAAATCGGTCGTCAAGAGAGGTGGTTGCTTAGAGAAATATAAGCATTTAGAAGCCACCGCCCCCCCCAAAAAAAATGTTTCTGTTCTTATTTATGAAATCGCATACTAATGCATATACAAGTAATTACACAGAAATATATTTTTTTTTTAAATGTTTTTACAAATATTTAAAAATTTCGGATTTTTGTTTTGTTTATTTCTGACAGTATTTCCCTCTCAATTTTATTCTTAACATCTGAAAAAAGAGTATTTATCTCGATATTTCTCTTGATTTCCCAATTTGCCATAATAATATCTATTTGCGATGAAGTCCCACTGTACGTTCGGCCTGCTTAGTCACGTCATCGGATGGACCTCGCCTCATCATACTCTAAATTAGTGCGTGAAAGGCATAAAAATACAAACCCGTAAGTCACATCATCAACATCATCAGTGCAAAAACATAATGAAGTCGAAACATCCATCTCATTCCTTCACTGTGTTATACGATAGCCTCTTTTAGCGTGTTATACAGACAAGGTGAGAATTTTTAAACAGTGTTATATGAATCCGCCTTATGTGAACCCATGTTATAAGAGAGTCTACTGTACTTGCACCTGCTGTAGATTTGCGGATGAGTACTGATTTGTAATGTGGTTTGTTTTTCACTTCTGGAAAAACGCAAGAAAATTTCCGGATAGGGATCTAGGATAAGCCGCTTATAGAGGGTTGTGTGGTCTGTTCTAGAGTATTTTTTAACATTAAGTAAATAGGGTAAAAACGTTGGTCGTTGGAGGAAGTGATCGCTTAATAGAGGTCCTCGCTTATAACAGTTTCCCTGTATTTGAAACATTCAACCAATACTTGTCGAATAATCATACAATTGAAATATTTCTTGAAAAAAAACAGTATTTGTAAAGTACGGACAGCAAAATATAGAATATTAACAGTACATAAACCCAGTCTTTAAACAATAGTATTGACACAAAAGAGATATTTTCATTTTAAAATCAATATTTACGAAATATTGACCTGATCATACGATGAAACTATTTGAAGTTTAAAGCCAAGATTTATAGAACACAAGTGATAAAAAATGTTTTAATGTCGAATGAATGCAAAACAAAGAGAATACTTGCAACATAAAACCACTTTATATAATACTTGAAACATTTCTAAAGTATCGAGGTTAGGTTGGCTTTTACCAGAAATGTAAAAAATAAATAAATAAGTAAATAAATAAAATAAAAAGTGAATAGGAAGTTTGAAATAAATCAATACCGGTTTGAAATATTGTACTGATGTTGCTTTACAGTAAGAATAGTTCCAATTCATGAAGAATACTGGTTGAAAATTAGCAATACATTAACAACATTTTTATCCCTAATAGCTAATATTAGGTACATAATTAACCTATAAATGACAGCCTAAAGTCGTAAAACTCCAATAGAGGTATACCACTCCAAAACTAAACTTTACCTCCATTGCTTTAAAAAGATTAAAATGTTACTGTTTCTCCAAAACGTAATAAAATCCACACCGACTACAAAATTTTCATGATTATTAAAAAAAAAAGATAAAAAGAAATAATTTGCGCTACTTTAAAAATCTGAAAATCCTCCCTACAACATGTCGCATGCACTACGACGTGACTGTCCGTTTTTTGACTTCAAAAATTCAAGGGGCATGTTGTAAGTGATGTTGTCGTCATTTTGATGTCACGAGTTTAAAAATGCACTAGAAACCCAATTGAATGAGAGGTTTTAAGGTGCAAATTATGTCACGGGCGAAATAATTCCCTGAATGCCCAGATTCCGATAAGCTGGAAAAAGTACTCCAATGTTTTTCTGCGTGAATCATGGATATGAGAATTGATAGATATAAATTGAGCACTTAATTTTTTTTTTCAAAAGCTATAATTTACTGTTAAAAAATCTAATTTTGACGAAACATGGTGCATAGATGTTAAATCGTACAATGGAGTATTGATGTACATTATAAAATGCATCATGTTGCCATTCACGACATATGCATCATATAATCATTAGTCAGATAGGTAAAAAATATTAGTAACTGACTGGAGTAAAACATACTGACGAGGGCCAATTGCACCCGCTTCAACAGCTATAAATCAAATCGAGTTGCGAGTTGCATCGGAATCCTTATCTTGATCCTCCCCGCCCCTCGAAAATATGCTACCGCTGGCCCTTTGCGAGACCCCCCCAAAAAACATCACTGGGTTCGGAAATCACTGTAAGGGCCGCCTCGAAAATATGCTACCGCTGGCTCTTTGCGAGACCGCAATGTTCCCCTATGATTGTCCCCCTCCCCTCCATTTTGCGGGTGCAACTCGCCCGGGGATTAAATTCATCAGTGATGCAAATCGCCCTTTTCGCCCTTCGCCCGGTTCAACTAATCCATTTCCAAGCATACTGTTACAAAAACTCTGATTGGTTCTCGTATTCGTTGCTTAAAAGCCGCATGTATATAACAAGTTTTGGCAAATACTCCAGTTGACAAGACGTAACACAAATAATTTTGGTTCTAAAAGTTCGGCGAACAATCTACAGCACGCAGTTCACAGAAATTAACAAGCAATAACACTTCTTATAATGATCAGCTGAGCATTGAGGCTTCCTCAGGTATTGTATTTCTCATACGAGAAAATCCTTCCACAAAATGACACAATGATGCAGCTCTCAATCTCAGCCTACTCTAGGGGATCACTGACAACTGACTGACTATGTGAGGCGAGCTGCCATTTTATACTTTTCCCGCAACTTCTACTGATCACTTCAACATTCCAATTCGATGACACTTCCCATTGGTCACGTATGATGATTACGTAATACTAATGCAGGGAAGCAAACATTAAGTTCCATCAATAAAATCGTGCCAGATGTCGTCAAGTTAGGCGAATTTTTAGCGAAAAACATCGCCGAATTTGGTGTCAAAAAATAAGTCTGTAAAACTGAAGACAGGTAAGTGATATCACCAATATTGGACGAAAAACTGCCAAATACCGTTTTTTTAAATGACTAGGGACCAAGGCCCCCAGACTCGCTACGCTTGCTTTTCGTATGAGGCATTTGGCTCCCAATAAGGCTTATTCGTAAAAAAGACATAATTTCAACAGACAAAACCCGAAGATTGGATCAGATAGAATGTTACTGAGCTACACATTGCTTGGTTCTTGCATGTTCATTGGTACATAAAAATTTAAACTTCACACTACAGTAGACCCCCCCTCCTCCTCATAACACGGAAGATATTTTGTTATGGGAATCCGTGTTGTACGGGTCCTAAGCTATACTCCACCTGGAGTGCGGACTCCGCTTATAATCGCTGGAAAAATTATTTGCACTTGTCAGAAACACAATGATATTTAATGTTGCCATTCAAAAGTTATATTAATTAGGAGCTAAAGCGTAATAAAACTAGAACATCTGTTTCTGCTGTATTTTTAATAATGTAAAAACTATTGGACACCTTGCGAATGTGCCACCCATGGCGATTTTTCATTATTTGGCGACTTGCGTACATGTAAAGTTAATAAAAGCTACGGAACAGATAGGATAGCTTGCCACCAATGGCGACTTTTCATTATTTGGCGATTTACACATGCTCACAACCTATAATTACTGTTCATTTAAGGTTACCGGAAAACCGTTATCCATATTTTCATTTACATAATCGTTTGCAGATTGGCGTACTTAGCACCACGAATTATACCATATCGTCGCGCTAGCAAATATCCAAAGTGTACTATAACTGCTATAATGGCATAGTTAACGTCTCCAAATATTTCTACTGGTAGCAAATAATCCAGCTGGACCGAACCGGCTTTAAAATATTCTGCATTTTAATTATTTTTCATTTTCAAGATATTAATTATTCTGTTTTGGAAAAACGGATAATCGCTAATTCTAAACTCCTGTTGTCTAAGCGAACTTACTATTTGAAAATTGTCAACTTTGTGTAACACATTTTGAGTTACTTATTTCATATAGTTTTTATTTTGGCGTAAAATGGGCGTAATTCTAACTCATGTTTGTAAATTTCACGCGATTCTAGATACTTGGAAACGCTTTGTTGCAAATGAATGAATGATTTTATGCCAAATATGGCAACCATTATGTTTCTTTTTTCAGTTTTTTATTAATATCTTCTAAAATAATTCGATTTAAGTCAGCTTAGCAGGTTCCTCGGAATTTTTCGAATCTGTGGGTACCTTAGTCGAAACTCAAATCCCCACGGTTTAGGAGGAGATAGGAAAACAAGCTTTGAGAGAGCCAGCGCCAGCGGCCTTTACTTTTTTTTAGAATAGAGAGATAAAAACAGAGGTCCCTATCTCGCGTTCTAGCTAACCGATTTACATGAAAGAAAAACAAACACCGCAAAATTTAATCATTAAAATCGAATTAGAATTTTAACCTAATCTTAACCCTTGCAGAGAGATAACCCCAAAAGTGCGTGACAATATCTAGCGATCGTTGTAATTGCCTTCACATCGGGCTTTATTTACTAGTACTAAAGAATTGTCAATGTCGCTTTAGTGTGGTTGTTGTAGACGAATATTAATATTTTGTTAGTGTCATAATTGCAACAGAGCTGGGTAATATCTCACATGAAAGCTGTAATCAAGACATTAATCTGCGCAATTCTTGGCGTGAACGTTCATAACATAAAACAACGCAGATTGCTTTAGCCAAACCTTCATTTATCTTCATCTATATAACAACGAGAAAAATGCATTTTGTTCACACATATTGTTTGGGAGAATAACAATTTATGACATGCAGTTCGTAACGGACTTCACAGTTTATAGCGGGATTAGTCTGATGTAGGAAGAAGCCAATGCTTGTACTGGGCGTTCTTGATGCTTATTCAGTGCAGTGTACAGCGAAAATCACTATTCAGAATGCTATCAAATTTGCAGGAAACCTTAAGAGGCATTGCACGGGCAAATAAGGCAAGGGGTTTCCATCACCATCTCGGAATTTCATGTATTTTGTTTCTTGTGTTGGTCTTACCCAGGGAAAGAACAAATCTGAAATATTTTTGATTTACCTCTTATAGTGTCGGAGTTATGGTGGATCAAAGTATTCCAGAGGAGTGAAGTAGAAATAATTTAGGGCCATTTTTGCTGCTTTAATGTCTGGACAGTGACTGGCTCTGAGGTGCTTCAGAGAATTTTTTCTTTTTATCTGATAATATACCCTGGATATTAAAATCTCAAGTTGAAAATTCATTCGAAAATAGTCAGAGCCTCCAAAAAGGGCACCTGAAATACCCCCCAATTTCATAAAAAATATAGTTTTTAAGAATGCGTTAAATCTTGACTCTGACATGCTGTGGAAAAAAATTTTGGTCAGTGCAGTTATACATCATATAAAGTGAATCCAATGTTAAACATTTTTGAAGGTCCCCAGGGCCCCTCGGTACGGGGCCACAAACGTGCTTCTTAACGTTAATTTATGCAATTTCGAAGGATTGGTACAGCTGAAGAAGACTTTGCACATGAAAACTATTGGCATGGAGATGCAGTATCAACCAAGCAGTTTCATACTATGAAAAAACATTTTTTGAAGGTACAACTGTTGCCAAGAAAAATACCAAAAAGTACCTTCCTATTTAGGACATTCCACTGACACGCGTGCGGCATTTCAGCGTTACTTTTAGAAGTTTAATCGACTGTAGCAATATTGAAAATTAAACTTATCCTGCATGCATCCGAAATATATAATCCATATATCACAAATAGTTCGTTTACAGAGGCACTCATAAGAATTACATTACGCTGTATGAGGATATCTGTAACTACTGAACCTATTCGAAGACCTTTTTTACCGAAAGAAAGCTACACTATTCCTGAGTATTCTAGGCACCTTTCATGCATGTAGTTCATAATGTTTTCATAACAGTTTTTTACTCTCATGATGGTAATATTACAGAATTGTGTGTATATATACTATAATGAAAATATTAGTAAATTTATTATATTAGGGCAATGTAGATGTGGGCCATTTTTTTTTTAAACGCGAATTTCCACGGGTCAGCGTATGCTCGCTAGCTTGTTGGCTAGTTTCGATTAATAATCGACCACGATTTTGTTTAACAATGGTCTGTGATATGAGAGATAAGAAGCATATGGATTAATGGAATAGTGCCAACAATAATATTTTTGGTGAAGGTACGATCTATAATCAGGGTGTCTAACATCATGCAAAGGTCACGAAAGTCACGGAAAAGTCAAGAATTGGAAAAAAGGTCAGAAAAGTCAAGAAAAGGTCAAGAAATGAAGCACTAGGTCACGATTAGCGACTCAACTCCCTTTTGCCATTTCATTCAAATTCTTAGTTGAATGAAATTTTCGTAACTAAATTTCCTAAACTTTTGTACACCATTTTTACAGTTTTGCTAATAAACGTATAGTTTACCGCATAATTCTATTGATCTTTGTTGTAGAGATATTTAATTTTGAAATCAGGGCTTATTCGCTGATCACCCTGTATATTAAAAGTGTTAAATTTAAAAGTATAATTTTTCTTCATTCTATTAGTATGATGCAGGGGTGCAGAAACTGTTTTTACTCTCAACATTTCCCTCAATCCATATGCAAATTTCCCCAAAATTTTATGATATATTTATAGACTTGCATAAGTTCTGTATTTCCATAAGTGTAAAAATATTTGCCTGTACAAGCTGCATACATGTTTACTAAATAGCAATTGGTCCAAGTTAAGAGAAAGCAAACTGCTGATCGGTGAAAAAGTTGAAAAAAATTCGCTTTAAAAATAGGAATGGGAAAGAATAACTCGAAGAATTTTGTAATTCATTGTTAAAATCGAAATCAGTTGTATATTGTCTGCAAAATTTCCCCCTATCCTAGATTGCCGGATCGTACATATTCTGCATCCTTGGCACGAATGTATTTTTGATATTAGTGTTTCGTATTTGTTTTGGTCAAGAAAAAGTCAAGAAATCAAGCTTACTTTATGTGGTAGACACCCTGATAATGGTATTGCACATTACCCAGTGTTGTCGGTGATATGTGCGCGTGGTTTAGGCCGAATTCATTTTACATGAAGACAACGAGATAACTGTTGTGTCGGGAATCGTTATTGAAACTGCTGCATTGAAAGACTGGAGTCTAAGTTGGATTGAGAGCCCGGTAATAATTTAGTCATGTTCGCTGAGTATCGCAGAAGTGATTGATAAAGGCATTCGTTACGGTTCGCATTTCTGGCTTGGTACCTGTAAGAGATTTTAAATACGTTTCACATCAACATCTGCGCTACTTTAAAAGTGAGATTATTCACTCGTTCCCTGATTCTTAATCAACTAGCCGCCGAGGCGACCAGCTCGCCGCTCCATACCTTACTGTTCTTTATACTCAGTGCAGTGTTGACTAAATTTCTGGACTTATTTCAATAAAAAACACGTTTCTTTGTTTAAACAGTATTTGTGATAAAATTTATTTAGGTTAGGGTTGCGACACATTTTGAGTGTCATCCTAAAAGCCGATGTTGAAACCGCAAATGACTAAAATGTGCTTTAGCCCAATGCATGGTGATATTTTTTAGATGGACGATGAATGCGCCAATTATTGTAAATTCGATATTTTAAAGCTGTGACAAAGTTAGAAAGATCTTCCATTTTTGCGTATGCATTATTATTATTTTGTAATCTTGCTGCTGCGTGGCATATGCTTGCTCCATTTGACGTCACCGAGTTGTTTGCTCCGAAACTTCGCGTAAATACGGGTTAGGACTCCTTAGAAAGTCCCCCACGGAGGGCAATCCCACCACCGGCCTAGATCCCTAGCGTAGATAATTCGCCGTAACCCACATTTCCATTTTTTTTTAAATCTCACTGAACCCTTAATTTGGATTTTTGCACATGCGCTATTGTTATGCAATAATGTTTACATCTAGCTGTTGCCGTTCGCAGCGTGGAAATAGCGTTGATTTCGACCGCATGCGCTAGCCTATTATATAAGTAGATGATATACTTGCTCCATTTGACGTCATTGAACTGTTAATTTGGATTTTCGCACATGTATTATTGTTATTGCACTAACGTTTACATCTATCCGTGGCTGTTCGCAGAGTGGAAATATCGCCGATTTTGGTTCTGCATACGTTAGCGCATTATTTATATTTTATTCATTTTTTCGTAATTTTCATCTCTTTCAATATCCGATGGTGTAATGATAGAAAAAAGTGTGAAATACCGTAAGAGACATCTGTATCATTTTGATGTCACAAGTTTAAAAATGCGTTACAAACTCATTTAGGTTAATTAATCGGGCTTCAAAGCGAAAATTACGTAGCGAGCAAAATAATTTCGGAATTTTTATGATTTTAGTTATTTGGAATAGCTCTTTGAGAGTATCAAGATTGAAGATTGACCTTTTCCCGAGACAAGACCAAGAAATAAACCATAGATCAATATTTGAAATAAGCGTTAATATTTCGATAGTTTAATGAACCGTAGAGCAAGAATATAGATTAAGCGTTAATATTTTAATAGTTTAATGAACCGTAGAGCAAGAATATAGATTGAGGATGAGGATCTTAGTTTTTCTGAAGCTCACTTTAAAAATGTAAGTGAGATAAGAACTGCCTCATCGCCGAACTGCAACTACATCTGCATGACCTAAACAAGGCTTCGATTTTCGAAGCTGAACAAAGAGAGTATGCAAAAGTTTCTTAGAAATTCAAAGAAGAAAACTCCCATCGCCGAACATATCAATCACTAAAGAACTACGTTTGAGTGGCACATACAAACCTCTGTAATACCAAGACTGAACAAGATCTCGCACTTCGTTCTTATGCAAGCAGCGGCCTCACCATGGCACAGTGGTTATGTCACTGAAAATGGTAGACAGCCGAAGTGTAAAGGTCTCGGGTTCGGGTCCCATCGTGCGGCTGTCAATCTAATGGTCTGGAGTTTTGGCAGGTTTCCTCCAGATGAACGTGAATACGCATTAGAACTCCTTAGAAAGTCCTCCTACTAAGACCCTTGGCAGATCGAACTAGTGTATCGTTGCCTTCCACAAGCTCTCTAATCCAGTGGTTCCCAACCGGGGGGTCGCTACCCCCAAGTGGGTCGCCATGCCTTTTCAGGGGGGTCGCCGCAGACCGATTTTGTAGGAAATGAATGGCAAAATAGTTCCACGTTTCTCTGTCATGAGACACGCTTTCTCCCTTTTCTCTTTGTAAAGTAAAAATCCTTTTTCTCATCAAGGCGCTTGTATCAAATCTACAAAAACTGACGCATGGAAGTGTATCTTGGAGTGTTAACCAATTTTGAATATGTGTGCACTAAGGCAGAAGTATCGGAAATAGAAATTGCTGTTAATTTAAGGTGAGAAATTATTAACCTCCTTGAAGCTCTTAAATCTGAAATTCAAAAATATATCCCAGAGCTCATAATGAACAAGAGGCGACACTAGTGCGAAATCCATTTCACACATCTTTAGATATCGCCGATCTTCCTGATCAAGCGCAGGACGAAATTTTGAATTTGCAAAATGATTCCTCAGCACGCTGATTTATACCAAGAAAAATCTTTAATTCAATTTTGGTGCGCTATGTGTCACTCATATCCGATCATTTCTAAGCTTTCGCTTCAAATGTTAGTGCCATTTGTATACACATACATGCGTGAAGTTGAATTTAAAACTCTTTTGTAGATTAAGACAAAAGCCAGTAATAAATTAGATGTCCAAGATGTGGTTGGCTTTGACCAATATTCAGCCAAGGATAACATAACTTGTCAGCCAAATACAACCTCAGTCATCCTAATAATAATCAGTACGGAATAAAAAGATAATCATTTTTAAATTCCAAGATATATTTTTTTCATTATTCATTTTTTTTTTTGTTTTATTGGTCAAACGTGATGGATGGAAGAGGGGGGGGGGGTCGCGAACATTTTTGAAAAATCTGAAAGGGATCGCGATTAAAAACACATTGGGAAACACTGCTCTAATCCATAAGCTCTTACGCAAGCAGCAAGAAAACTCTGGCCACATCTCGGCCAACTGTCTTCACGCGACTCCTATCTCGCCTTTCGCGCGTTTGCGCGAGCGACTTCCATTCAACGTTACGAATGTCCGCTCGGAAGACGTTCCATGGACCGTCCGAGCAGGAGAAATATTTTGCGTCTTCGGTCGATTTCCCGACTATATGCTCGCATACCCTGATTCATCTGAGATTATACCTATTGCTTTAGGGATGTTTTTAAGGAGCTATACTGTATAAAGTTTCCACTTCAAATTGATGTAGAAAGTGATTTTTATTTACAATTGGGATAGTTTATTTCTAAACTTCAAATAATGATGTTAATTAACAGTTATATTTTAAGAATGTAGTAACTTTTAACATCCATTAAAACCTAAATATAAATATGCAAAGTTTTACAGTTTAAGCCTTTATTTTACAGTTTTACCTTTATTTTTATAGCCTTCAAAGTATATCTAGCTCTCTTAAAATCTTTTCTTATTGAATAACAGCATT
Organism: Cheiracanthium punctorium; assembly: GCA_038373885.1. NCBI lineage: Eukaryota > Metazoa > Arthropoda > Arachnida > Araneae > Cheiracanthiidae > Cheiracanthium > Cheiracanthium punctorium. Next base: position 619,958 of record JAWZYV010013596.1, on the reverse strand, counting down.
TTCAGTGGGAATTCTTCATTTAGTTTTATTTACACTCTAAGATTTCCCCCCAATTCGTATTCACCAGAATTAGAGTAGATAAATTTGTGCAGAGCTGATTCAACACAGATTTATTCAATTGGTTTAAGGCGTGTTTATTTTAATAACATACAAGCAAATTCATATTCAAACGAAAGATGTAAATATTTGAGGAGCTGGTATCGTTTGCCCGCACATACGAAGTGAGCAGCTTTTCCGCTCTACAACAGCGATGATCATGGAAAATGTTCAACGAGTAGTATTTCATAGTGAGAAAACTGTATAATGTTGATGAACATTTTAGGTAGATAATTTGAAGCATTTTACCCCGCATTATAAAGGGTCAGCATAAAAATGCAGAGAAAACATAAGTAAATGATTTTACAGATGAACAAGACATTCAAGTATTTGTATTGTGTATAAGCGAAACTACTCGAAGGCTGTCTGCCTTAGGAGGATTGCCTTGGGTGAAAAATTTTTAAGGTTTTCTAACGCGTATTCACATTACATCTGGAGAAAACAGCCCAAAACTCCAGACCCTTAGACCGATGGCTGAGCAGTAGGTCCGAATTAGGGACCTTTAGACTTCTACCTCTTTCGGTGTCTTTATCTACATGGCAAAGCATGGGTTTTATATATGTGTTATAAAATATATTAGTGTTATTTTCCGTAAGCTTATGGCTGTAACTTATTTGCAAAGAAAACAAATAAGAAAACTTTCTTTATTAATATTATTATTTCAACTCTGCCTCCCCCTTTTTCATTTATAAAAGTGTATGCTCAGGAATAATGGCTTTTTGAACAACCTGACAATTTTATTACTGAAGACGCATTTAAAAACGAGAAACTTACTCGTAAATAAGCATAGATTAAAAAAAAAGAATCTCATTTGATGAAAATCTTTGCTCTTTTTTAAGTGTGTTATTCGAAACAGTTGAATACTTCCCAAATTAAAAAAAATGTTAAAAAAAACTTATTAATTTAGAGTTAAAAATCTTCCTCTGCACCTTCTGCGATGGACATTTCATGCATATTTATAAACAACGGAAAATACTTATTGAACACAAAGACTTGCTTGCAAAAAATAGTTTTTCACGCATTATTATTTTTTTCAGCGTTTAAATTTTTTTTCGAAACGCAAAGAAATTTATTGAAGCAGCAAAAATTGAATAGACAAGTATTTTTTTTCTTTTCATCGACATGAACAGAGTCTTTTTTAAAAATGAACTTTCCTTTAAATCAACATTTTTTTAACGTAAGTATATTCTTGGTTATTAAACTTACTGGATTAAAAAAGTGTATACTTTTAATAAAGAAGAATTTTTTAAAAGTATTATAATTACATCTGTATATACTTAAATTAAATGAATTAATAAATTATTTATTTTTTAGAACTGAATTAATAAACCTTTCTTTGCTGAAGTAATTAATATACTTTACGTTTCTAACTGAGGAATAGATAAGATGAGGTCCTATTTAAAACAAGAGGTTTTGTAAAATATTTTATTATTTCGCTTGATAATGAAAAACGTGTTTAAAATTAAACCTGAAACAAATAGATATTGAATATTTTCATTTTTTATCCATGCCTTACAACTAATTTAAAAAATCACTTCGGGACTGAATTGCCGAATATATGCGACATAACTTAATTCTATGAACCAGGGGTTAAAATAAGTCACGGCAGTCACAGCAAATGCCGTGACCATGAGATTATCCAAAATACCCACGGTGATCAACGATTCTCTGAAAGTAATAAACTTCATGATTTGGGTACATCGTTCTAGATAGAACCAAGACACTTCAGAATCACATAGCAATGTGGGTTCGGAAATTTTTAATTTTTTTTTCATTTACACTTTAATAATCAGACTGGAATAAATGGGGCATTCGTCTAATTTCTTAATACGACAATTTAACCTATGCGGCGCAGATTGTTTACTGTATTTTTATACATAATCATGAAAAATTTCAAGCGGATAGTACTAGATGTTACTAGGCTTTTGTGCATAATTTTTGAATCCTTTTGGAGTAATGGCCTTAAAAGTTTTATACTGGAGAGTGTGCTCGGAATTGTCAGAGAATCAGTGAATAAGTGAGTCATTCTATATTTTTTTTTACATAATTATGGAACATTTCAAGCCAATTGAACCCAACGGTGTGAATTTTATTATATTTTAAACTAACCTTTTAATCATTTTGGAGTAATGAGAGTAAAAATTTTGTTTTAAAAAGGTTGAACCGGAATTTTTGCAGAATCAGTGAGTCGGGGATCAACGTAACTATTTAGTAGGATGTTTAGTACTGCAGTAAACGCGAAATTTCATTAATTTGGTGTCTGACGATAAACAGCAATGTTCATATGATCAGCTCAATTGCAATTTTGAAAAAAATTCTGCAACTGTATTTTGCAAGGCTTTAAAAATTGCGAGTCTAAAACTAGAGTTCAAAATAACACAAAATTAGCATTTCGAACGGTGGTCGTACAGCAGCGGATGATAGCAACTAGAAGGAGCCCTAGAGATATGAAGTTTCAGAATATTTTCCTCGAAAAATGTAATTTATATCTAGTGCGTAAAGGAAGGAAGGAGTCATTTCGAATACTTGTCACACTTAAACGAAAACATTTGATACCGTTTGAGTTTTATTGATACTTATGGTGTGCAGATCGCGAGTTTGATGGTTTAATATCACCATCCGCTCCTTCCCTGCGAAAAAGGAGATATGGTTGTATTTATAATCTTTAAGAAAGATTACTGATAGGAAGATTTTTTCCTTTTTGATTTCATCAGGATTCAGTGTGTTTTACATAATCTACTCGAAACATAGTGGTAGAACATCATCAGACGCTTAACAACACATTCAGAAAATATCCTGAAGAAATTTCTAAATACGTGTGCATGTTAAATTTTATGGTAGATTTTAATTAATGTCTGATATTTGTTTCTTAATTTTTAATTTTGTATGTATCCATTTGTTTTATACAGTGGAACCCGTTTAATAGGAATATCCAATTTCCCACGAAAATGTATTCTAATAACAGAGACATTCAATTATCCGGGATGACATTGACTAATTATTACGATTTGGTACGTTGAAAATTTATTAAAATTAGCGGGTTTGACTGTATGTATTTTTTATAGAAATTATTAGACCATATTCCAAAATTTACTAATAAGTATGTATATGAAAATGAAAATGAAATTCTTTTTACAGTGAAACTGTATTTAAAATATTTTCAAACTAGAAAAATGAAGTCCTATTTCCTAAAAGTAATTTTTCAAAAACTTGCACTTGTAGCAATGCAATCATTACTCAGTTATCGGATTTTAATGTTTTGAGCACTTTGCAAGTCACTAAAGAACATTTCCTAAGATGCGGGAACATAAATTAAAGTGACTGAAAAATATTATATAGTGCATTTGCACAGGCATTTTTATTTGTCTTCTTTCATTAGTGTTTGGCAAGCATTTTGTTGAATTCGAGAATCTCAATTTTTTTTTCTTTTTTCAACACTTCTGGCATTCGAATTCAAGACATCGAATTTAATTTGTTTTTAAAATTGCAATCAGAGAACTTTTATCGAATTCTTAAGCGTAAAAGATGCAGTAATTTGTCCCCAAAATTTTATTTTTGAATTTTTTACATCTAATTTAATATTATGCTAAAAAAATAATAACGATTCGCGACTGCATTTTAAAAGGTAGAACTGTAATTTTTGAATTTCAATTTTTTAAATATAGGGGCATCACAAAAGTAACATTTTTTTAAAGTCTTAAATACATACGACCGCTTATGAATACGGCACCTGATAATATCACCTGAAAAAATTATTATTATTTTTAATCGTGGACCCCCCCTTTTCCTTTTACTGTGCTTTTATTTAGTTTCTTAACTGGTAAAAATAAGAATTTGATAAAGTCTTCTAAGATATTTACATGCCAAAAATTATGTTTTAACGAAGTAAAATTGATAACTCTTTTGCGAGGGGTCCAGACCCCTTGGACTCCTCCCTTGTGTACGCCACTGACCAGAGATATTACAGCAAAATTTATTTGGATGATAACACATTATGACAAAGATCAAATGATTGAAAATACAGCCTCATGTGAAATGAAGAAGATGATGAAATCAGTATTGAGTGTTACCACCATTACTAGATATAACCGCTGCTACACTGCCCGGCATTGAATGAAAGAGGGTTTGGGAACTTCATGCTACTTCCACACAGTGCCAGAGTTGATCTGTTGTAGCAGCAGGGGGTGCATTGCGGGAAAGTCACTCCGCAACCATCGAGCAAACGTTTTCGATAGGAGATGGATCGGGAGAACAAGGCGGCGAATGCAGCAATGCAGTCTGATGGGCGACGAAGAAGTCTTGAACATTGTGTGCCACATCTGATAGTGCATTATTCTGTTGGAATATGGCCGCGGGCAAGTCCTGACGGTCCAGAGGATTATGAGCCCGAACACCTCAGAGTTATGGAGCTGGCTGGTCAGTGTACCGGCAATATAAGCTAGGAGAAGGGAGTGCGGGAGTGGTACACAATACCAACCCAAACTATAATACCGGGTGCGTGACCAGTATTGCAATACGTAAGGTAAGAGTTCAGCAGTCTCTCACTACATTGTCTCCAAACTCCAATCCGACTACCATGGTGCTGCAGAAAGAAACGAGATTCATCAGTAAAAAGGATGTCGATCCATTTGGTTGTTCATGCCCACCATTCATCGCACCATTGCTGACTCAAAATCTGCTGGTTTTGATTCAACTGTAAACGCAGTAATGAATGTCTTGCGCACATCCTACTCTTCTACAAACGACGTCGAGTGGTACGTGCGGACACCGATTGTAGCGCAATAGACCGAATTTCTCGTGATATGGTTCGCGATGTGGCAGAGCAATACAGGCACACAATGTGCCTGTCACTACGTGCAGTGGTTCTATGAGGTGGATGCAATGGGACTCGTCGGTTCGTCGTTCCCTCCTGCATCCAGCGATTACAGATCCGTGACACAATTGCTTCGTTCCATCCAACACGATCGGTAATTTCTCTGAAGGATAATCCTCAATCCCATCGTTCAATAATAGGCCACTATATCGAATTCCGAAACCTGCTCGAAAGATACTTGTTTTCGTCTACGAAGCATACTGAAGTTGATTACACAAAAGAAACGCAAAAAAAAAAAAAAAAACAACAACAAAAGAAACCCACCAGTAATTCAAAACTGCCTTATTTTCTCCCTTTATATGGCTTTTGAAGGTGGCGCTACAGGCGCCAGTGATGTGCGTCTGCGCTGAAATGTTAATAATTTGCATATCTCATCGCCGCAAACGCATGACTCAAATTTCACTTCATTTGGATGCTTCCTTCTTGGTGCTGCATTGTGAATGGCCAACTATGTAGATTGAAAGTGAGGGTTTATAGTATGTCATATTTCGAAAAGAAGCGCACTTCTGCCGGATTCAGAACTAAAAATCTGCAAGCCGAAAGAATTTTCACTCAGATCTAAATTTAAAATGAGGGCTTATAGCATTATTTTGGAACGATTTTCACTTTTGCAGAATTCATAACTAAATTCTGCAAGCCTATCACATTTTATCTGAGGTATGAATTTAGAATGAGTGTTTATAACATACAGCTATATTTCGATACGAAGCACACTTTTGCAGAATTCATAAGCAAATTTTGCAAGTCTATCGCATTTCCTCTGAAATATAAACGTGGGGCTTATAACATATCGTTATATTTCGAATGTTACTTTTACCTCAGAAAACGATAATAAGGCTCCACTGTGGAGTAACTTCTCGGAATATGAAGTTTAAGAATATTTTTTTTACAGAAACTCGCATTTTTATCTCTTGTATGAAGGAGGGAGAAAGTAATTTCAAAAATACTCCTCAGCTTAGGCGAAAACATTTGTTTCTATCTAGGTTTTATCGATGCTTTTAAAGGTCAGCGCAATAAGATAAAAGATTTTATTTTCTTATATTCTTTCCGTCTAGTACGTAAAGCACGGTTATGAAACAGTTCTTTACAAAGTATCGCAAAGTAAATGATTTTATCTTCCCTATTTTTTACCATTTACTTTGTTTCATGCACTGTATTCAAACATTGTAATATAATTCTATAAGGAGTTCAGATTTTACATTCAGAATAGTTTAAACTACATTAAATATATTTTTAGAATGACTGAATATATTTCTATATTCCTTGGATGGGAAATGGGCATTGTGGATGTTTTCTAGATGAAAATATCTAAACGTTCGCTTTCTAAATTTTCTAAAAAAAAAAAAAAAAAAGAAGAAGAAGAAAGAAAAATCAACGTTATCAGACTTGATGAAATTTGTCATGTCGATTACCGGACATTTTCTTTGAAATTTGTACACTTATGTTCAGAGTAAAATAATGCGAAGTGATGTATTAGAGTTCTTTTGTTCATATAATGTTGTATTTTCAGTTTACAAATATTTTATATATATTTTTTAACTTTCTTTTGTCATTTCTGTTACTTTTATGCTAACAGATAAGACATTTCAAAGAAACAAAATTCATATGTCTAAATAATTCCACAAGGACACGAGTATGGACATTAATTTAGACTAAAAAATTAATTATCTAAATTAATAAAATGAATGAATGAACAAATAAATATTTGTACTTCATACAACTAATTACGGTAACAGACATCACATGCAATAAAAATACTTATCACAAATAGGCTTTTGCTTTTTCACCTAAATGCCCAAAACTCAAGATGTCTGCTTACATTTCTTTTTTGACAACATTCAAATGTTAAACAGGTGTTCCTATTTTCAAATTTCAATTCTGTTGTTTAAAAAGTTAAAAATAATGTATGGTAACAGACATAGCACCAACGACCGGACGGCTATGTTTAATTAACAAAAGTCTCGTATTTTTCTTTAAATCTTGAGAAAAAACTTTTCATAATGTAATTTAAACTCTATTTCACAATGTTAAAGCACGTCAGGGCAGAAATTTTAGTTTTAGGACAGTAATTCTGCGTAAACGTTTTATGTTCTATGATCCGGACAGCTTTATTACGGTATCTTCTCTACTCATTAAAAAAAAAAATTCATTATATAGTATGTTTTTTAAACTATTATTTCCGTACTGGAAACTGTCTGATAAAGCCATGACAAAAAGAACAATCATTTAAATTTTCATATACCTTGTAAAAAAATTTTTTTTTACACGCGGACGGCAAATGGCACCGAATTTTGAAAATGACCCACATATATCATCATTACTCGAGCAAGATATCAATAAACTGCACTGTTTACACTTTCTCAAGAATTCAGCAAGCTAACTTTTGCAAGCCTATTACATTTTTTCGAGTAAAAAAAAATCTAAAACGAGAGAGTCTAAAATTACATAAACTTAACATTTCGAATGTTAGTTTTACTTCGCCGAATGATAATAAGGGGAAGGAATTCCCGGCATATGAAGTTTGAGAATATTTCTCCAGAAACTAGCCATTTTCACCCAGTGCATAAAGGAAGGAGAAAGTAATTTCAAATGCTCGTCACAGTTCGCTGAAAACATTGGATTCCATCTGGGTTTTATTGATGCTTGTAGGATAGATGCATGGGTGCTGTGACAGTTTATAAATTTTGTTTTCCAACTAAAAAGTAAAGTAACGGCATTTCTTCAGTGTTTTCATATTTTGTTTTTCATTCGCGTCTTATTTTGATCAAATGTTGTAAACAAAATACAATTTAGTCTTATTTTGCTGTTTTTATTTGTTATTTCTGCTTTATTTAATGTATTATACAAGAGAATTTACAGTAGACACCCCTATAACACGGAGCCCTAGAGCTCGGCAAAAAATTGCAATCGGGTTCCCTATAACTAAGGTGACCCGGGGCCGTCGTTATTAGCAACGGGCCTGCGTATGAGTTGCCATCACTAAAAATGAGTTTATCATTGAGGCCTGTTTTCCCCCAGTGACACTGTTCTATTTTTTTATTCTAAGTATTATAAATGTTATATTATTTTATTATTTTAAAACAATTTTTTATACTTTTGTCGTACTAAAGAACTTTAGATGTAGGTAATCGTTTTGTGAATCTTGCGCCATTTTCTTTCATGAAAATTTATCCTAAAATTCGAGCATTTTGCTCTGAATGTAAAGGTACGTGAACACTTTTATAATGTATTTAAAAATTCGAAAAATATGTATGTAAATCATGTTTAGTGAATAATTATTCATGTGTTATTTATAAATAAATTATTTTAATCAGAAATCGCGTATTACTTACTTGAGTAGTTTTTATTCTTGTAAATAAGCATCACGTTGTGATACTATTTAGACAATTTAATTTTGCCAGTTGAAAATGTTATTTATCAGTTATACATGCCTTGATTATGTGATTCAGACTTACATCTGGTACAGTGCAGAAATACAGTAAATTATAAATTATTGATCTTTGCCCGTTTATACAGAAACTTCAAATGTAGTTAATATTTTGTACAAGCGTTCATTATGCTTGCTCAATTCCAAAGTTCCATTGAGAAAGCGACAAAAGAATAATACATACTACATGAAATTTCTTTATTAAAGAATAATTAATTCAGGGATCGCGCTATAGAGCGTATTTTATCAATTTTCTCCAATATACAGGATATCCCGAAAACACTGAAATGCGCTTTAATACATCATTTGTTAAAGATTAATCTTGAATTGTTTAAAATAACGTAGGAAATACGACTACGTTCATGAAATATTCATTATAAAAATATCTTGTGTATTTAGTTATTTTAAAGTATATTAACTATCCACTTGCGAAACTAAAATAAGCAATCGTGAATCATGAGAGTAAGCGCTACTTTGTTTTTCCTTCAAATTATATGCATCTATTTTCTTTATGTCAATATGTATCATAGCAAACAAATTAATCATGAGTTCGTATGATTGTTCGTTGAATTAGTAACACAATTACTACTTAAAACTACATTAAATAACGTTTGAAAGCACTGGGAAGGTTAAGAAATGCCTGATGTATACGTGAAGACTCGAGCATCCGTAGGCCTCTTTGGATGGCTCATCAAAATACACGCGCAGGCCCCGGGTGACCATACGTTCTCGAAATTCGAGGACAGTCCCTAAATATAGATCTTTTTTATTCTGTCCCCAAAAATACTTTGACTTCTTGGGGACGCGAAAAGTCCCCAAATTTAAAGATTTGTACCTTTTTCCCTGAAAGTTTCCGTTTAGTTTATTTCTTTCAGAAAAAAAAAAATAAAATAAAGAAAAATAAACCAACTAAAAGCGCCATCTACTCAGAGAAACAATGAAATTCGATCTCTGGAAACGTTTGTTGTCATTGTGTATGTAGCGTGTGCAGACATTCAATAAAGTATTCGACTATGAGCCAAATTTCCTATTTCAATTTTGTTAATGAATAATCACTTTTCATGAAGAATCATGCTTTAATATGAAATGGACGTGCGATATTTTTCTTGCACTCGAATACCTTTTTTAGAGGGTGTAAAAAATTATCACAAGAATGAGCCAATGTAAAAAACAATCACAAGAATGAAAAATTATCACAAGATGAGCCAATGTAAAAAACAATGTCTTCTGAAAAATACAAATACTACGACAAGAATTAAATTTTGAATAAATTGCAATATTTAAACATGATGGTCCTTTGATATTTCTGGTTTAAATAAATATTTATAAATGCTTGAAATACTTCCACTAATTTATTAGAAATAAGAATCCACAATTGATATAAAAAGCTATTAGAGTTCAATTTTAAGTATCAAAGTCAGTAAAGATTTAAATTATGGGTATACTGGTGTACATGGTAATATGTTGTGTCCTCGATTAAGTCCTCAAAAATATTTTCTTGTCTCTCCAAGTTTTCCTTGGATTCGAGGACAGTGCTTGATTTGTCCCCAAAATACTGTTAAGAAATATGGTCACCTTACCCACAACACATTAAAAGAGACTCGTTTATTGTCTGTTTTTCTAATTGTGGTGTACATTAAGCGTATCTAATAAAACTTTTGTATGATTTATTAATGACTATGTCATTTTATCTCTCACCTCCTTTATTGAAAATTGTCCGGAAAATGTGTCCCAAAAAGGCGACATAAAAATGCGACTTAATTTACATATATTTAAATACTATTAGCTCACAACAGCTTTAGTCTATTGTTACAATATTTCGTAAGCTGTAGAATAGGCATCACATGTATTTTTTACATATATTTAAATACTATTGCTTCACAACAGCTTTAATCTATTGTTACAATATTTCGTAATCTGCAGAATATGCTTCACATGTATTTTTCTATAAATAGATTACAATCCTAAAAATTTCAACATAGGGTTACCCAGCGAAATACACGAAACATGAGAGATAAAATGACATAGTCAATTAATATCGCTTTAATATGGCAATAATGAAACTAAAAAATTAGGGGGGTTCAGGCGGGGGGGTCTCCCCCTGACGAGGCTCGAACAGCCCAGTTATTTTATTCTATTTCAACTTGAGAAAGAAAACGTTTTATTAAAACAGATCTGCGACTTTAAGCAGCGATTCAACAGCGTGGTTTACACTCCAGGTGGAACATAGCTCAGGACCCGTACAACGCGGATCGGTATAATATGGATTTATATAGCACGGAACGTATCTACCGTGTTATGGGGGGGCTCTTACTGTATTTTGTATTTTATAGCCTCTTTTAAGTTGTCCATGTATGGTATATTTAAAGTATCTTTTCCAGGAGTAAGAAACAACTGGAAAATTTCACTATTCTAGGTGTTCCAAAAAGATGGTAACACAGTTTAATTCTTTATCTATTCGAGATAAGTGGACCGTGTAAATTGAAAAAAAATTCAAAATAAGTAAGGAAGAAAGATTGCCTTCAGGAAGAATTCCTCTCGTCAATTTTCAAAATGTTATACTTTTAAAACTTGTATACGATCTCCGTACGAAAAGAATTCCCAATTTGTAAAATGTTGAGGCAATGTACAAAATTTAAGAATTATATCCTAAAAAGTGTCAAAAATATGAATATAGGTTTACTTAAATCATTTTTCAAAGGCCCTTGAAAGGATAAAATAAAGTCGGATGATCCCGTTTCAGGGATGATACGAAAATTCTGAAAGAAAACAATGTTTTGCACTCTTGCAATAAACGTTTACATTCGAATTCATGTTTATCCCCATATCGTCTTTGTTTAAAGACATTTTAGGATGATAGGCTGAAATTTTGCACATCACCTCAATAGTGTATGGGACACATTTTACTATTTGGGAATTATTTTGTACGGGGATCGTATACCAATTTAAAAATTGTAACTTTTCGAAAATTAACGAAATAATTTTTTCTTTCGGAAAAAAAGCACTCAAAATACTGGTGTTAAACGATAAAAGAAATAAAAATTTTGTATAAAAAACACACATAAAATGATACTTATAGTTCCCCACTCTTTTGTGAGACGAGGGGATTTGAATGAGGAAGACTGAACGAATTTTCAGTAGAAACGATCGTATCTTGCTATAAGTATCATTTTAGGTGTGTTTTTAATGCAAAGTTTTTATTTATTTTATTTTTTTCCTTGTTGTAGTTTCTTTCTCTACCTTATTATGAACATTTTTCTATTCATGATGGCTACTTATTTCTAACAGATAAAGAATTAAACCGTGTTACCACATTTTCGGGACACCCTGTATAGTTTATATGATTTGTCATTTACATTTCATTTATGTAGTTTGTGTTTTATATTAATCAGCTATTTGCGTCTTCGAATTAATTTGTTAAAATCACGTTTTTCTGTTTTGATCCTTTATAACTTGAACTGTAACCTTTTTTTTTTTTTTTTCCACTCTAACGGCCGGGTCCGCTGCGACTGTAGAGAAAAATAAACAACTAATCGATACAGATAAACTGACACTAATGCTGAAAAAAAAAAAAAGAAAAAAAAAAACAGGCTTTGCTCGATTTAACTACCACCACATTGCTATTAACACTTTAACGCGCAGTGTTCCCGCTGCTGGGAACACCAAACTCTGACGTTTGACTATTGCCAGTCGCGAAGAATAGATTTGATTTCTATAAAAATAGTTGCGGGTGACATAGCTCCACGAGAATCCTTTACTTTTTAGCACGTAATTTCTAAAAAAATGGTCACGTTTATTTTTAACAGCACTGACATCAAACTGAAAAATCGAAGAAATGCGAGAACAGCTGGATAGATTGCCCAATGCTGAAAAAGGGCAGACATTGCCATCGCTCGATTTAACTGCCAACAAGATGGCGGACGATCGAAACGTTCATCGCGCACAGCCAGCTGTCGTCAAAAAAGGGTCTCTAGATCTGTGGCACGCGATGAAAGTTTCGATCGTCCGCCATCGAGCGATGACAACGGCTGCCCTTTTTCAGGATTGGGAAAGGGTTGCGCCTCAAAGGGTTAATGGAATTTTAAATAGTGTACCACACAGCCAATGATCTGTTTGGTTCTAGTCGAAAGAGTTCTTTGATTCTGTTGCACGCGATTAACGATTTGCTCTACTGCCATGTTGTTGGTAGATAAATCAATTGAAGCGACTGCTGCACTTTTTCAGCTCTGGGCAGTCTATCCAGTCGTTCCTCGATATCGATGAATTTATCTTAAATTTTCATAATTTTGATTAAATATTACTATATTGATTATAAAGTGAAAGTGTAAGAGAAATACAAATTTATAACTTTTTGCTCCATCGCATGTATATATGTCGACGTTATTACTCTAGCAAAATGTCGATACATTTCAATGTTTATAATGTTTTACTGCTCAAGACACTTTTGCAAGAATTTTGCGAGCCTATTAAATTTTTCGAGTTATAAATCTAAAACGAGAATGTCTAAACAGCATTAACATTTCGGATGTTAGTTTTACTGCGGTAAATGATAACAAGGCTTCCTTCTGTGGAAGGAATTCCCGGCATATGACATTTCAGAATATTTCTTCTCAAAATTACCATTTTTATCTGGTGCATAAATTGAAGAGAAAGTACATAATTTTAAATGCTCCTCACACTCAGCTTAAAAAATTAGCTTCCATCTGGGTTTTATTGATGCTTGTAGGATGGATGCATGGGCGTGTGTCCCTACTAGCACAACTAGTTCAAAAAACGTTCAAATTACGTTGGAAACACTTTTTTGACGTTAAAAAATGTGTTTGAAACGTCTTTTGGACAAATTGTGCTACTAGGGGTGGCAGCTTTCAAATTTCGTTTTCGGCTAAAAAGTAATGTAATCGTCCATGCAGCATTTCTTCAAATAGTGTTTGTCGTTCTTTGCTTTTCATTTGGAATGTCCCTCAGGGGTCTAGTCGATAAGCTACTTTCACATAAGAACACGGAAAGTGAAGCAGTTCCGACCTGGCCAGTGCTTGGGAGGGTGAAAACCTCTCTCTGCTGGGCTGCAGTGGGACCGCTTACGCTAGTGAGAGGTGGTGCACTTAAAGTCTGTTCGTATATCCAGTGTCTTCCAGTTCAAAAAATACATCTGGGGGTGCCGATCTCAGGTGCTAGGTCTCTCATCTTAAATTGGTTCAAAATTAGGAGACCTCTTATTGGCGGCAACTCTGGACGCTCATAAAGAAATGGCCAGTAGCTCAGGGGCTCTAGCACCATGGTGTCGTGGAATATCCGAGACGGATATTTCTCGCTCTCGGATAATCAAATACTTCGGATAAATAGCTGCTTTAAAAAACGCTCTCCTTTTGGTGCTAGCACGATGACTGTCGAATAAAACAAGCGAGTATTTTTGTGCGGGCTGTGTCTGATCTCGACACTTAGACCGATCAACCAATCAAAACACACGGCTTTCTCCCCCTTTTTTTTAAACGAAGGCATTGGCTTTAGAATTTTCGAAGACCCAGGAGGCATCCATCAGCAGTAGAAGCCGGTTTTTGACAGACCCACCGAGCCAGGGAGAGGGGTCCTTTTGTGGGAGCACTTGACACTCCATGATACACACAATAAAAATCCATCAATCTTGTACTCTCCGGTACCGGAATGCAAGTTTTCGCCTACATCCAGCGTGTCGGGAAGAAATAGCATTATTTGCGATAGTGAATACGACAGTGAAACAATAACGATAGGATCGTGCTAGGGCACATCGGATATTTCTCGGATTGTGACGTCATGAGAAGGGAAGGCTTGATTCAGTCGCTACCGAAAGCTTTCCAATACTGGGGGTGATAGAGCCCCAGGCCTTAGTAGCTAGTGCCCGCCCATTGGAAAATGGTTTGAACAAAAATATAACTTAGTCTTATTTTCCCCTTTTCATTTGGTATTACGACTTTTCGAAATTGAGTTTTATGTAAACAAGCTGTAAGCAGCATGTCCTAAAACATATTGAGAGCTTAATGGCTGTGCTTCATTGTGCGTAGCTGAAGGCGAAGAGAAGCTTTATGGTTGAATTTTGAGACTTCTGTGCTCCTACTTCTACAAGACTCCTTATGGGATCTTGACCGAAGTTGGCACATTGATAGTGTCTACGATGGTAGGTGGTTTATGAAGCAAAATGGTAGTGATCGGTCATGTTGTTGAGGAATAATCACTGAAAACAATTTTTCATTAGTTCGCGAGTTCCTCCGAAACCATTCTTGCGATCTTCATCAAATTTGCGACAGTGATAGTGGCCACGGAGCAGATGATACTGTAAGGAGGTGGTAATGGTCGTTCATGCCGTTGAGGTATAATCACAGAAAATTTTTGATTTTGAATGATTGAATTTTGCGTATTTTTTCGTAAACTTCGAAACGAGTGATAAGCAGATCTTGAATGAATGTATAGAAAGAGGAGACTAGAGGAAAAAAAAGCATTTTAAAAACGAATTTATGTTAACAATGCTTTAGCTTTTTCATTAATTAATATTCTTTTAATTATCAATAAAAGTCTTTTGTTCATGACAACTTAGAGAGTTTTACCGGGTCTTACTGATTACATGCATAATTTGATTACTTCCATTCTACCACACCATGGGTCCGGATTCAATTCCCGGCACAGGCTTCGCTGCAACTTAGTCCGTCCCTTCAAAGGAGGTAATGCTGGTCCACCTATTGGGTGCCTCCATAATAAATAGACCAGTAATTCCGGCCTTGGTAGAGGCCAATGCCTATAAACGGCAAGTGCCCGCAATTGGATAAAAAAATAATAATTTGATTAATTTGAATTTTTTAATACTAATAATTTATTTAAAACTAAGCAATACTCCAATAAATATATTAATTAAAAGTTTCAGTGAAATTATATTTTATTTTGAAGACTGAAGCATTAACCGTAGTTTATTTTTTCTATTCCAGAGGGAAGAAATCAAAAAGTTACCACAGTAAGGAGTCTCTGTCAGAAGCTCAATCGTAAGTCTTATATGCATAAGTTATACATTACTTTAATCAACATAGTTTTTTTTTTCTACGGATATAATTTCTTAAAGTGCATTTTTCACTTTTCAAGGGTTCCCAGATAGCGGGGGTAAGGGTTATAAAATGTCAAAAGTCGCCAAAGTTTGCTATTTTTGGAGATTGATTGCCCAGTTTGCCGCCTAAAAATAAGTTACATAAACTGATCCAAGTTTCATAGTCTATATTTGGCAAGAAATTGCCAAACTCCACTGTTAGTTTTTATGGGAAAATTAGCTTCTATGGAAAGGCGTATGTATTAGTGTAAGGTGAAGTGTAGTAAGAATTTGCAAGGCGAAGTTTGTAAGACAGTTTAAGCAGATGATTTTAATTCTGAAGAAATGTTTTATGGAACAAAAAAAGAAAAATACGGCACACTCATGAATTATGATACTCTTTCGAACTTAATGAGAGAAGGAAGACAAATAGGGTGGACAGATGGATTATGATACGCTTTCAATATATAACACTTTAGAGCGTACTTAAAATATGAGAGTGTTTCTTATTTTCCTTCTTTTTCCTTTTAGAAAAACTGAGTTTATTTATCACCTAAGCAGTAAATTATAGAGCAATATTTGTGCTTGCGATGCAGCTCAACACGATTTTGTTGAAAAGATGAACCACTTCTATTAGTAGTGTTAACACAAAAATCGTATCATACGAGTAACCGGACGGCCAGACTATAAAAGAAAACTTTGAAAAAAATGGTATGCAAAATTCCATTTGTTTCAAATTAAAAAAAAATGCTTTAATATTTCGGCTTATTACAGCTCGCGAAAGCATATTACAGTTTGCAAAAGGAGTATTCTACTGTGGGTAGTTACACATTTTTAAAACGTAAGTTGTTAAATGATTAAAAAAAGAAGTAAAATATTATGCAATAAAAATTTATGGCAACATATTATTATTTGAAGAGAGAAAAATTGTCTACTAGTTTTAAACTTGTTTTTTTTCCAAAATGTCAAATATGAACCAGCATTGAATTGAAGGGTATGTTTTTACGTTTTTCAAAGAGAAATACTCCAATTCTATTCTTTAAATATTTGCGAAATGCATGGTACTTGAATTTTGGGGTGCAAATAAGCAATATTATTAATAGGAATGAAAAAGACCGCCAGTCATTATTGTTACATGGAAAAAATACACCAAATGAATACCCGAAAAAGGTACGCACTCTTTCAAATGTTTCTAAATTGAAGTCGCTGGTAACAAGAAGAAATCCACAGAAGTCAATTACAAAGTCTTTAAAAAAAATCTGTAGCAACAATAAATAAGAAAAAAAAAATCTGAAACATCTTCATACTTTAAATACTCACTAAAGTGCTATCTGTTAAAAACTTATTAAAATCCATGCTTCGACCCTAATTTTCTTCAGTATTTCATTAAGTTGGAAAGTGTATCAATATTCCTGAGTGTTCCGCATTTTTCTTCCTTGTTCCATAAAACAATTCCATGGAATCGAAATCTTTATTGAAATCACCTACTAAAACTGTTTTAATAATATTCCCCAAAAATATTCCTACTACACTTCATTTTTATATTGTAAAAACTGTTTCTTAAATGGATCATTATCCATGAGTGTACCGTGTTTGTCTTCCTTGTTCCATAAAACACTCCTTCGGAATGTAAATGTATATTAAAATTGACTACTAAACTATTTTACAATCTTCGTGAATACTTCTCCTTTTCAATAAACTGTATAGTATGCCAATTTTTTTGCCAAATATGGAAGATATCACCAAGCTAAGTTGAGTTTTGGGGGCTTATATTTTGACTCCAAACTTGGCGAAAAATCATCAGAAATTTCAAGACTTGGTGACTTTCAAAATTTTACTTTCCCTTCCCCCACGCACACCATCAGGCAAAACCTTATTGAAAAATGCGTCAAAAACGCGTCGACGCAAATCAGTCCAGAAAAATCGGTCTGCAAAAATATGTTGACAGAAGCAAACGAAGTTATGAAATAGTACGTACTCCAGTGCTAAAAATGTACAAAACTGGTTCCGCCAATTCAAAGAACGTTCCAGTAAAAGATTTACGATTGTTTCAGGCTTTCCTGCAATAGGAAATTGAAAGTAAAGGAATCAGGCGAAAATGTAAAAATCAACTCAACCTTCTATCAAGATCAAATTTTATGTCCGATATTTGCAGAAGAACGTCCATTTCTTTATGTTAATCTTTCAAAGAATGGAACTTCATCAAGCCAAAGCCACCAATCATACTTGGTATCACTGCAGAAACTATCAGTGCATTCCTTGAAAAAATGTGGACTGATACATGTACAATGTATATTCATTTTCAACATATTTCTGCCAGGTCCCAAGACATTCCATCTATGGGTTACTGTGCCTTTGATCTATTTCAAAAAGATCTTTTTAAACGGAAACCCACTACTATCGATGGAATCTAGAAAATTGGAACGAAAAAAAGGAATGAAAATCAATATCTATGGAAATTTTATGAAAATCAGGATGTAGATTTATTGTCCAGAAAAGGGGCTATCAGATAAAACAGAAACAACAACGGAAATGCTTTTATTTTTAAACATTAGTTACACAGCCTAAAGAATTGTCCCCCCCCCAAAAAAAAAATGTAAATTGCTCCTGTAAATTACGTAGTCAATTTTTTAATTTTTTTACTGACTTGAAAAAAAGGAAGATACTTTGTTAACGCGTATGTATGGAGGGTTAAATTTTTTACAAAGTGAACTGGTTTCCATGATTTTTTATTATTGGTAAAGTGATAAATTAGTGGTGGTCCAACATTAATTTAATCACATTTTGATGATATTATTATTAAAAAAATCGTAAAAAGCATGTTTTTATTGCTTAAAGATGTGCCAGGTTATCTGCGGTATGTCAAATATTACCAAGGTTGGCAACTTTTGGCGAATTATCACCAAGTTTGGTGCCAAAAAATAAGTTTCCAAACTAGAACCTGCTTGGTTGACGAGGAACTGCCAAACTCTATGGTCATTCAATGGAATTCAGAAAATTTAAACAAACAAACAAACAAAAAGTATGTTTCTAAATCATTGCGTGAAGGATTGCTGGTGGCTGAAGTGTATCAGAAATTGCAAAATTGGCCATTTTTTACGATTTTCCGCCAAGTTTGAAGCAAAAAAAAAAAAAAAAAAAAAAAAAAAAAAAAGTTCTTAAAACTGATCCTTGACTTTGCTTGTATACTTGTCTAGAATTCACCAAATGAATGTGAATGAATGTGAATATTAATAATTAGTTAATTACACAGAAGACAACTCTTATAGCACGTTGGATGCGTTGTGTGTTGTATGAATTCATGTAGTGGAAGTCACCTAGATCTTACAAACACATGATCATCAACAGCAGTGTTAACAGGCAAAACAGGAACATTTGTCTCATTTATTTACCGTGTGAGTCTTTTTTAGCGTGCTATAGGAAAAAGAGCTCAAAAATTTCTTCATGGGATATACAAATCCCTCTTATACAGGGTGATCAATTTAAAAGAGTACCCAAGCGTTTTCTTATAACTTTTAAATCTGGCGAATGTGGCAACTATTCTAACACTGTATTTACAGTTGTTTGAAACTTGTTTATGTGTGGGAGACAATTCCTAACACTATTGGACTGTTACAACTTTATGAGTGAGGTAAAACAGACATTTTTTTTACATTATCATTCCTTACAGCGAATGTTGAAAATGTTCACCGCCATTTTGAATGCGAACATAAACACGTAGGACCAAGTTTTCTGAGACTATCCGCAACATTGTTGATGTTATTAACGAGATTTCTTTCGTAATGATTTGTCTTAATTCATCGATGTTTTCAGGACTTTTTTAGAAAAAATTCAATTGTTTTCATGTTTGCATTCAAAATGGTGGGAAACATTTGCCGTAAGGAATGATAATGTGAAAAATTTAAATTAAATTATGTTTTTCAAAAATAAAATTAGTATTAAGTAACATTGTGCCTCTCGATATTTGTTTTACATCACAAATAAACACTTCTGCGGTGATGGAAATTGTCTCCCACACTTAAAGAAAGTTCAAACAATTTTACTTCATTGCTAGAGTAGTTGCCACATCCGCAAGATGTAAGGGTAATAAGAAAAACCATCGGGTACTCTTTTGAACCAAGGCCGTAGCCAAGGGGGGGGGGGAGGATAATGGGGGTTTGATCCCCTGCCGAAATTTTTGTCAATGCATTATTAGTTTTTTTTTATTTGTGTTGATTCTAAAGATCAATTAAAGTTGAGAAAACTTAGCGTTACCTATACCTTCCCGAACTTTAATTTTAGTGCCACATATTCCCCACTGAATTTTTTTTTCAGGCTACGGCCTTGTTTTGAACGGATCACCCTGTATAAACCCGTGCTATAAGGGGTCTACTGTACTTATTCGAAAATAAAAAATGGGATAAAAAATCATTGTTTCAAACAAAAATCTTTCTTTTTTCTTTTTTTATAATCTCTCTCTCTCTCTCTCTTTCTGTTGAAAGAGAAATTTTTCTCAGTGTAGTACGCTTTAGTTACGTAGTCTTATGAACCTGTGTTTATAGAGGGGTGTACTGTATTGTTAAATAACTTGATCGGTTTTCTTTTTTAATGAAATATCTGTTTAAAACTGCTCATACGAGCATTTTAACCCTCTGAAGCGCAACCATTTCCCAATGTCGATAAAATGCAGTTGTTGCCATCGCACGATTTAGCTTTTTATCGCACCATTTAACAGAGCTAAAGAACATTTTTGACAGAGCTGGCTGTGCGGCGCCGCCCAGCCAGCTGTGTCAAAAATGTTGTTTATCTCTGTGGCACACGATGAACAATTCGAACGACCGCCATCTTGCTGGAAGTTAAATCATGCGATGGCAACGACTGCACTTTTTCGACATTGGGCAGTCTATCTAGATGTCCTCCATAAATATTTCATTGAAATCAATGACCAAAATGTCATAGTTGTGTCCTCAACCCCGAGGATACCGCGTGTTAAAGGGTTAAACATGTAATATCACTTTATCTCAGCGTAGGGATAAAGCAACAATTGTCTTGCTACAAGCTGATACGGCCTGCTTCGGGAGATATGTTCACCCACTCCGATTCCATCCTGCGGCCCAAGACCATGCTCACGTATCATTCAATTAAGCTCCTCACACGCACGGGCAGTTCGGCCCTCCTATCAGCGCAGCCATCAGCTAATTTAAGATGCAAACATCAGGGCGCACACTCCACGGAAATTGGAGCGACGCGCGCTCATTGTTGAAAAGCACTCAAGTTTGTTAGTTTTCTTATCGTGCCTCTCATTGTTTTGGTTTTGTAAGAGAACTGGACTTGTTGAGCAGCTCGGACGTAAAATTCCGTTCACCAGTCGCTAACTTTCACTGCAATACAACCCAGCGCCTTATCACAGCATGGGCATGGGCAGTTTGGGCATTTGCCTAAGGCCCCACATTAATAGGCCCCCCAAAGTTTTCTTTTAAAAATTGTCTTTACGCTACTAATAATTTGAATTTTTTCAAAAAAAAAGAAATCCATGGAGAATTGGATCGAATTTTTTGAATCATTTCAGAAGTCCGGAATTTTTTTCATTGTTTACTAAAATGCTGGTGTTTTTTTTCTTACTCTTCAGCATTTACGCTTAATATTTATACAAATTGACTAACCCTTTAACGCGCAGTGTTCCCGCTGTGGGAACACCCAACTCTGACGTTTTGACTCTTGCCAGTCACGAAGAATAGATTTGATTTCTGTAAAAAATAGTTGCGGGTGACATAGCTCCACGAGAATCCTTTACTTTTTAGCAGGTCATTTCCCGTCAAAAAATGGTCACGATTCTTTTTAACAGCACTGACATCTGCTGAAAAAAGGAAGAATGCGAGAACAGCTGGGTAGATTGCCCAATGCTGAAAAAAGGGCAGCCGTTGCCATCGCTCGACTTAACTACCAGCAAGATGGCGGACGATCGAAACATCCACAGATGTAGAGACCCTTTTTTGACGCGCAGCTGGCTGTGCCGCACAGCCAGCTGTCGTCAAAAAAGGGGTCTCTACATCTGTGGCACGCGATGAACGTTTCGATCGTCCGCCATCTTGCTTGTAGTTAAGTCGAGCGATGGCAACGGCTGCCCTTTTTTCAGCATTGGTAAAGGGTTGCGCCTCAAAGGGTTAATCATCTAAGAGAGTTTTACTGCATTCTGACTTCATGATTTAAAAGTTTCGTCATGTCAACGCCTGGATACGATACTGTGCAGCGCTAGTGTCCAAGAATTTCACAACTTTTCTTATATCTTAGATATTTCAACTGAGAAATTACATTAAAGCAATGTAATTCATGATCTGCCGGTGTCAAATGAAGAGAAAAAGCTTAAGTTTTATATGTAATGCTATGCATTGAAGGCGATTTACTGAAAAATTGGGCTCGTATCAATGAGCTAATGCACACGAATTTCCAGTTTGTTCGGTAGTTAGGAGGGGGAGATTATGAAAAAGAATAGATTTTTTCAGATTTGACGTACAGGCTTAGTGAGTGCAAGAAATTTCCAGAAGTATCCTGAATTTTCAGGTTATTTTCGTACACTGCACCCAGCTTGGCGACATATCTTATTACTTTCCGAACATGTAGCATGTAAGGAAAGTATTGTCATCATGAAAAAATTCGACTTTGAGATTTTGGTGTATTGACACGTTTTGAAGTCTTCTGAATTCATTTATGCTATTTTTACGAGATGTATGTATGTGTGTTTGTGTGTATGTGAGTGAACACGATAGCTCCAAAACGCTAGATTCGATTGAGCGCAAATTGGGTATACATGTTGTTAACCACCATCGTTAGACCGCTGCTCACCTGCAGTGATCTTTCGATGTCCACTGGAATCCGGGAAGCATCCGAAGGTTAAACTTGTGAAGCAACACTGAACACACAGATGGGAAATCTTCTCTTGCGGCCATATGAAGATGAGAGAGAACAGGTTAAACTAGGGCTCAATGGGTCCGGGGGTTTAAACTCCGTGTCATCCTAAACCGTCTTACGCTGGCAATAGTCTGGAATTATATTTGAGGGAAGACGACTTTGCATTTTCTGAGAGATGACGAAAAGAAAAAGAAACAATTTCTATTGATGTTTGCAAGACGAGACGAGACAGAGATTTGCGATTGCTATACGAAATGAGGTAGCCGAGATGAGGATTCCTTGTCTCGCAGTCATTTGCGATTCCATGGTACGGAAATTTTTATGCATCAGTGACAGTTTCGGTATCCGAGTTACAGGCGTATTCACCAAGTAACACCTGTTTTAACCCCTTCAGACGTTAAATAGAGATCCATTCGACATCTGACCCTGCATTTGGTGGGTTAACACGGATGTCATGTATTTGGTGAATGCAGTCGTTAGAGCTTTTCTCGTAATCATTAGGGCCCCGCCACGACCAAGTGCATAAGACACTGAACATGGTAAATTGCTGAAGGGTGAAGGCCCCGGTTTTGGGATCGCGCGCGTCAGTCGATTTAGAAGCCTGCAGTTTTGGGCGAAATGTAAAGTAAATACGAGGGTTTAGTAAATACGAAATGTAACGTAAACAGAGACCCTGAAAAAGTCCTCTGTCCAAGGCAACTCCCCTAGGTAGATGCCCGTTGTGTAGACTTGTCACAACACCAAACATCACCATCATCTCGTCATCCGTAAGCCATTTGCGTTGTGGCTAAGCTGGATAATATAGGGCAGTGCTTTCCAACGTTTTTACATTTGCGGATCTGTCAAAATGTTGAACAATATTTCACGGAGCAAGGTCAGGCAAAGATAATAAATATTATGTAGACAATGCATTTTATTTATTCAATTAAATGTTATACAAATAGAATTTCTAATTAGAACGACATTGCCTGCTGATTATCTTTCAGTGAAGTTGGTATGCTTCAGACCAGTGTTGGGAAACGCTGATACAGGGTTATTTAAAGAGGAAAACAAATCTGAAAGCAGAAAAGAATAAAATTAATTAAGAACTTTGTAAAACGACATACTTGAAGAAAGAAACTCAGCGAATGATCGCTTATGGTGGTTCAAAAGAGGAAACAGTTGCCACAAACTTACAACAGTCTTCTTCAGTTGCAAAGAAGCTCCACCATCCACACGGCCACGCAGATTTCAACTAAAGAGGAAATAAATATATAGTTTAAAAAACCAAAAAACACGCTTTAGTGATCAATTGAACTAACTAAAAAGAGAAAAATAATTCTGAATATGGAAATAAATTAATGAACGAAAAATAGTATTATTGTGAAAAAAACGTGGGGAGCTTTGTGCTATAGTTTTTGTATCATTTTTGTACTAATCGTACCGATCGAATATTCTCAAGAACTCATATAGGGGGCACCCCACGCTTTTTTCACAATAATGCTATTTTTCGTTCATTAATTTATTTCTATATTCAGAATTATTTTTCGCTTTTTGGTTAGTTCAATTGATCACTAAAGCGTGTTTTTTGGTTTTTTAAACTATATATTTATTTTTCACTTTTTAGTTTGATTTTCTATAAAAGCGTGTTTTTTAGTTTTTTTAAACTGTATGTATTTAAAATTTATTTTTAATTTTCTATATCTCTCATAAGACACTAAGGAGCACTAAGTTGGAAAGTACTACAAAGTGATAATTTATTTTCACTGTGCACCAGGGACGTTGCCAGGATTTTATTTCGGGTGGGCTGGGTATCAAATTTAATGCTAAAGTTCAATTGTAAGCTAAGCTTACATTATCAAATTGTAAGCTAAGTAAAGGGTCCCATTTAGCCCCCTGAGCCTACGCCCCTGCTGTGCACCAAAGTATTAATCAACCTGCAGTTAAATACTATCTTCCTCACTAAAAAGGAAAAATAGGTCTCTAATCAACAAATAATAGTGTGTTAAAAAGAATGGCCTTAACATGTTCTTGTACTCAACTCTTCCATAATGTGATGGATGACGATATTTTGTAAAAATACAAAAATTGCCGTGACCAGGATTCGAACCTGGGTTATTGCGGCCACAACGCAATGTACTAACCACTATACGATCACGGCCACAGTAAGAAAGGGTTTTCTTAAGATTGTAATCTTTGGAAGTGTTTTACTTTCGATCAGGATAAGAGATGAGGAAATTATTTAATCCTGGCGATCCTGATCAGGATAATCACATAAACTTATAAAATTATTGTATTGTCACCAGTTCTTCATAAATGTACAAAGTTTAAATTAAATCTGACCGTTTAAAGTGTGCCAAATTTGAGTTCAAAGGAGTCGGTTACAAACATACATACAGGTAACAAGCTAATAAATAAAAGCGTGTTAAAATCAGGATAATGGGATAAACTTATCAAATTATTGTATTGTCATCGATCCTTGATATATCTACAAAGTTTAAATTAAATCTGACCGTTTAAAGTGGGTCAAAATCGAGTTTAAAGGAGTCGGTAACAAACATACAAGCATACAAACATACATACAGGTGAACCTAATAAAAGCGTGTTAAAAAACGATCATATTGTAAAACACAGTTTTTGATGTGTGTTATCTCACGATGTTTTTACCTTTCAAAACCAGTTCTTTGTTGAGTGTACACGTTGGCAGAAAATAAACATTGTCTCTCTCTGCCTCTTATTTGGAACGATGGACCTGAAGATGATAAATTTGGAGAAATGTTTAAAAACTTTGTAAAATAACATACATAAAAGGTACTTATCAATCTGATTGGTGTACCTTGTATATGTGCAATTTTACAAAGTCTTCATTTATATCACCTTTCAAACACCAGTTTTTTTTAGCAGTGTGTAAAGAATTCACGATTTAAAAAGAAATCAAAATACTTAGATTTTTTTAAAATTTAAATCAGATTAAAAAAATAAAGTCAGATTAAAAAATAATTAGATAAGATATTTTAAATAACTTTAACTGTTTTATATAAAGATTATAGACAACTGGTAAATACTAGTTATTGATAGTATAAATCTGTAAATAAAATATTGCTTTGGTATGTAAATAAAATAATTTTGTCCAAAGTGGATTATTTTGAAGAATAGAAAAATTGGTTGATTATTTACTGATTTACTTTACAAATTTAAAAGCGAAGATTTCAGAAATAAAAATTTACGGATACTTTATTCCCATAAAATAACAATCATAGTATTATGCACAACCTCTTTCAGCTTGTGGGCCTTAGAAATTTAAATGTACGGTATCAAGTGCCAATCAAGTAGTGCGTTTTTCAAGTAATATAGTTCTTAAAAACAATATATTAAAGACTAATTGATGGATGCAATGACATAATTCCAACTATGTATTTATACTCTTTTTTCTTTTTGCAAATAAAGTTCTTGAAAATATGATGGCACACATAAGAAAGGCAATTGAGTGATTCCAGAGTGAGTGTTTAAAGTCTCGCTGATCATAATTAGACCAAAAATTTGGTGAGACGTATGGTTTTCGTTGCTTTTTTTGTGTAAATATTGTGTTATATTGTTTACAAAAAGAAAAGAAAAGAAAAAATAAAATAAAATCTGTTCACCTAACTTAATTTTTTGTTTAGTTATCAATCTAACTTATTGCGGAGATGTCATATAAACGCTCACAATACTAGGGAATCACCCAACTATTAAATAAAAGTTCTTGAAAATATGATGGCGCAGATTGATAGAAGTCCATTAAATTATAACTGAACATTTTCTGGGGCAATATTTATGAAAATTAAAAACGAATCTGAAATAATTAAATTTTCGCAATTAATTTTTTTTTCTTAAAAATTGATTCGATGGATTAAGATAAGTGTTTTTCAACGTGCAACTGGGTTAAGCGGGTAAATGGAACAGGTGTCATGAGCTAATAATAGCTCCCAGTCCAGAGGTTGTGCATTACTGGTTTAAATCAACGATTTAAAGAAAAAAAAACCCGATTTAAATAATGTTTAAAATCGCTAATTTAAATCAATTGATTTAGCTACCCGGGTTATGTAGCGGATAGAGAGCTATTCTACCACACCACGGGCCCGGGTTCGATTCACAGCTTGTGGTTGGGTGTCGTTTCGTCCGTCCCTTCATGGGAGACAACCCTGGTCCACCTATTAGGTGCCCTTATAATAAAGAGAATAGGGATTCCAGCCGATAGAGATTTCGGTAGGGCCAATGCTTCTAAACGGCAAGTGCCTGCCATTGGAAAAAAAATAATAATTGATTTAAAAATCAATGCACCCTGTTTTTTTAGGCGTTTTTTTATTATGATAAACCTGGGTTCAAGGAGGTGATATTAAACGCTACGTCCCTCCTTTCCTTGTGTAGAAACCTCCTTTCCTTGTGTTTGGTCCAAAGCATCCAGAAATTTAAAACTGTTCAAATTCCATTTGTCGAGTATAATTAATTTCAAGAAGAGCCTTTCTTATTAGTAAGTTATAACATTAGTTACTTTTATTATTAATACTAGTTAATAGTATTAATGATAAAAGTAAGTATCGCAGTATGGTTTATCGTAGAATTAATTTTTTTCTTCACACACCATACAGAAAAACTACATTTTTTGGGAAGCCATGTCAATAAAGTTCAATTTTCTGCAATAACTTCTAGTTACATTAATACACATCAATATGGTTTGAACGGGAGCCTCATACACAAACTGACACGATTCAGTGGTTATGAGTCTAATAAACGTCAAGAGTCTTATATTTATTCGATTATTTTGCGCCTAAGGAAGAAAAAAGTGAACGGGACAAACTGCAAATGAAAAAACAATTCTTTGAGGGTTATTGGATTATCCTCCTAACCACTCTAAATTGAAGAAGAGCAGCTTCTAAAACTGACATTAATTTGATACATGAAAAGTCTAAATTGTAAACGGGTGTCTGTCTGCTTTGAATCGAGGAAATATTTGTTTTGCTATAAATAATTTGGTGTAATAGTAAAAGATTAGGAATACCCAAAACTTTTTGCATTTATTAAGTAAATAACTAATGTTAAGTGCAGTTAAAATAATATGGTGAATGAATGCTGATGTAAAGTTTAAGATAATATTTTTTTTAAAGTACTTTTTTTCTTCTTTTTTTTTTTAAAGAAAGGACTGTTTAACAGTTTTCGTCAGGCATATTCTAACTATACTTCACCTTTACAAATACTGTTGGAGTGGATGGAAAGTGTACGAATGAGACACATTTTTCTTCCCTATTCTATAAAACACTTCGGAATTGAAATCTATACTAAAATCGCCTACTAAAACTATTTACAATCTTAGGCAGGCATATTCTAACTATACATCTCCTTTGTAATAAACTGTCGCGTTTACCATTTTCTATCCAAATTTAGAAGATATCGCCAAGCTTGCTTCAGTTTTAAGCACATATTTTTGGCGCCAAATGGCGATAAATCATGAAAAATTGCAACCTTCGCAACTTCCAACATTTTATTCATCCACCCACCCCACTCCCGCCCCTGCGAGCGCTATGTCCAGTTTTGGCACATTTGCATTTGAAAAATGCCTCGCCGTGACAAATCGAGTAGACAAGTTATGTCGACGCTAAAAAATCCGATTGATTTTAATAGCACTCAAGTGCTAATAACAGCCTCCCATGTTATAAGATGGCTGGTTCCCACGATACGTAAAACCAAAATGTGAGAAGAGTCAACTCCGCCGTATTGTTGTTTTAACGGCATTCTGTTACAAACAGCGTGGACAGCAAAACTCGCTTAAGAAGTTTTGCAAGGAGATGAAGGCCAAAAACTTCGGGAAAATTTCTTAAACTGGAGTCTAATATTTTAATAAACAAATAAAGAAATTTCAGTATAAATTTGTAGAAATATATTTTGACATTATTAAAATATTATATAACTAATATAAAGCTTCTAATTACTTATATAAATTGCTTTGCTCATTTAAAAAATTAGTTAATAATTTAAAACAATATAACTAACCATTCTATAGTAAATCTTTAAAAAAATTATTCGCTTTAAGCATTATTAGAATCGATTTTACAATAAATAAATAAATAAATAATAAACCCGTTGATTTTTCTTTAATCGGCAATCTTCGCCGATTGGTTTTTAGTTTAAAAAAATTTTTGTTTTCATATCTTTAACTTTTTTAATAAAACGACGAAACGTTTCTAGTCTAGTCTATAGCAAACCGGAAAGCTAAGAATTTCCGCAATCTATTATTCAGTTTCATTCATTTCTTAATTTTCGGTAACCTCATGAATTTCATACACCGTTAAGCATTTCACGGGAAAATACAATCATTTTCAGTACTAAACAATAATTTTTACAAACAATAATAAGTAACTGAAAAAAATAATAATAAAAATAAAAAACGAACAGCACATGTAAACACGCCTTGAAAGTAAACTTAGTAAAAAAAAAAAAAAAAAACTTTTTAAGCGGGAAAGTGTTTGGAACGAAACTTTTTAAACGGGTTGTTTTAACATTGTAAGAAAAGAAAAAAAATCTGGAGTGACTCCGCTGTGTTTTCCAAACACTTACGATTTAGATCATTACCAAACATTTAAATAAATATTAATCGGTGAATAATACAAACATATATACCAAATTGAGACTCAATCGAATGTTCGAATGTACCGTTTAAACGCTAGCGCACTTTCAAGAATTTCCCCCCATAGGCCAGCCATAATGTAAAAGAAATCTTTCTCGTAGCCCCGTTAAAAAACTAGTCCTATACACATCAAAATCAATACCGGTCTTACGATGGGGGTTTATAACCTATATACCCAATTTGAGCTAATCGAATGTATCGCTTAAACGCTACCGCACTTCCAAGAATTCCCCCCTCCATATGCCATAATGTAAAAGATCTTTGTCGTAGCCCTGTAGAAAAACTATAAGTCCTATACACACCAAAATCAATACCGGTCTTGCGACGGTCGTTTATAACATGTATACCCAAATTGAGCTCAATCGAATGCCCCATTTAGGAGCTATCGTGTTCACCCACATACACACAAACACACACATACACACACACATACACACATACATGCATCTCGTAAAAGTAGCATAAATGAATTCAGAAGACCTCAAAACGTGTCAATACACCAAAATCTCGAATTTGAATATTTTCATGATCACAATACTTTCCTTACAATTGTACATGTTCGGAAAGTAAAAATGGGAACCGCAAATAAGAACTTTTTAAGCGGGAACTTCTTAAACGGGTTTTACTGTATTTTTTTTTAATCTTTCCCTTTGCTTCTTCCAGGAGCGAGTCAGAGGCGGAAGCTCGGAACAAAGACGAAATCGAGTCGGACGGAGCGAACAACCGAACAAAGGAGCAGGACACGACAGAAAAATCGGCGGAACCTGTTGCAAACAGGGATGAAGGTGAATCTCTCTTTTTCCTTTTGTTTTGGTTTGTCGCGATACTTTGGATAAACTTACTGCACGATGTATTTTTTTGGAATTTTAACCCTTTGAGGCGCAACCCTTTCCCAATGCTGAAAAAAGGGGCATCCGTTGCCATCGCTCGACTTAACTACCAGCAAGATGGCGGACGATCGAAACGTTCATCGCGTGCCACAGATCGAGAGACCCTTTTTTTGACGACAGCCGGCTGTGCTCGTGTACAGCCAGCTGTGTCAAAAAAAAGGTATCTAGATCTGTGGCAAGCGATGAACGTTTCGATCGTCCGCCATGTTGCTGGTAGTTAAGTCGAGCGATGGCAACGGATGCCCCTTTTTCCAGCATTGGGCAATCTATCCAGCTGTTTTCTCGTTCTTCCATTTTTCCAGCAGATGTCAGTGCTGTTAAAAATAATCGTGACCGTTTTTTTTTACGGGAAATGACGTGCTAAAAAATAAAGAATTCTCGTGGAGCTATGTCACCCGCAACTGTTTTTATAGAAATCAAATCTATTCTTCGTGACTGGCAACAGCCAAAATGTCAGAGTTTGGGGTTCCCAGAGCCGGAACACTGCGCATTAAAGGGTTAACCCTTTGAAGAAGCATGACCATTTCCCTGTAGTGGAGTGGCGACTCCACCATTTGAACACATGTGCACATGAACCCTCAAAGGAAAAACTGAAGAATAAACACATTAACCAATTAAATTTAAAACAAAAATTAAGTACACTTCTAGATTTTTGTGAATATATAACGTGAGTTTTACACTCTTCCCCCTCCTACTAATATTAAATACGCTTATTATAGCTAACGCACTGTAGTGTAGGTAAATACAGCACAGTCTTTAACCAATCGCACGTGCGGAGGGAAAATTTTCCTTCTGAACCGCTCTTGGGATCAGAAGCTGGGAGGAATCATTACGACGCTGCTGATATTATTCCGTTCGCACATTTTCAGTGTGCACACAAGGCCATTTGTTTTGCAATATCTCTTCTGGATTTTTCCTTGGTTTGTTATGCTCGGTTAGTTAATTAATTTTTATTTCATTTTCTTATTATTTACTTTATTTCAATCATTTTTCACTACATTACTTTAATACTTAAGATGGGAGTAAAATAAGTATTTCGGAGCTTAAGCAATGGCATTTTTCAATATTATCCTTTGAAAAAATATCGAAATAAAATAAATCAAGAAAACACCTTTACTAAAACTTATCTTGGTGACGAAATGTAAGACAAAATATGACTTGTTTTCTTTCAGTTGCATGCATTGTTTTCCTTTAACTGCTGGAAACGCAAAAATATTTTAAATTGTAAGGTGCGTCGTATCTGCCTATTTAATTTTCAAAATTTGTTTTGTGAACCTCCTTTTAAATAACCCACGAGCTGCCACTGCAATAGTGATGAGACGGCTTCAGCCCTAGCTCGAGTTGGCTCGGGCTCTGCAATTCACGATTGTGTTCGGGCTCGGGCGGGCTCCGTCTTTTGAGAAATTTCTCCTTTATTGATCATACTCCTTGTAGACAGATTTTTAAAAGTGATTCATGGGAAAAATAAACTAATTATTATCATTATTTGATAAACTTGAATATAAAGAATTAGAAAGCGCATTGAGTTTTGCTGTTATATTTGTGTTTAATTCACGCAAACGGCAAAATTCATGATATTCTGCCGATGAAGTGATTGGCTTCTATTGATTTATTAGCCGAAATTTCAGGGTCGAGCAGTCCTCGGTAAAAGTCCTCGGGCTAAGGCTTTAAAAAATGAGCCCGAACTCATCTCCATCTCCCAGTGCTGAAAAAGTGTAGCCGTTGCCATTGCTCAATTTAATTACCAGCAACATAACAGTCGATGGAACCGCCCATCGCTTGCCGCTGAATTAAAGAACATCTCTGACGTACAGCTGGCTGTGTAGCAGTTGTACGCCAAAATCCAGTGATAGTAGCGTTTAGGTAGTTAAATCGAACGATGTACAGCTGTACGTCAAAAAGTTGTACTGCACTTACGTCAAAATCTAGCAATGGTACCGGGTAGGCAGTTCAATCGAACGATGGACAGCTGTACGTCAAAAAGCTGTCCTACGCGGTATGGCATAATTCTAGAACTTGAAAGATAATAATTTTGCGTAGAAATAAGGCATTTTGAAAGTGAATGGATTTGTTTGCAAAACGCTACTGAAGTTCTTTTTTTATCGCAAGAAACGTTGGCATAATTTTTGTGCCATTATTTTGCAGTTTCGATTTATATCACCTCAAGTTAATAACTGCAAAGCTTGCAATCAATTCATGACACGAGACAAAGAATTTCGCAATTTTGGGATCCGGAAACGAAGGAATTAATTCATCAATAAATGGGCTAAAGAAAACACTCAAAACACTGGTGTTAAAAGATGATATAAATAAAACTTTGTAAAGTGGGGGTATAGTAGGAACCTCACTAACATTTAGTCACACTTATAGTCACACATCCTAGAGTCCCCACTATTCTGTGAGATTTTGTTATCAGCTGAAGATGACCGAATAATTTTTCGGTCGAAACGATCGTACTGGTTAAGATAAGTACCTTGTTATGTGTGTTGTTTTTTTTACAAAGGTTTATTTATATTAATTAAAATATTTGTTTCTTTGAGTGCGAAGAACGAATAAGCAGTTAGTAATTCATAAAAATTAGGCTATTGGCATGTAATGTAAAAGCAGAAAAATCGAATGTATTGAATGTGTACATTAGTTAACTGCATAGAAAAGAATCAAATCAGTTTAAACTAATCTATTATTAGTAAGGACAATTAATCAATGCTAGCTAATAAAGGATTCTGCAGATTAAAAGCTTTATTAATATGCTCGTACTTTCTTATAATCTTCTCCATCTAGTAAACATCTTATCTCAGTCATATCTTATCTCTTAAGGAGAACAATTGTATTTACTCTCTCGGTAGAAGCTAACAGAACTGAACAGGTTGTGATAACTTACTGTCATTTCCCTTTTTTCGAGAACGCTTGAATGGACTATCAACATTCTATTAATTTGACGTCCAGTTTGTATGCGATGTGAATCTGAGCTTGCAAAAGAATAATTGTATATTCATGAATTGTTCTTTTCTTTACTGAGTAAGTTGCGCAGACAACAACGCCCACGCGGAAATAAATGGCATTATTACTGAATTATTTAATAATGTTTAATCAAATGGAAGATATAGTAGTGTAGTAGATACAGACTGTCTTAGATGGTAGCTTATAAACTTAACTTGTTGGTCACAGGAGCCGATTTGTCGAGTTTGGGGCCCTGCGCAAAAGCTTCTTTTGGGGCCCCTACTTTTGGAAACTTTTTCAAAATTTACAAATTTTTAAACTTAAAGAACAATTTTGGGGCCCACTTTTTTTTTGGGGGGGGGGGGGGCGGGTGCTTGTCCTGAATGCTCTCCCGGAAATCGGGCGTTGGTTGGTCCAGTCAGATCACGGCAAACAATAATGTCAAAATATGCAAACGGATGCTGTTTTAGGGCTACTTGACTGTAACTGCTTGCAGGCAAGCTGGAAAACAAAAAGCCATCCTAACATCACTTAGGCGTAGCTATTAGAGATGAGTTCAGGCTCAATTTTTAAAGCCCGAGCTTGAGCGATACCATTTAAGTCGGAGCCCGAGCCCGAAATTTCAGCTAATAGATAAATAAGAGTCAATTACTTCATTGATAGATTTCATAAATTTTGACGTTTGTGCAAATTCGAGACAAATATAATAGCAACCTATTACTGCATTTTCTATATATTCGAGTTTATCAAATAATAATTTATTTCTCCCATGAATCACTTTTTAAATCTGTTTACAAGGAGTATGTTCAATAAAGGAGAAATTTCTCACCAGCCCGAGCCCGAACCTTAGTCGGGAATACAGAGCCCGGACCCGAATCGGGCTGGGGCTAAGGTTTTGGCTTTCGAGCTCGGGCTGAACCCATCTCATTTTTAGTAGCTATAGCTTTTTCATGACAGGGGGGGGGGGGAAATCCATTATTACTATAAGATTTGACTTACAGTAGATTTCACTATAAATATCTGTTAAAAATTTTCAATAGCACCGAAAGGCTTTAAATTCTTTATTGTAAATTGTGTTCGTTACGCACAGAATTATAAACTTTAAAAAATTAATGGGATTTTTTTTAAATTTTAGTATAAAGTTTTCAAAATTCATATCCAATATAAATATTATTTACCGTATAATATTTTGAGCGATCGATTCAAAAGGTGAGTAGTTAGATATAATTAGCATTGCACGTAGACTAAGGAGTGTTCCAGATCACCTAACCCCGCCCCTTATGTACGTCGTTGCCAAGCATACTTTTGCGGAAGAAGGATGCATCTGTGTTTATTGACAAAGAATTGTTGAATATGCATCACTAATATGGTACCACGGGAGAAAATGGACGAGTAGGCATCAGCCAAGTCATTCATTGTTCAGACAAGTGTATCGCACATAGCATGAGGCAGAAGGTTTTCAAGTAAGTAACTACACCTTCTCAATAAAGTATTGGAGTAAAAGTGAAATTTCCTATTTCAGCTTTGGGAGTAATTATTGAGTTTTTGAAAGACGCACAACTCGACAGGAGTATGGAAAGTTATATTAAACATTATTTATCATAGAACATGAATTAGGTTATGTATTACATACATAACCTAATTCGTATTATACGATAAATAATGTTTAACCCTTTGAGGCGCAACCCTTTCCCAATGCTGAAATAAAGGGCAGCCGTTGCTATCGCTCGACTTAACTACCAGCAAGATGGCGGACGATCGAAACGTTCATCGCGTGCCACAGATCTAGAGACCCTTTTTGACGACAGCTGGCTGTGCCGGGCACAGCCTCTCTAGATCTGTGGCACGCGATCTCTAGATCTGTGGCACGCGATGAACGTTTCGATCATCCGCTATCTTGCTGGTAGTTAAGTCGAGCGATGGCAACGGCTGCCCTTTTTTTCAGCATTCGGCAATTTATCCAACTGTTCTCGCATTCTTCCATTTTTCAGCAGATGTCAGTGCTGTTAAAAATAATCGTGACCATTTTTTTACGGGAAAGGACGTGCTAAAAAGTAAAGGATTCTCGTGGAGCTAGGTCACCCGCAACTATTTTTATAGAAATCAAATCTATTCTTCGTGACTGGCAACCGTCAAAACGTCAGAATTGGGTGTTCCCAGAGCGGGAACACTGCGCGTTAAAGGGTTAAGTACATGCTAAACGAGCACATGCATCACAATTATTAAGTTCAAAGAGTCACAAACAATGTGCGAGCGATTATCTCTGTTGCATTCGAACATGGGTATTTGCAAGATTTTGTCACATAGTCGGACTTCTCATCGTTATTTTGTTTACCAGTAAAGCTTCTTTTACACATTTCAGTGTCTTGAATCAGCACAACGCGCTCATGTATGCGAATGAAAAGCCAAGGAGTAGGTATTATGTCCATCCAAGACAGCACAGCAAACTTGCATCAAACTTGCAGCCAGCTTGATTTATCAAGCCAGTAAACTTAAATTAAGTTTGAAAATTTCAAGCGTGTAAGCTTAATGCAAGCTTGAATCAAGTATTCTAGTTTACACTTGCCCAGCTTGCATTAAGCTTGAAATTTCAAGCTTAACAAATTTTCCCCCCCCCAAAAAAAAATTCCTAAATACACGGGGCGCCGGTCGGCGAACTCGCCCCCCATATTTTACTTTGCCACGCATTTTCCACTCTACGCTAATGAATACAGATTAAATTAAACTGTAAAATTTCAGTTTAATTTAATCTGTTTCCATAAAGTGTTCGCGGCTAGAATAGAACCCGGGACCTTTGGGTTGGTAGGAGAGCGCGCTAATCGTTCAGCCACTAAGCTTCGCGCAGCTATGACTAAAGTTTGAAGTGACTTATCACACCCTTTTCTGGCCAGATTGATAAGTGGGCAATGTGTTATTTGTTTCTTTTATTTTTCCATGGGATGCATCAAAATTAAAATAATGTTATGTGTGATTTAGAGACTCTACTAATAGGGAAATAAACATAATATAAACTTAATAGCAGCACACGTTTTAAAACTTTCAAAATCAAGACAAACGGCTGATTTTGAAATCAATTTCGTAGTATAATTGTATTTTATTTTGAAGAATTTCCATACTTGGAAATATAGAATCCTTTTTTTTTAATTCCATGGTCAAGTACATTTATGACTGATGATAAATTATTTTGTAGCGGCCGGAAACCGCCTCATTCTACCACTCATAAAGTGAAGTATATTAACTAACTAAATTGTGTTAATTATATTAAAATTTATTTTTAGGTCTAATTAATTAGCTAATGGAATTACTAATGTTAATTAGATGTAAATAAAACTAAACTCCCCTCGTGTTACACTTCAGAGGGGCTTATCACATTCATTCTTTTCCCTTAGACTTTTCAATGTCCATTCTCCTTCTCGCCTACAGCGACAGATGGCGCCATCCGCGCTATAATCAAGCTAATGGATTGAAATGTCAAGCTTGTATTAATACGTCAAATTCAAGTCAGTGTCAAGCTTGATTTAAGCTTATGTGCAGTCTGGGATGGATGCCAACAACTCCGTACCAGGAAAATTTGGGCTAGTTGTTGGTGTTATCGCTGACACGCTATTTGGTTCTACCAATTACATAATTCATCGTGATCCCTGCATTTCTAACTGGACAACTATTTGAAGTCCATAGGGTACAAGACGCTGGTAACTTTCAATATGGATCTCTCCGTCGGGATCATGTAAGTGGGAAAGAAAAGTTTTCACCGTGAATGTCTCTGATCATATATCAATATTAAGGATAGGTATCATTTACGAAGCTCTCAAAATAGTTCCAATTTTTCAAACAATACGAGACGCCACTGCCTCTTCTAGGGGACATACGCGGGCGCGCATGTGTAGTGCATCTGCGGTTCATTTTGAAGGAGTTTTTGCCAGACACACGAAGGCAGTAAAATATTAAATAGATAAAATAGCATTAAAAATCCAAGTACTATTAAGTGCCATTGAGTTAATGTTGTATTTTTTTTTTCATAATGAATTAGTTTTAATTTTCACTGTCTGATAACTGTACAGGTGACAATAATGGATTCTGTGTCCAACTGTAATGCTTAAACTAGTATGTGGAATTAATTATTTATAAGTAGATAAAGATAAAACGTAGTGGTGTAGTTTTCATTAGTACAAATCAAAGTCTTTATTTTTCGAAGACTAGGGGCCAAGGCCCCCTAGACTCGCTACGCTCGCTTTTCGTATGAGGCATTCGGCCCCTAAATGGCTTATTCGTAAGAAAGACATAATTTCAACAGACATAACCCAAAGATTGGATCAGATAGAATATTACTGAACTGCACATTGCTTGGTTCTTGCATGTTCATGGGTACATAAAAATTTAAACTTCACACTACAGTAGACCCCCCCCCCTCATAACACGGAAGATATTTTGTTATAGGAATCCGTGTTGTACGGATCCTGAGCTATACTCCACCTGGAGTGCGGACTCTGCTTATAATCGCTGGAAAAATTATTTGCACTCCTCAGAAACACAATATTTAATGTTGCCATTCAAAAGTTATATTAATTAGGAGCTAAAGCGTAGTAAAATCAGAACATCTGTTTCAGTTGTATTTTTAATATGTAAAACCTATTGGACACCTTCCGTATTTGCCACCCATGTCGATTTTTCATTACTTGGCGACTTTCGTACATGTAAAGTTAATAATTAGCTTTAAGGAAAAATTACTTCATATGTTTTCTTTGATAAAAACTACGGCAATTTGTTATTCTGTTTTGAAAAAACGAATAATCGATAATTCTAAACTCCTGTTGTCTAAGCGAACTTACTATTTGAAAATTGTCAACTTTGTGTAACATGAGTTATTTATTTCATATACTTTTTAATTTGGTGTAAAATGGGTGTAATTCTATTTCATGTTTGTCAATTTCACGCAATTGTACATACTTGGAATTGCTTTGTTGCAAAGGAATGAATGATTTATCGTAAATCTGGCAACCATTATGTTTTATTTTCAGTTTTTTATTAATATCTTCTAAAATAATTCGATTTTCGAAATTTAACTCAGCTTATCAGGCTCCTTGGAATTTTCCGCATTCGTGAACACGTTTCTCGAAATTCAAATCCCCACGATTTAGGAGAAGGTAGGCCAACAAGCTCTTGACAGCGGGGACAGCGGCCGTTACTTATTTTTAGAATAGAAAGATTCCTTTTTACCTTTGGGACCATTGTTAATGTTACCTTTTTACTTCCTTGTACGTAGTATAAGGAAGTAATGTGATCCCGAAAAATTTTGGGGGCCAAATTTCGACATAAAAACCGATTTTGACTACCTCTAAATTTAATTTAAAAAATTTTTTCGATGCATCTCATCGTAGGCTAGCATGCACGATCATATTAACGCGTCTGCAACTCACTTTGACCAGTGGCGAGTCTACTGTGGCCAGTTTTTCCATGCCGTCTGTACGTACGTATGTATGTAACTCGCATATCTCAAAAACTATTGGTCGTAGAATGTTAAGATTTGATATTTAGGATTGTTCTATGATCTAGTTGTGCACCTCCCCTTTTGGTGGCAATCGAATGGATAGTTTATGTACAGGACCGCCCAAAAGATTCGAAATACATTACGCTCTATGGGCCGAAATTCATTAAGCTCGCCTAACTCAAAAGCTATTAGGCGTAGAATGTCGAAACTTCATATTTTGGATAGTTGTAACATCTAGTTGTGCACCTCTCCTTTTGGTTCCCTTCGACTGGATAGTTTATCTACAGGACTGCCCAAAACATTCGAAATACATTACGTTCAATGGGCCGAAACTCATTAAACTCGCATATCTCAAAAACTATTAGGCGTAGAATGTTGAAACTTTATATTAGGATTGCTGTAACATCTAGTTGTGCACCTCCCCTTTCGATTCCATTCGACTGGATAGTTTATCTACAGAACCGCCCAAAAGATTCGAAATACATTACGCTCTATGGGCCGAAATTCATCAAAGCGTTTTTTAGAGGTATTGGGCTATTTCAAACGACTCAGAAGTGATGTATGCTGTAAAGAGTTAGAAAATGAATTTCTCCATTAAAAAAAGTGTCTTTATCATTTGTAGTTCTGCTACAGGAACGCTCAAAAGATTTCCAATACATTACGGTCAATGGCAATTTTAGGGGCATTCATCCATTTCAAGCACAATACCGTCCTACCACATAAGTTAGGTAATGGTTCGACCACGGTCACGTGCCTCTCTCAAGAACTATGCCAAAAGTCGCCAAGCTTGGCGACTTTTGGTGTACGCGTGTGCATATTTAACTCTCAAATCTCAAAAACTATTATGAAATTTCATATATAAGAATGTTGTAACATCTAGTTGTGTATCTCGATTTTTGGTTCCAATCTACTGGAGAGTTTATTTACAGGACCACCGAAAAGAATTTTAGTACTTTAATGTCTATGGACATCTTCAATATAATACAACTGTAGACAGTCATTGTTTGGTACATGCCCAAAAACTCGCCGTCTGTCCTCGACCTTGGCGAGTTTTGGCGAAATATCGCCAAATTTGGCGATAGTCAGTCATTTGGTCCATGCCCAAAGTATCGCCATTTGTCATCGTTCTTGGCGAGTTTTGGCGAAATATCGCCAAATTTGGCGATAATCTGTCATTGTTTGGTTCATGCTTAAAATCTCGCCAAATTTCGTCGACATTGACGAATTTCGCCGAAATATCGCCAAATTTGGCGCCAAAAATTATTTCGTATTTTGTATAACACTAAAACTTTAACCGTAGATTTTTGAACTTTTGTATTTAGAACTATTGTAATATCTAACTGTTTTCCATATTTTTTTTGACAGCAATCGACTGAGAATTTATTTACAGGGTGAGCCAAATGACTTTAAATACATTGAGGTGTATGGATGCATTCAATTCATTGAAAGTCTGTGGTCAATGACTACTTTGGCTATCCCCAAAATCTCGCAGACTATCTCAAGTTTGTCGGCTTTTGGTGAAATATCGCCAAATAAAGTGTCAGAAGGAAATATTTCAAATTGAACTCAGCTTGGCGATATCGAAATATTTGTCTAGAAATCGCTAAACCTTACTATTATTGATATTTTATCTCTTTCAAACAAATAAGTTTAGAGGAAGTGCGTCGAAAATATTTTTGATCTAATGGACGTGCAAGGAAGTCATGTGTTGGACACATCAGATTTTTTACATTTGTAATTGTAAAATCTTCTATTAGAGTAAATGCTCGTTGTTGCCTTATTTGACGATACCTTATTTTAAGGAAACAAAAATTAATGAACATCTCAAAAGAATGCTCTTCACAATAGTGCACGTAACGTTTATCGCTTTTTCCCAAGGACAAACAAAAGAACTGGCACAGATTTAGGATCTAAGGAGAGTTATACCAACAAATATTTTAGTGACAGAGCACTAGTACCAACTGCCCCCAAACCAAAATTAATGAACATCTCAAAAGAATGCTCTTCACAATAGTGCACGGAACGTTTATCGCTTTTTCCCAAGGACAAACAAAAGAACTGCACAGATTTAGGTTCTAAGGAGAGTTATACCAACAAATATTTTAGTGACAGAGCACTAGTACCAACTCCCTTGAACCCACTAATGAACTGAGAATTTATCTAGAAGGGAGGCAAGAAGAGGGATATTGGAAACAGAAAACTAAACCAACTTTCCTCTAAATCTTGTTCAGAGGTTGGAATTTCCCAAAACTTACATGCAGATCGATATGTTTGAAGTCATAAACAGCAGCTCAAAGAATTATGCCATACAATGTAAATGGTACCGTGATGATAAAGAGAATCCTGCAGATACAGACGTTCGAGAAAGGCACTTTTATTGCAGATATAAATCACAACAAATCTCTTTTGCAGCATTTTATTGCTCTGGTTCAATAATCTCTGGCTTGATTTATTTACTCCAAACACCCTGGTCCTTTCTCATTACGGGATGATTTACAGTAATACACCTCAGGAATGAAGCTGTGTAGTAATTACAGTCTCTGAATTAATGGGCGTTTGGCAAAGAATAAATTAAATACAATGCTAATGTGTAGAAGATTAACGTCCCCAGAAAAGGCAAGCTTCAGTGGGAAATTTAATTGTCCGATTCTCATTTGCCGTTCGTCATCATAGATAAACGCTCCACTTTTTCTTTTATACGTCAAGCACAAAACAGAAGTTTCTAGAAAATCTTCATTTTTGAAAGTTTTCCAAAGAAATTGACAATTGGTAATAATTTCTTTTTATTCTTTGCTTGTTCGTGACTTAGTCACCATAAATATGTATGGACTTTTAAAAAGTTAATTACATTAAGCGTACAGGGCGTCTCAAAAGGTCGTTGCCAAACTTTATATGCTGATCTATTAACCCTTTAACGCGCAGTGTTCCCGCTCTGGGAACACCGAACTCTGACGTTCTGACCGTTGCCAGTCACGAAGAATAGATTTGATTTCTATAAAAATAGTTGCGGGTGACATAGCTCCACGAGAATCTTTTACGTTTTAGCACGTCATTTCCCATCAAAAAATTGTCACGATTATTATCACGATTATCACGATTAACAATGACATCTGCTGAAAAATGGAAGAATGCGAGAACAGCTAGATAGATTGCCCAATGCTGAAAAAAAGGGAAGCCGTTGCCGCTCGACTTAACTACCAGCAAGATGGCGGACGATCGAAACGCTCATCGTGTGCCACAGATC
Organism: Cheiracanthium punctorium; assembly: GCA_038373885.1. Taxonomy (NCBI): domain Eukaryota; kingdom Metazoa; phylum Arthropoda; class Arachnida; order Araneae; family Cheiracanthiidae; genus Cheiracanthium; species Cheiracanthium punctorium. The sequence goes on along the minus strand of JAWZYV010013596.1, from coordinate 578,427 downwards.
GAGAGACCCTTTTTAGACGACACCGGCACAGCCAGCTGCGTCAAAAAGGGTCTCTAGATCTGAGGCACGCGATGAAAGTTTCGATCGTCCGCCATCTTGCTGGTAGTTAAGTCGAGCAATGGCAACGGCTGCCCTTTTTTCAGCATTGGGAAAGGGTTGCGCCTCAAAGGGTTAATTCATGACAAACAAGATTTACCTAGGAACTTGTGTCCGGAAATGCAAATGGCGACCACTAGAAGGCGATGTTCGCAGGCTAATGGAAACATGATCATTTTAGCCAAGTACGTTCTCGGAGATGGATGAATCGGTTCACTAACTCAGAATTATGTGTATGGGTTCCACGGATGGGAATGACCGAGTGGCCGTACGGATGTACCTTGAGAGCAATGTTCGCAGAGTGGGAGGAAGAAGTGGTGTCAAAAAATGTGTGACTTTTATTAAATGTTTATTACTACGACTTCCTATCCGCAAAGCCATACACGTAATCGGCTAAATCTGAATTAGTAAACAGATCAGGCGCGCACACAGGATTTTTGGCTGGGGGGGGGGGGGGTCCAACTTTTACAGTTTGGGAGGGGGATCCAACTTTTACAGTTGGGGGGGGGTTCCAACTTTTACAGTTTGGGAGGGGGATCCAACTTTTACAGTTGGGGGGGGGGTCCAACTTTTACAGTTTGGGGGGGGTCCAACTTTTACGGTTTGGAGGGGTCCAACTTTTAGGGGTGTTCCAGATTGACAAAAATCAGTGATGAAAGAACTCGTTTTCATTAGATGGAATTCATCAAAATTTGTCCCATCCAGTTCCCTAAGAATACGCTACACAGTACAATAGGAAGCAAAATAATAGTTGTACAGTTTTGAGAACAAGATGGTGTTTTATGTTCACTTTCAGTTCGTTTTTGAAAAGTTGAGGAAAACGAGAAAAATATTTCTTTTTTTATTTATTAGAACTGAAACTATTGCTACGTTTCTTTGGAATCATTTTATTTACTATAGATATAGGGTAATAATCAATCGAAAAAAAATCAAAGCCGATGGGGGGGTCAAGACCCCCTGGACCCCCCCCCCTCCCTTGTGTGCGCCACTGAAACCGATTCATCCATCTCCGGCAAACATCTTAAGCTGAACATCACCCTCTAGCGGTCGCCGTTTCCTACGTAAATCTTGTTTGTCATTTAATGACAAACCAGCATATTAAATTTGGCAACGACCTTTCGTGGAACCCTGTTTGGAAAATACCAGCATATTCCCCAAGGAGGATGATATAAGAAAGATAGAAAACTTAAACTATAAGATAGGTCTAACAACTTACTTCTATGGCACTTAGAACTCAAGATATCGTATATATCATTTAATATATTATTATTTGAGTTATTGCGGAGCTAATCACGGCCAAGTATTTAAAAGTAATTAAGAAACTTTGTAAATAACACACATTAATATAAAATATAACAGTACGGATTGTTTTAGGTGGTATAAAGGGTACACCCGTCATCAGCTATGAAAAGTTCCTAATTCTATAAAGGCAGAGAAGCCTCACATTCTGCCTTTGCTGAAGAAGGAACTTTTGGCAGTAACTTTTGTGTATTATTTTGAAAGATCTTCACTACTTTTAAGCATATAACCCTTTGACTCGTTGCGGTTGCACGATGAAACCACCTTTATTCGGTTGATCGCCATACTGACTGTATTTAAATGGATCGATGGCAACGACTGCACCAGCGCGTTGGGACAATTTAACATATATTTTCGCGACTTGCTGTGGAAGCTCTGAAATAAAGTGGTTTTTTCGATCGGCAACCACCGCGTGTCAAAGGGTTAACCCTTTAACGCGCAGTGTTCCCACTCTGGGAACACCCAACTCTGACGTTTTGACTGTTGCCAGTCACGAAGAATAGATTTGATTTCTATAAAAATAGTTGCGGGTGACAGAGCTCCACGAGAATCCGTTACTTTTTAGCACGTCATTTCCCGTAAAAAGATTATTTTTAACAGCACTGACATCTGCTGAAAAATGGAAGAATGCGAGAACAGCTGGACAGATTGCCCAATGCTGAAAAAAGGGCAGCCGTTGCCATCACTCAACTTAACTGCCAGAAAGATGGCGGACGATCGAAACGTTCATCGCGTGCCACAGATCCCGCGCACAGCCAGCTGCGTCAAAAAAGGGTCTCTAGATCTGTGGCACGCGATGAACGTTTCGATCGTCCGCCATCTTGCTGGTAATTAAGTCGAGCGATGGCAGCGGCTGCCCATTTTTTCGCATTGCGAAAGGGTTGCACCTCAAAGGGTTAAGCTGGGGAGCCATCGTCATTTTACCGGGACTGCACGTGCACTCCGATGAGTCATCCAAAGCTACGGATGCTATGCTCACTTATTGGTTCCAGCACTTCATCTAACGGCCGAATCTAACCAATGAGGAAACGTCCGCAGGACTCTTTCGGAGTGCACAAGCAGGCCCGGTAGAATACGATGGACCCGGTTAAACTCCGAAAAATGTACATGCAGATACCACAACTTAACAAATATAACTGAAGCCATAAGCAGAAGGACAGAAAAAAAGATTATCCGTACAGTGTAAATGGTGCGCCATAATGATAAAGAAAATTCTTCAGATACAAACGTTTGAGAAAGGCAATAGCGGATTCAGAGAAGTTGCTACGGAAGTGCGGTAAATACGACGAAACATATTATGAATGATGAGTTATCCTCTTTTCTATGTTAATTTTTAATCTTGAACCCATGTTTAACCTGTTCTTTTCCATCATTTAAAAAGACGCTTTCCTTCATCGAACGATGCTGCTTCCCAGAATGGTTGAATGGTTCTTTAACCTCACGCCTGGGACGCCCGAACTCAGTTCGGGCAATGCAAATTCGCCAATTTTGGAAAGACCGACCTGATCTAATTAACAAAATAAAAATAAATTTCCTCATTTGTGGCACGTTTGTTTCTAATAACAGGCAAGGGGGTTAAACTTGCTCTCTGGGGCCTGGTGTGGCGTTTGCGCACTCTTTTAAAAAAATAAAAATAAATAAAAGGGACATTACGATTTTTTTAAATAAAAAAAGCTTTGTAAGTAATACACATAAATATTTAAAAAAGAGTACGGATTGTTTCAGGAAGTGCAAAATGTCCGCCCTTCTTCAGCTCGCTGAAGTCCTCTTTCTACCGAAGCAGAAAGGCTCCCTCCTTTTCCATCATTGGGTACATGCTTTCTTTTTTGCCTCTCCTTTTTTTAGAATTATTTCCTTAAATCATTAACCTTTAAAAGTCTGAATTTTAAACACGAATGTAAGCTACATTTTCTACATCAGTTTTGTGAATAACTAATTAATTTTTCGGAAAACACGCAATTTGAAAGAAATATGCGAAATTTTTATTATTCACGACATGAATCATTTAATATTGAAAACTATATTTTAGATGTATAATTGACATAAGAAATGGTGCTTCTTTTTTGATACGGCAGTGAATGTTTATTAAATGTCCGGTATCAACTTTGAAACTCAGGTCATTCATATGGCTTAAGTTAAATAGCTATGTCTATTTTACAAACATCTTAGGTTTTTAGACTTGGACATAGCTATCTATATTGATTTAACATATTGTGTGTGTGTGTGAGATGCATCATGTATTGATATATTGATACAGCAACATATATTGATTACAACAATCAATGTATGTTGTACCAATATATCAATCAACATAGTCTAAGGGGCGAAAACTTGCCGATTAGGCATTGTCCACTACAACTGCCCGAAGATATCGTGGCCATTTTATTATGGGGACCCCCAGTGGGCGGCCAGTGTTACCCCCTATGAATGGACGGACAAGTTAGCACCTATGCACAAGCCGGTTTTCGAACACATGGACCCAAGGCGTTATACGATGGTTCTTAAGCCACTATACTCTCTCTCTCTCTCTCTCTCTCTCTAAAATATATTGACTGATATATTGATAAAACACATTTATATTGATTTGTGTTCTTGGATGTTTGATCAGATTAAGCAACTGTTTCCATCCTGTAGTGATTTTATTTATCGGCTACTGTATCTCTTTCTAATACTCAGAAACCAATTCCTTTCTGGAGAAATAATTCGCTTTTAAGTAGAAGCTTTCTTCACAAAACGCATTATTCTGCTGGATCCACTAAATATATTTTTTCCTTCCTCTTTACATCAAATTAAATCGAGACAAAGGGCTAATTGTCGCTGGTAATTAACTTAACAGATCAATCCGAATTCCGGCAACAAACTAAAACAGTGCGAGAGGGGATTAACTGGACGTTTTTAATTTTGAGTCACGAAAAGAGACCTTCAAAACAGAAGACTTTGTAAAAGCAAGAGCTTTTTTTGAATTTCTCGTTAAATTTCAGCTTACAATGAAGAAAAATAGCGGTTGTTAATTGAAAGAAAACAACTTTGAGATCTTTGATGCAAAACTAAAGAGCCAATTAATCATCGAGTGGGAGGGCCTCATCTGCTCATCGCTCCACTGCTGCGATTTAACCCTTTGAGGTGCAGGCATTTTCACATCAGTATAGAAGAGCAACTGGATAAACTGCCCAACGTTGAAAAAGTGGAGTCTTTGCCATTGATTCACTTAGTTGTGGGTCCAATGCACTCCATGTTCAAAAGATAACTTTGGGGGTGGCAAACCAGGTGCTAAGTCTCACATCTGGAAATGGTACAAAATTCTGAGACCACTTATGGAGGGGCAACGTTATCCTGCTACTAGGCGTCCACATATTGAAATGGCAAAACATCTCGCCCTCCTCACGGTTAAGTCTATAGATAGGCCACTGGCCCGTCCCTTAGAAAAAAAAAAAAATATTTTTCTATGTTCTAATGTTTGCTTGATTTTATTTTTATAGACTATAATTATTATGCTTTATCGAAGTATTTTAACAAGTGATAATGATTAATTCGGTTGGATGAAACTAGGTACTGCCTGTGATGAAGATCATATATCTAATTTTAATAATCATTTAATTTGTGTTTCTTTAATTTATTCTATCCAAAATCAAGAATTCTAAAGTAGATTTCTGTTCTCGCTTTTTCTGTCACTTCGGCTTTTAATCTGTATATTCAATTTTTCCCGTATGAATTATTCTTGATTGTTTATTTGTCTCATCAGACCTTGTGGAGTCGTGCTGGGCTAAAAATAGATTACATTACGTCCGTTTGCGATTTCAACGACTTTTCCTATCCCCTCTTTGGTATCCTGCTGGCGTAAGTCATTTTTTGTTGCCCTGCGACATCTTTAAAATTATTTGCTCTCGATGCCGTTATTTAAATTTTATTCGATTAACTTTTAGAGTTGCTTCAGAATTGACGTTTATTATGTCAGCCAAGAATTTGTTCTCGCCAATATGTAATTCTCTGCTGGCGTAATTTTCAAACTATTCCATCTTTTATCACTGTCCTTATAGGACGCTATTTTATTTTCGCTGAGCCACCAGCAGCCGTTGTAATAAGTTTATGCTTCAATAGTTTCTTTTAAATAAAACACTTTTAAGTATTCAATGTCTTTTTCTTCTTTTGCAACTAAGTGCATCGAACCTGTATTATTGCACAACGCCTTTAATCTTAAATATAAGTCTACAACTAAGAACATCGTCACACTGCCTTCTTGGATGATTTTTACAATCATTTTAGTGCCTCATACTGGAAACGCTTTGAAGGACCCTGTCATTCCAAAGATTGTTTTCCAGGAGAAGCCAGTTCACGTCACCGAATGTGCCGCTTAGAGATACATGTGTCCTTTCTATAGTTTACTACAATAATTTCTATCCTCATCAGGGGTATTTCCGTATATTCACGCTCTTCGGATACAGCTAGCGACCGCCGAAGGGATTTTCCGAACCACGGAATTAACGTGCACGTATATCAGAAGTGCACAATGGTCTTCAGTGGTATGTCGTAATCGAACTCGCAACCTTCCGTTTACAAGGTCCAAATCATTTAACCACTGGGCTACCACGCCCTCTATCAGCAAGGTTTCTTAAATTGCAAAAAATCCACTTAACCCTTTGAGGATCAACCCTTTCCCAATGCTGAAAAAAGGGCAGCCATTGCCATCGCTCGACTTAACTACCAGTAAGATGGTGGACGATCGAAACGTTCATCGCGTGCCACAGATCTAGAGACCGTTTTTTGACGACAGCTGGCTGTGCTCGCGCACAGCCAGGTGCGTCAAAAAAGGGTCTCTAGATCGGTGGCACGCTATGAACGTTTCGATCGTCCGAAATCTTACTGGTAGTTAAGTCGAGCGGCAACGGCTGCCCTTTTTTGAGCATTGGGCAATCTATCCAGCTGTTCTCGCGTTCTTCCACTTTTCAGCAGATGTCAGTGCTGTTAAAAAGAATCGTGAACATTTTTTTTTCGGGAAATGAACGTGCTAAAAAGTAAAGGATTCTCGTGGAGCTATGTCACCCGCAACTATTTTTATAGAAATCAAATCTATTCTTCGTGACTGGCAAATGTCAAAACGTCAGAGTTTGGTGTCCTCACGGCGAGGACACCGCTCGTTAAAGGGTTAAAATTCATAAAATCTATCTATAGCCTAAATTTCAAATAGGGTTACTATACGAAATACGTTCTCCTTTCATCCAGTACGAAACAAACAAAGTAATGTAAATAGCTGCTAAAATGCACCTCAACGCCTTGAAATTAATCCTGTAAAAATTCATAAACTATAATAAGTAAAATAAACAAAAAGCAGTTTATAAAGAAATTCACATTCACTAATTCTTTTAACTTGTTAATCCAATCAAAGTTTTCAATACTCTTCAACCCCCGCGTTCCGCAGGAAATAATTATTTTCTGAAATCCATTTTATTTCGTGATTCTCTAATATTTTCGCTCGCCGCTTTTCATTAAATTAATCGGAAACAAGGGACTAATTGTCTCTGGAAATTAGCTTATGAAATCAATCCCTTATGACAACGGCAAACTTGAAACGATACGAATGGGATTAACTGCAGTTTTTAATTTGTAGCCATGAATAGAGATACTTTTGGATTGGAAACAACGAAAAATGAATTTTTAAATTCAGCTTAGAATAGGGGGGAGAGGGGAGAATGCAGAATATTAATGGAAAGAAAACAACATTAAGGCATCTCGTCATTGTAATTGTTCATGCAACACCCAGCTAAGGCTACTAGATTTATTTTGTTTGTTTGCTTGCTTGCTTGTTTTGTATAATGGCAAGCCCGCACCAGGGACATCTGCCTACGGATGAGGGTCGCCTTGGTCAGGGAACTTTTGAAGGGGCTCTAGCGCGTATTCACATTGCATCTGGAGAAAACGGACCAAAACGTCAGACCGTTAGATCGAAATCCGATAGTTCTTCACACTTCAGTCGTGTAGCATGTTAAGTGTCTTGTCTATGTGGCCATGGTGGGGCTCGATCCTAGGTTTAACCATCTGTTCTTGATAACGTTCTATCTGAAAATTTCATAATTCTTTCACTACTGCAGCTAATTCTCATACTAATTTAATTGTTTTACCATTCTTCTTACTTTTAATTTGCGAAATTTGTGAACTTTTGAAGCAAAAACGCTTCAAAAGTTCACAATAGTTCAAAAGTTCACAATAGTTGCACATACCTATCTATCTATCAATATGTATATATATATATATATCCCGATAGATAGATATATTATCTCTCTCTCTATATATATATACATATGTGTGTCTGTGTGTGTGTGTATACAGGGTGTCCCTTTATATACCATATATGAATATACAGGGTCTCTGATAATAATTATACTGATTCTGATAATTTCCCAATAGCTTACCGTTTGGCCCTATAATTAATAAAAAATCCTAATGATAATAGAATAATAAACTTCTTAGACTTACAACTTAATATTAATGATGATAAGAGTCTATCTTTCAATATATTTAATAAAAGAGATGATTTTAATTTTCATGTTAATGCATTTACTCATTTTACTTCTTGTAAGCACACATCTGTTTTTAGAAACATAATCTCCAATCATAAATATAGAATAGAGTCTCTGTGTACCAATAGTTTTAAGGTCAATAACTTAACATACCTATATAAAACATTTCTCAAATATAAATATCCTGGTAGATTTCTAAAATCAATAATATATCCAATATGCGATAAATAAAACTGTATGTCCAAATTAGATTATTGGATGGTGAGGATGGGGTTGGTTGTTGGTTATTTAAAAAAAATAATAAAGTTAAAAATAAAAGAAAATCATAAAATATATATTTGTACATTTTATACAAAAAAAATTCATTTAAGAAAATGTAGAATTGTTGATTACAGGTACTTTTTCTTTTTGAGATATATTTTTATTTTGTTTTCTTATTTTTTACTCTACTATACCATATATAAGCCTTACTAAGTGCAATTTTACTTATACTGCATAGAATACTATCAGCACTAATAACAATTAATACTTGTGTAATATTATTATTATAATTATTATAATAATTAATGTTAATTACAATATTTTTTCCCCTTAATTCTTTTTTACCCTCTTTCCTTAGTACTTCCTAGCTATTAAAGCTTGTACTACGTTGCTCATAGGTTAGCTATACTCGATTTTTTTATTTTATTTATTTTTTTAATTATTTTTTTAAATATTATTATTATTTCCCCCTCCCCTTCCATTTACTGAATTTCTTGATAAATTAACATAGTTTTGGCAGCATTTTGTCTGTTTTTCTTTCTCATACTTTTTCTCCTTGGCTCTAGCTGTTTTTATTTTTATTTTTGTCGATTAATTTTCTCGGTTGGCAACAATTTCTAGTCTTGTCTATTCTTCCTCCTTCATGTTTGGTTAGCATCCATGCTGTTTTTTTCTTATAGCTATGGTCGTACCCCCAGGTTACGTGAAGCGACTTCTTTTGTCAGGTAACCTGCAGAAACCTAGCTATTTTTGTTTTTTCTTTAAATTGAAATGTGAGTACAGTGGTACTTGATAATGGAGTACTCCATTTCAATTTCGCACTTCATCTCCACTTCATTGCTTGGGATCGAACAGTTAGGCTTACGCCCACGTGATCTCACTTGGCTAGTCTTCCCACTTCTCTCTAGCTTTGACAGCTCTGTTTTTTACAATTTCTTGCCTCTGGATTATCAATTTTTATTTCATGTTTTCAGTTTCTCAGTACTTTTTTGTTATATGTGCTACTACTTAATGTTTTACTTGGGATTCCATATTACGTAAGTTTAGCTATTTTATATTACATATCCATATATATATATATATATATACAGGGTGACCCAAACAGGTGGTAACGGGCTTTAATTCTTTATCTATTAGAGATAAGTGGGCAGTGCAAATTGAAGAAATGTTCAAAATAAGATCAGAAATAAGACTAACAAAGTAAAGAAAAAATTCCTCTCGAGAATTTTCCAAAAGTTACACTTTTTAAGTTTTTATACGATCCCGTGCGAAACAATTCCCGATTAGTAAAATGTGCCCCGTACACTAAAGAGGTGACATATAAAATTTGAGAACTGTATCTTAAAATGTGTCAGAGATATGAAGATAAATATAACGCTAACTTAAACCACTTTTCAGTGACTCTCGAAGGGAGAAAATCACGTCGAATGATTGTATTTCAGGAGTCGTACCGGAATTATGAAAGAACTATTGGCATCGATTTCTAGTATTGGCTACATCACTGAGCTTCGCCCTCCATGTTTGGTCCGCTTTCACGTCGTCTTTTTTCTTATAGCTATGGTCGTACCCCCAGGTTACGAAAAACGACTCCTTTTGTCAGGTAACCTGCAGAAACCTATCAATTTTTGTTTTTCTTTTAAATTGAAATGTGAGTATGGTGATACTTGATTATAGAGTACTCCATTTCAATTTTCCATTCCATCTTAACATCTTTGTTTGGGTTCATGAAGTTAGGCTTCAGCCCACATGTTCTCACCTGGCTTGTTTTTCCATTTTTCTTTAGCTTTGATAGCTCTGTTTATTACAATATTTATGGCCTCTGGATTTCTAATTTTTATTCTTGGCTCCAATTTTTTAATTGTTATTATGTGCTATCACTTGCTCGATGAATTACTTGGGATTCCATATATGTGTGTGTGTGTGCATGTGTTTGTGTGTATGTATATATATCAATATTTACGCTTAATCTAAATAAAAACTAGTTTTATGATTTCGTCTTCTAAAATTATTTTCTCTTCTCAGAACAATATAATTTTATGAAAAATCAATTTTTCAGCACGTGGTTTTCAGTGATCTGACTTCAAATGATTTTGCTACCAAATTTAATGTTGAACATGTAAAAATCGAAATACTGAAACGACTGCATCACGTGCTAAATGATGCAAATATATATATGTGCAATAGTTCAATATAATGCTGCAAATGCTTTTATAACCAGATTCCTTATTGAAGATGAAAAAAGTTTAAAAAAAAAACGCGGTAATTCAGAAGAATGAGTGTTTTTGTTTGAAATAATGAAAATACCAAAACAATTACATCACGAATTCAATATTGCAAATAAAGTAGCTCAATATATACAATATTGTAAATATGCTTTTGCTATACCAAAGATAAAATATCTATACTTTGAAAAATCGGTCATTCAAAAAAAAAGTAATTCTATTAAAAACAATCGAAATACTAAGCAGATTGCAAACACAAATTCAATATTGCAAATATATAAGTTTTTAGTAACTATTTAGGTATCATACGTAATGCACATTAATACCCAGAAACGGTTGATCACATAGTTACTCATCCTAAAAAACAGGTAGATATATATGAAAAAATTACGCTATTTTTAAATTTCATAAACAGTGGTATTGAATTGATGTAATTTAAAACAACTTTTCCATTTACAGCATATCGTCACCCAGCAAACATAGGCCTCTCGGGCGAACATCGGCTATAATGGTTCAGCGTCGGCATCAGCATGGTAGTAATTGGAGCGGTGTCGGTTCTGCATTGCCAAACTAAGCTGGAATTATCAAAAGAAAGCGGGTCCCCGGCACTCAAAGGCATTGGCGGATCCAGAGGGGCTGGGGGGGCACAGGGGCACATGCTCCCCCTCTGGATTATTATGGCGAAACAAATGTAACCGCCCGGTACTAAAAGATACTTAAATAGAGTTATTTAAAAGATGGTGGTCTCAGAGGATTAATGTTAAATACGCTTGTTTTGTTATTGCGGCCATAAAAGGTCTTGCTAAACACTTGCTACTAAAATGATAAAAAGGGCATAAATATAAACCTTTTTTTTTAACTAATGAGGAAAGATTCCTCGATATTTAGAAAGTGAAACTTAATAAAAATCATAAATAAATATATACGTTATAATATAGCATTTTAACTGGATAGTCCAATCAAAAACGGCCACTGCTCTATATCTAACCAATTCCACATGAAATAATTCACTTTCAAGTGGAAACTTTTATATGAAACTCATTTTATGCTTCGACTATGTAAAAATCTCTCTTTGCCACTTTACATTAAATTAAACTCGAAACAGAGGACTAACTGTCGCCGGTAATTAACATACCAGTTCTATCTTTACTCCAGCGACAGACTTTAACAATGAGAATGGAACTAGCTCGTGTTTTTTTTAAATTTTTAGTCGTTAATGGAGATTTTTGGGAGTCGGACAGGCTTTGTAGAAGCACGAAGATTCTTTCTTTTTTTATTTTGCTTTATGATGGTAGAAAAATAGTGGGTGTTAAAAGAAAAGAAACATCTTTTTAAATTGATCTCTAATTTGTGTGATCTTTGATGCTAGACTTACGAATCAAATAGTCACTAAAGTGCTTATATGCGTTTTTTGCAGCAACATTCTGATTGGCAGGGTGACTCCACGTGACGTCTTCGTAGGTAATTTTGTGATCTTTGTATAGGGCTTTTTTAACCCTTTGAGGCGCAACCCTTTCCCAATGCTGAAAAAAGGGAAGCCGTTGCCATCGCTCGACTTAACTACCAGCAAGATGGCGGACGATCGAAACATTCATCGCGTTCCACAGATCTAGAGACCCTTGTTTGACGCAGACTGGCTGTGCCCGGCACAATGGAAGAATGCGAGAACTGCTGGATACATTGCCCAATGCTGAAAAAAGGGCAGCCGTTGCCATCGCTCGACTTAACTACCAGCAAAGATGGCGGACGATCGAAACATTCATCGCGTGCCACAGATCTAGAGACCCTTTTTTGACGCAGACTGGCTGTGCCCGGCACAATGGAAGAATGCGAGAACAGCTAGATACATTGCCCAATGCTGAAAAAAGGGCAGCCGTTGCCATCGCTCGTCTTAACTACCAGCAAGATGGCGGACGATCGAAACACTCATCGCGTGCCACAGATCTAGAGACCCTGCACATCCAGCCTGCGTCAAAAAAGGTATTTTAAAAAAAGTCAAAAGTATTTTAGTATTACTGCGGCAAATGGTATTTTAGTATTTAGTAGCATGTTACATAGTGTTATAAAACTGCAATGTTGTTTTCCCGCATTAATATGTGTTGCTGAAAAAAAAGTTGTACAGGCATTCTTACACGTAAAACTAGTATGTGAGCCTTGAACTCAGTGACAAATTTGGCGACTTTGACAACCAAATGAAGGTTCCCGAAAGTAGTGGAATTTGGCTGTATCCCAATTAGGAAAGAAGTTACGAGAAAGTTCGAGAAATGTAACATCGCGACCGGCTTTGAAATCTATAAATAGAAAGACTCTCTCTCGCTGGGTGACAAGTGTGACAGATTGTGGATACAGAGAACAAAGCTATGCGACTGTCATTGCGATTTGAATAGGGCTACTGCTGTGATAATTAATGATTTACTGTTGAATGCTTTGCTGAATTCTGTATTCTTTTTTGTGAGATGTTAGTGCTTATATTCGTAGATTAAAGTGTTATATTCGCTTTTCGATATTGTTGGACTGTTCTAACATACAACCGTTTTGTAATTTTCGTATCAACATTTTACATACTAATATTAATACACAGGAATACCAGGTCACAATAGTGAACTATCCGGCAGATTAAACGATAAAATTTATTATGTAATGAATTGACAAAAAATGTCTGTCGTGAATTTTTATAAAAAGTGTTATAACTGAATACAATTGAAAACATTTATTTGTTGGTAAAGCATGGTGCATATAGCAAGAAATATAGAAAATTTATAATAAGAAGTAACTGCTTTAAAACTCTTATCTTACTTATCTTTTTTCGATTTTCAAAGAAGACTTATGTATTAACTAACTACCAAGTAATTAATGACGTTTATTGCCGCAATTTTGGGATTGCCGAGGTGACTCCACGTGACGTGTTAGTAGATCATTTTCAATCCTATGTATGCGCAAGATTTCCAATTTATTATTATTCATTTTGGAAAATTTTCTTTTTTTGGTAATTTCTTGAGAAAGTAGGGGAAGTAGGTATCATTTTAGGATATTTATACAGATTCTAGAATCTTTATATCGTGTTTCTCTTCATAAAGGAAATCGAATGGAAAGAAATGTCTTTTAAAAAAATAAATAAAGAAAAAAAAATAAAGAAAAAAGTTACATTCATTCGTTATATATGAAATATACTACTACTGCAACTTTAATTAATGAAAAAAAATCGTTACTTTTTTTAAACACTCTTTTAAAATTACTTCAATGTTTCTGAAAATTAAAAGTATTTTTCTAAGGAATTAGCTGTTAATCATCAAAAGTTAGGCATGGAAATGTGGTGGGAAAGCAGATTGCATAACTTGAAATTAAATTTTGCGTACATAAATTAGGAAACATACCATGTGACAAATTAACAAAATTCTGTATTTTAAGTTTGCTATGACCATGAAACATTTTTTTTTATATGTAAGTTTCTATTAACCTCTTCGTTTCAGAAGTCCACATATGTGGACCTTTTGCTTTCCGCTGTTAAAAAACGATTCTTTAAGAATTTTTAATAGTTCTGAATAGTAGCTGTTGCAGCTATTATTTCGATAATTCTGTATAATTTTTTTTTACAGATTGCATAAAAAACATAGCGTTTGCTGGAATCAGTTATTGATCTTTTTTTCTTTTTTTTTTTGAGATTTTGAATTTTGAAATCAGGTTGGCCTTTGCAGGATCCCCTATATTTAGTTTATTGGAGAGAAACGAAACTTTCAAGTTCTCATGTTCTGTACAAAGACTGTATTCCGTAAATACCATGCTTAGTCTTTATCTTTTGGATAGGAGATTTATACAAGCGATAAAGATACTATTCTTTGTTCTGTTTCTGTTCTGTCACAGCTTAATCTCGCCAGGGACATTTAATAAGAGAAAGATAGTTTATTAACACGCGCAAAAAGGTAAAGGTACACATCTTTTGTAACACGAAGAAATTCTACCGAGATTCAGAAACAAATGCGATTTTCTCGATTCCTTCGGTAATCCCTTCCATATGACTAATGCCGATAATGACTATAGCTCATTTCTACGTTTATTTCGTTCAAAGCATAAAGTGGAGTTCTGATAGTTAGAACGAATATTTACGAATTTCATTAGTCGAATCCAGTTTCCGTTATCGTAATCCTGTGAAGCTCTGAAATCGAATGTAAAATAGAGTAACTAACATCAGAAAATTTATGATTTTATTTTATTATGCTATTGTTTCAAATGCCGGAACAGCTTTAGTATTGATCCGTTTGGCGATATTTTGAGTTGGCGACAAAATCTCGTCGCCAATCCAAGTTTACGTCGCCGAAGCCGACTGTAAACAATGGCATCATTTCCCTAGATGTTTGGCGATCCTCGCTCGCTAACTTAAGATTTTTTTAATGGATTTTACATATTTTTTAATGTAAAGTATTATTTTAAAAATATTTCAAACTTACACTTATATATAAAGCTTTAGTTTAATAAAATTTAATTTTTAAGTGAGGGGGCTTCGCTCCGTCACCGCCCCTTTCTCTTTATAGTAAAATAAATTTAATAATGCAAACAAATACTTTTTTAAAGACGCAATACTTCACAAAAATAACATTGTAAAATTAAAACATATTTTAGCATTCTGGCTGAAACATACGTGAAAGGGAGCTAATTTAAATCACAACAAATAAAAACAAACAATGCTCATCTCACACTGTAACGTCTTGGGTGTGGTGGAATGGTAGCGTTGAGAATTACAGCTAAGTTCCGTTTACAGGATGATAATTTATTTATTTACAATTTTAAAACAATCTTGATTAAATATGATGCTATATACAAGTAAATAAGAGTTCATAGGACTTCCAATAGAAGACTAGTCCTTTCACACGGGCAGAGCCCTTCTGTCCACAACCGGACTTGCAAAAAAAACAGTTTACAGGGCTACGCCCTTACAGTCCTTCGGTCGGACTTCAAAAATTGTCGGTGGAGGATCTCTCTCTCAACCTCATCTCTCCAGCTCTTCACTCGGAACTCCCCAACTCCGGGCTCTCTTCCGGTTCTTTAACCCCCCCCCCCCATCTTTTCATAGATTCCTTATTGGATATATCTAAAGACGGGGGTGGATTCAAGGATTCCCAATTGGTCCGTACATGGCACCTGTACGTCTCCGCTAGACGACACCTTCAGGTCCCGCTCACGTAGACGCGATCAAGTTCGGCAATTGGGGGGGGGGTTCCTTTGTAATAAACTGTCTGGAAAGGCGACACCAAGTCTGCCCTTTTGTGCGGATCTGGGAATCTTACAACACCTTGATTGAAGACGCCGAAATTATTCCAATATTCATATAATAAAATCAAAATATCTCAAAATATTTCATAGTGTAAAATATTAATAACATAATTATTTGTTCCTTCTACCCAACAAATAAACAAACGCATACAAAAATGATAAGCAAAAAAGTACTATCAAAAGAATATTAATTGATACAAAATGGTAAATAAGCAGTCAGTATGAACCTAAACATCCATGCTAAATTAAAAAAATCTGATGTGTCCAACACATGACTTCCTTGCACGTCCATTAGATCAAAAATATTTTCGACGCACTTCCTCTAAACTTATTTGTTTGAAAGAGATAAAATATCAATAATAGTAAGGTTTAGCGATTTCTAGCCAAATATTTCGATATCGCCAAGCTGAGTTCAATTTGAAATATTTCCTACTGACACTTTATTTGGCGATATTTCACCAAAAGCCGACAAACTTGAGATAGTCTGCGAGATTTTGGGGATAGCCAAAGTAGTCATTGACCACAGACTTTCAATGAATTGAATGCATCCATACACCTCAATGTATTTAAAGTCATTTGGCTCACCCTGTAAATAAATTCTCAGTCGATTGCTGTCAAAAAAGATATGGAAAACAGTTAGATATTACACTAGTTCTAAATACAAAAGTTCAAAAATCTACGGGTTAAAGTTTTAGTGTTATACAAAATACGAAATAATTTTTGGCGCCAAATTTGGCGATATTTCGGCGAAACTCGTCAATGTCGACGACATTTGGCGAGATTTTAAGCATGAACCAAACAATGACAGATTATCGCCAAATTTGGCGATATTTCGCCAAAACTCGCCAAGAACGATGACAAATGGCGATACTTTGGGCATGGACCAAATGACTGACTATCGCCAAATTTGGCGATATTTCGCCAAAACTCGCCACGGTCGAGGACAGACGGCGAGTTTTTGGGCATGTACCAAACAATGACTGTCTACAGTTGTATTATATTGAAGATGTCCATAGACATTAAAGTACTAAAATTCTTTTCGGTGGTCCTGTAAATAAACTCTCCAGTAGATTGGAACCAAAAATCGAGATGCACAACTAGATGTTACAACATTCTTATATATGAAATTCCATAATAGTTTTTGAGATTTGAGAGTTAAATATGCACACACATACACCAAAAGTCGCCAAGCTTGGCGACTTTTGGCATAGTTCTTCAGGGAGGCACGTGACCGTGGTCGGACCATTACCTAACTTATGTGGTAGGACGGTATTGTGCTTGAAATGGATGAATGCCCCTAAAATTGCCATTGACCGTAATGTATTGGAAATCTTTTGAGTGTTCCTGTAGCAGAACTACAAATGATAAAGACACTTTTTTTAATGGAGAAATTCATTTTCTAACTCTTTACAGCATACATCACTTCTGAGTCGTTTGAAATAGCCCAATACCTCTAAAAAACGCTTTGATGAATTTCGGCCCATAGAGCGTAATGTATTTCGAATCTTTTGGGCGGTTCTGTAGATAAACTATCCAGTCGAATAAAATCGAAAGGGGAAGTGCACAACTAGATGTTACAGCAATCCTAAATATAAAGTTTCAACAATCTACGCCTAATAGTTTTTGAAATATGCGAGTTTAATGAGTTTCGGCCCATTGAGCGTAATGTATTTCGAATGTTTTGGGCAGTCCTGTAGATAAACTATCCAGTCGAATGGAACCAAAAGGAGAGGTGCACAACTAGATGTTACAACTATCCAAAATATGAAGTTTAGACACTCTATGCCTAATAGCTTTTGAGTTAGGCGAGTTTAATGAATTTCGGCCCATAGAGCGTAATGTATTTCGAATCTTTTGGGCGGCCCTGTACATAAACTATCCATTCGATTGCGACCAAAAGGGGAGGTGCACAACTAGATCATAGAACAATCCTAAATATCAAATCTCAACATTCTATGACCAATAGTTTTTGAGATATGCGAGTTACATACATACGTACGTACGTACAGACGGCATGGAAAAACTGGCCACAGCAGACTCGCCGCTGGTCAAAATGAGTTTCAGACGCGTTAATATGATCGTGCATGCTAGCCTACGATAGGATGCATCGAAAAAATTTTTAAAATTCAATTTAGAGGTAGTCAAAATCGGTTTTTTTGTCGAAATTTGACCCCCAAAATTTTTCGGGATCACATTACTTCCTTATACTACGTACAAGGAAGTAAAAATAATCTAATATATAAAATTCTCCTGTCCCAGTGTTAGTCACCTAACTCCTCCGAAACCACTCGACCAATTTTAATGAAATTTTCTATGTATATTCGTTAGGTCATAGAATAGGTTTTTAACTATGTCTCATACCCCTAAGTCATAAGGGCGGTCCACCCCAAAATGTTTAGCCCCCGAGTGCTATTCATTTCAATCAGGATTTCTGTGTAGACATTAGCGTGTCGAGTCACTTTTCAAATGTGTTTGCCAGATAATGTGGAGAGGGGGGGGGGAAGTTAATAAAATGTTGAAAGTCGCACAAGGTTTGCAATTTTTGATAATTGATCGCTAAATGTGGTGCCAAAACGCGGCAATTTATTATAAATATATTTCGCGTATAGTTAGAAAACGCCTGGCGTATATTGTAAAAGAGTTTTATTAGGCGATTTTAACATAGATTTCTATTCCGAAGAAGTTCTCTGTGGAACAAGAAAGGAAAACACGGTACACTCGTGGATTATGATGCCCATTCCAAACAGCATTTAAAATGTATTTGCGGTATAGTTGGAATATGCCTACAGGAAGAATATGCCTGGCGAAGATTGTAAAATAATCTCAGTAGACGATTTTAAGGTAGATTTCGATTCCAAAGATGCGTTTTATGGTACAAGAAAGAGTTGATTCCTATTTTAACATCCTCACTCTCGCCAACCTAAAAAATCCCCGTACTTTGGCGAGCTTTGCAGTCACGGGTCTCTGGGAGTTATGCACAAGATTCAACGGTACTTACGTATTATCCCGGCGGTCCGGCAAGACAAGCAATTTTTCACCAAGATAAATGCCGAACACATGAAATTGTTGATGGTTTGGAATACGATTGTACGATACGGTAAGTATCAAGTTAGGTTAGTTACGGTAAGTAAGTTTCAACGCTCCCAAAAGAACCAGATAAAAACTAAAGTAAACAAACTAGCGATAAACGCACCAGTTAAGGAATCTGAAGACACTTTATTATTAAAACTACATTAATTGGCAATTCAAAATAAATAAAAATGTAACGGCATGCTTTACTTACATGTTGTTCCAAATCGCCATTTTATTTCTAAATTACGATTGCCACATTAATGCAAAAAATCGTCATGGTAACTGCATATGTTTAATGATCGCCACCTTGGCGAGAGTCGAGGCGTTAAAGTAGGAATCAACCCAAGAAAGACAAACCGGTACATTCATGGATTATGATGCACATTCGAAACAATATATAAAACGATGAAGTATATTTGTAATATACTTGGCGAAGATTGTAAAATAGTTTTAGTAGGCGATTTTAAGATAGATTTCGATTCCAAAGATGGGTTTTACGAAACAAGCAAGAAAAATACAGCACAGTCATGAATAATGATACACTTTTGAAACTTAATGGAATAAGTAAGAAAAATAGGGACAACGTATAACTAATG
Organism: Cheiracanthium punctorium; assembly: GCA_038373885.1. Lineage (NCBI taxonomy): Eukaryota > Metazoa > Arthropoda > Arachnida > Araneae > Cheiracanthiidae > Cheiracanthium > Cheiracanthium punctorium. The sequence goes on along the minus strand of JAWZYV010013596.1, from coordinate 559,098 downwards.
ATACGATTTTAATATATAGCACTATAGTGTGTATTTAAAACCTGAAATTGTTTCAGATTTTCATCCTTTTTTCTTTCCGAACATGTACCCTGTAAGGAAAGTATTGTAATCATGAAAAAATTCGACTTCGAGATTTTGATATATTAACACGTTTTGAGGTCTTCTGAATTCATTTATGCTATTTTTACGAGATGCATGCATGCATGCATGCATGCATGCATGCGTGCGTGCGTGCGTGCGTGCGTGCGTGTGTGCGTGTGTGTGTGTGTGTGTGTGTGTGTGTGTGTGTGTGTGTGTTTGTGTGTTTGTGTGTATGTGAGTGAACACGATAGCTCCTAAACGGGGCATTCGATTGAGCTCAAATTGGGTATATATGTTATAAACCACCATCGTAAGACCGACATTGATTTTGATGTGTATAGAACTTTTTTAGTGGGTTACAAGTTTTTCTACTGGGCTACTACAAAGATTTCTTTTACATTATGGCTTATGGGGGGGAAATTCTTGAAAGTGCTCTAGCGTTTAAACGGTACATTCGATTGAACTCATATTGGGTATATCTAATAAATAAAATTCTCATGTCACAGTGTTAGTTACCATACTCCTCCAAAACGGCTCATCCGATTTTAAAGAAATTTTATATGTATATTCGTTAGGTCTGCGAATATGATTTTGTCTCATACCCCTAAGTCACAAGGGCGGTCCACCTCAAAATTTTTAGCACCAGAGTGCTAATTAGTTCAATCAGGATTTTTGTCTAGCCATTAGCGCATCGAGTCCCTTTTCAAATGTGTTTGCCAGATAACGTGGAGAGGGGGGGGGCGTTAATAAAATGTTGAAAGTCGCACAAGGATTTGCAATTTTTGATAATGGATCGCTAAATGGGGAGCCAAAACGTGACAATTTATTATAAATATATTTCGAGTATAGTTAGAAAACGCCTGGCGTATATTGTAACACAGGTTTATTAGGCGATTTTAATATTGATTTCTATTCTGAAGAAGTGCTTTTTGGAACAAGAAAGGAAAACACTGTACATTAATGGATTATGATTCCCATTTCATGTCTTTGCAGCATAGTTGGAATATGCCTATAGGACGAATATGCCTGGCGAAGATTGTAAAACAGTTTCAGTAGGCGATTTTAAGATAGATTTCGATTCCAAAGATGTGTTTTATGGTACAAGAAAGAGTTGATTCCTATTTTAACGCCCCCACTCTCGCCAACTTAAAAAATCCCCGTACTTTGGCGAGCTTTGCAGTCATGGGTCTCTGGGAGTTATGCACAAGTTTCAACGGTACTTACGTATTATCCCGGCGGTCCGCCAAGACAAGCAATTTTTCACCAAGATAAATGCTGGGCACATGAAATTGTTGATGGTTTGGAATACGATTGGCAACGTATTTAAAATCTACGAAAAAGTAGTTTGGCGGAAGTGACCGCCGGGATAATACGTAAGTACCGTTTCAACGCACCCAAAAGAACTAGGTGATAACTAATGTAAACAAACTAGCGATAAACGCGCCAGTTAAGGAATTTGAAGACATTTAATTATTAAAACTACATTAATTGGTAATCCAAAATAAATAAAAATGTAACGGCATGCTGTACTTACATGTTGTTCCAAATCGCCATTTTAATTCTAAATTACGATTTCTACATAAATGCAAAAAATCGTCATGGTAACTGCATATGTTTAATCATCGCCTCCTTGGCGAGAGTAGAGGCGTTAAAGCAGGAAACAATATATAAAACGGTGAAGTATAGTTGTGATATACTTGGCGAAGATTGTAAAATAGTTTTAGTAGGCGATTTTAAGATAGATTTCGATTCCAAAGATGGGTTTTATGAATAAGAAAGAAAAATACAGCACAGTCATGAATAATGATAACACTTTCCAACTTAATGGAATAAGGACGAAAAATAGGGACGACGCATAAGTTATGATACGATTTTAATATATAGCACTACAGTGCGTATTTAAAATCTGAAAGTGTTTCAGATTTTCATCCTTTTTCTTGGGGGGGGGGGCAAAATTTTTTATGGAATGACTATCAATAAGTCTCAAGGCCAAACTATGTCTGTTTGTGGATTAGATTTGAGCACACCATGTTTTTCACACGGACAATTATACGTGGCATGCTCTCGAGTGGGCAAACCATACAGTGCGCATCCAGTTTGTTTGTGTTATCTAAAGATGTGATAACTAAAAATATTGTATACTCTATTGCGTTAAAGGATTGATATTATTTTTTAGTAAAATTATTGTACTTAGCGATATATATAAATTTAAAGAATAAATTACAATGAATTAAAAATATAAATGTTTGGTATTGTGTTATTTTTATATTCCAGCATCGTTCACAGCGCTTCATGCCTCTTCCACTCATATACCACATCCTCACAAACTTACAATAAGTTAGTCATTTCTTTCTAATAAAATAATCCTAGGAATAATTTATATGGCAAAACAACGTTTGCCGGGTCAGCTAGTTAAATAATAAAATTAATTTTAAATAAAGCCATTAAAATAAAACCAAAAAGCACGTCATCTCCGAGTTGGAAGAAATTTTCCGGAAATAAAAGGGGTCCCAAGCAGGCTTTAGGATTACCATACTTTAACTTTCAATCTGCCAAACGCCATATAGGCTTTCTTTATCGTGCCAAGAAAGAGTCTCAGATAAAAGCGCACCAAAAAGGACTAACAGTAAAGCTGTACCCAAAAGTCCTTTGGCAGCCGTTGAAAGTCAAATGTCCGCTGGCAGCGGTGCCAGATCCTCCATACAGGACGGCGATGGGCGAAATTGAGTGGCTTCCATTTTAATGGGTCTCACTGGGAAGAAGACAGACTTAAGTCCGGGATCACCTAATTTTGAACCCATTCCAGATGAGAAACCTAGCACCTGCAATGGGCACCCCCAGACGCATTGTTTGAGCATGCACGAATGGACGACACTGGAGCCACGAACAGAGTGTGCGCACACCAGCTCCCATTAGCGTACACGGTCCCACAATAGTTCCAGCCGAAAGAGGAGTTCACCCTCCCAAACACTGACCAAGTCTGTGCTGCTTCAATTTCCGAGTAATTTAACTTTAATTTCAGCATTTATTAAATAACTACTCTCCAAAATATAGAAGGTGACTAAGGATGACATGTTTTAATACTTGATTCGAATAGATCCTAATTTTTAAAATTTGAGTCACCTATGTCTCATTTTATGAATAACTTAATTCCAAGTATAATGTGTTAATTGAATAAATAAAAGTTTAAATAATTGTTGATTGTCGTGTTTTAAAAGTAGTTTTACTATAATTATGAGATACAGTCATATGTTCTTTTCCCAATACTTAGAATGAAAAATGTATAAAAAGTGTCATCATTATATTATTTTATTCAAATTCACTTTTCAATTTATTCAAATTTATTCAAATTTGTCGACTCATAACGCACTAAATTGAATTAATTCGTTAATCTTCATAAACTAAATTAATAGATTTTGGCTTAGGTACACCCTTTCAAAAAAGTATTCGAGTACAAGCGAAATTTCCTATTTCAGCCTTGCGCATAATTAATTAGTTTTTGAAAAACGCACAACCCGCCAAAAATTAAAAAAAATTATAATTATGCATGAACTAATCCATATTTTATGAAAGATAGTTTATAATGTACGAAATCAATATAGGAATTTTGACTTTTGCTCGAATACTTTTTGAGAGGGTGTACCTAACCACGAGTGGGAAAAATTCATTTTTTTTTTTGTTTAAGATTATTATAAAACCACTGAACTCAACCAAAACATTTTTATTACTTATTTTATTTAATTTGTTTATTTGAGGCAACTCCAATTGAAAATTATTATGAGCATAGCTAAAAATGATTCCATAAACAGACAGAGAACATCCAAAATACAGGATGTACGAAATCAAACGAAAGTTATCTGAAGACGAAATTATTGTTGAGAAAGCTTCAAAATTTTGCGTAGGACATAATGAATGTATGGGAATTTGTTCGAGCACATTAAAAAATTAGTTCAAATGTTCGCCCCCAGGGAGGGTGTTTTGATGAATTACACATTTGGTATACATTTATGATAGTTTACAAATATTATTACAACAAAACATGTTCAACATGACGGCCATAATTGTCAGCTACCATCTGGAATCGTAAGAGAGCATGTTCGATAGCTGTCCGCAGTGTGTTCGGGGATATGTTACGAACATGTAAAATGCTGTCTTAAAGATCAGGCAAGTTTTTGGATTATCAGGACTATTACCAATTGTTTCAAACTCCAGCAAAGCCAAAAGTCGCATGGATTGAAGTCTGCTGACCGGGGAGATGCATTATTCATTAAAAACGCCCCCTGGTGGAGAATATTTGAACTTTTTTTTTTTAAATTCACTCAAAAAAATTCCCATACATTCATTACGCCTTACACAAAATTTCATACTTTTCTCGATAATAGTTGAATTGTAGATAACTTTAAAATAGGGTCGTTTAATTTCGGATACCAGGTAATGTCTTATACATATAAATGAAATATGCCGAAGAAAATGCAAAACAGTTATTTAAATGAAAATTGCAACAAAATATATTACAATAAACGAACCACGTCTACAAAACATCTTATTAAGATCTAAGGGAATTCATAAATAATAACTCTTTAGTTAGTTATCTCGAAGAAAACAATGATGAAAGTTTTTATTATTTTTTTCGCAGCCCTTAAATCCCGTGTTTCCTGATTATCATTTTCTTTACATGATTGATAGAAGGAGTAAAGATATACTTTGTTTCGTTTCGGTTCTGATGTAGCTTAATCTCTCCGGGGACATTTAATATGAGAAAAATCTTTTATTAAGTCTCAGAAAAAAAGTAAAGGTATACCAGTTTCTCTAATGCGGAGTAATTCTGCAGAGATTTGGAGAAAAATACGATATACCGGATTTCTTCTTGTAATCCCTTATCATACGGCTAATGGCGATAATTTATTCCGTGGAAATCGTAAAAAGAGCCCTGAATTCCAAAATGAAAATTTATGTATTTGATTAGGTGATCTCAGGTTTTCGTTAACGGCAAGCGAGAGTTCATAAATCTATAGTTAAGCACAAATAGTTGCTACACGTGAATCAATGTTAACACGTTGAAACGGGGTGGTTGCAAAGTGAAACCACTTTATTTCAGAGCTAGCACCGCTAGTTGCAAAAAAAAAAAAAAAAAAAAATATGATTAAATGGTCCCAGCGTGGAAAACTGCAGCGTTTGCTATCGATCCATTTAACTACCAACAACATGGCTGTTATTTGAATAGCCTATTTGGCGCCACAGAGCTAAAGGAGTGTTCTGGCACGACTGATGGGCTATTCAATCGACCATCATGTTGTTGGTAGTTAAACGGATCGATGGCAACGGCTGCACTTTTCCGGCGTTGGCTGTCTATCCAGTTGGTCTTCTATGTTGATGCGAAAATTTTGGCACTTCAAAGAGTTAATGATGATAATTTATTCCGTTGAAAACATAAAAATAGCTCTGAATTCCAAAAGGGAAATTTATGAATTTGATTAGGTGATCTCAGGTTTTCGTTAACGCCAAGTGAAAGTTCATAAATCTAATACTAAGCACAGTTAGTTGCTACACGTGGGCCAATGTTAAATTTAACTGCGGTCTACCGCAGAGGTGTATATCAGGGAAAATGAAATTAAAGCATTTCCATTTCGGAAGCTTTAGAATATATTATATTGGTCTAGTAACAAATTAATTTTGCTGAAAAGTAATTACATGTGGGCCTATGATAAATTTAATTTTGTTCAAGAACAGCGGTGTAAACTAGGATAAATAAATTAATGCAGTTTCTTTCCTTTTAGAAAGAACTAGAATGTATTGTACTGATCCAAATGATTTTTTTTTTTAATTCACGTGCTGTCATGATTTTTTAAAAACGCTTTTTTGTACGGTTTGGGTAAAAAACTGGTAGAAAGTTAAATGGCAACAAACTATGACGAAAAAAATTACACGATCAAGATGCACTGAAAAAAATGTTTTGTTGAATCAAAAAAAATTTTTTTAATCTACAAAGTTATGGAGATGAAATAGTGAAAACGAAATTTTAGTTGAATTAACACAATAATTTTGCTGAAATTATTTGGTTACTTCAAAAAAACATTTTTTGTCAATTTCACCAAACAATTTAGTTTAAATAACCAAGTGTTTTGTTAATTTAACTAACCAAATTATTTGTTTGAATTGACTAAATTTCTTTAACTGATGTTGTGCTATCTGATTTAACAAAATTATTTTGATAATTTCACTGTTATATTTTTAAACCTGCAAACAGTTGGTTGAAAGTTTCAGAAATAGGACTAATTAATTTATTTATTCATTAAAATTCACATTTTTTATCTTAGTGTTTTTATAAATCTAGAAACTCTATGTCAGTTCTTTTCCCATACGAAAAGCTTGGTAAGGCAATCCCAAATCGCTTTTGCTTTCTTGATAAAATAAATATGCGTATTATTTTCGGAAATTTTAAATTATAACGAGATCTAGTTTATTTGACTTAGCAATAATGATCTAGATTGCAACAGGCGGAACAAGAAATATACCCGTCACCTATTTTGATGTATGATGTTTGATATTTTTGTTGTTAAGGCAATGCTACGCCTGGGCGATATGTCTAGGATTGGGGGGTGGGGTTGGTCTTGGTCGGAAGACTTACGAGTCCGGGCCTTCACACTTCAGCCATCTACCATTTTGAAGGGACTTCTCCACTTGGAAATGGTGAGGCCCCAGCTAATTTGAAGCGTCTCGTAAACTCCCCTTTTATATTTTTTGCTAGAATAAACAGACGTAAAACCGGCAATCGAAACTTTATACAATCGCTTAGCTAGCAGAACTTAAGCGCTTTCATAAACGTGATACAAAGAATATAAACACTTTTATCGCCAGAATGCTTTACTTGCAAAATGAATGTATTTTCCCTTAGAAATAATATTTTAAAAAAAAGATCAAAGTGCTAACCATAAATGATTATCTTTCGGGTGCCGAATTAAACTGTTTGCTACATAATACAGATATAGATTTTAAAAATGAGTGTACCGCTTTAAAACTTAAACTACAAAAATATTTCCGAAATATATATATATATATATAGATAGATATGCCGGTATTGTTCAGCTTAATCTATATACAAGATTTTCCCTCAAAAAAAATAATTTCTTCGAATCTATGCGTATATTAACACTTTTAAGAAACAAGATTTTTTACATACTTAGATATTTTGCGGCTCGTTATGTTATTGAAAAGTGATTCTGATTGTTTTAACTAAGTTAGTCTAACGGACATTGAGTGGCTTTAAGTTTAATCTATCGATATAAAAACACTAATGTAAAAATCGAAATTTTTCTGAATAGATAAACTAATTAGGTTTACCTCTGAAATTTTCAACGAACGGAGGAAAAACCCAATTTATTTTTATGTTTGATATTATCCATTTTCAAAAGTATTGGCAGACACTGCAGATCCTTAGCTCTATCCTTTTCTGTAAATAAGAATGTCTGCTCCGGGTGGGTCTGGCTCAATCATTCACAGTGCCTGCGCATGTCCTTGACACATGCGTAAATTGACTGTCAAGCGATTTCAAATTTAATTCGTTCTGAGTTTTGACAAAACGTTTTTATTTAATTCAAAAACCATTTTGTTAAATCAATTTTGTTGAATCAAACAAACTTTCTTCAAATCAACAAAACAAAGCTACCAAATTATTTAACCAAACAAATTTTGTTAAATTCAACAAAACACTTTTTACCGTTTAGTTTTGCAATATATGGATCCAGATGCGATGATATAAATTATTTCCGAGAAAAAAATTCTGAAACAAGCAGATAAATATATTATTTTTATTTATATGTTTCATATTAGTGGTTTTAACGATTCCTATTCTCGGACGAAGAACGGGTACTTCAACTAATATCTCTTCTCTACTTAAAGAAGACGTCTGTAGGTTTGTGTGTGTGTCTGTCGGCGGCGTTACGGACTAACGGTACACGTAGAATTACCAAATTCACCAGATGCGTAACTTTATGTTTAGAACTCTGGAAGTTACGCACCTGGAAGCGATTTTTTTTTAAATTCGACCAAGAATTTTTTTTATTTTATGTTTTATGCGATTTTTGGCCTTTTTTCTAACCTAATTCGCGATAACGGCGGTGATTACGCTTGCAGGAAAACGACATTTGTATCATCGGATAGAGGAGAAAATTTTCTATTAAAAACAGTCTGTTCCGAATATGTACCATAATTTGCAGATTTTTAGGAATTTTTATAGAGCATCTTTTTTGACGATTTTTTTCGTAAAATAATTTTAAAACTGTCATTTCTTGAATTCTATCAGTCGTACCTTTTTGATATTTTGACAAATCGTAAAACATTTCTTTCTCTCTCTTTTAAAATAAAAACGAAAAAATGATATAAATTAGGTGATTTTTGACGAATTTTAATGTAACATAATGTTTAGAATTTAATAGCATCAGTGCGGGCAGTTTACGCCATTACATTAATGAATCATGGCACGAGAATTTATATTGAGTTGCCACAGGAAGTATTAGAAAAAAGGGTTTTTTCAACCTATCGATAGATTTTTAAAATGGGGCACCGGATATTCAATTCGTAATTGAAGATTTATGATTCCAATTGCTTTAAGATACGTAAAGAGTACGCCACAATTTTAACTGTATTTATTCCTGCTCTTTTTTTTAACACAAGGAAGCGATATTTTGACTAAAACTTACTATAGAAATAAACTTCACAATTATTAATATACATGGTATTTTAATCCGTTGCTTATTTAAAAATTGAAATGCTTTAACACAGCTGAAAATGGTCTTCATTTTAAAAGTTATAAAGTTCGTTTTAAAACGCGATACATGAAAATTTTTCTATTTACATTTTTTATTTTTGGCATTTAATTATGCCGCAATGATGCCAGGTTAGTACTCATGACGCAAACTTTAAGTCAACAGTCAAATAATTTTACTTTTTTTTTTGAGATTCCACATCACTGGACTTAATTCTAATTGCACATGTAAGGAAAATTTTCGTTTCCTACCGTGCGAAGAACGGGCACGCAGCTAGTATAAAAATAAGACGAAACTGAATTAAAAACACAAATGTTCATAAATATTCAAAACATTTGCGCCGTGCACTTCAAACAATGACAAATAATCTATATGTCTGATTATTTTAATTTTATAATTATCGATTAATACATTTAAAATCGAACCTCAGTGGATCATGTAAGAGATTGCTTTCATAAATATTGATGAAATGGAATAACTCTCTGTCAAATTTTCATCGCAAAATAATAAAACACGATAGCTTTAGGGTTTTTTTTCTCGATGTTATACATATTAAAAAAGTTTTACAAATACATGTACAATTTCGATGGCCCGGATATTTTTTTTTTTAGTTATTAAAGTACTAGTGATATGATTGCTTCTGATCTGAGGGGACCAACCAGAAAACATTTTAAATATAAATCAAAAATAATTTCTTTTGCTGAAAATCAAAACTAATCATTGAAAATTATTAAATATTCATGAAGATACTTCATAACATTATTCTTTAAATTCAAAGCGATAGATGTTCTATCTTTTTCGATACGGAAGCTCTTTTCTTTTACTTTACGATTCTCCGTTTCTCGAATGTTGAATTAGAAAATCAAAGCTCGTCGAATATTGAGCTGTTTATACATGCCAGTGTTACTTTAAAATGTAATGTTATTCCATATCATCGATAGTATTTCAGGTAAAATTGATTTTCTTTTGTGTGGTGCAACATATTGTTGAGGTAGATGTGGGTATTTGAGGGACACGTTTTATCGCAGTTTAGAAAAAAAAAAAAAAAAAAAAAAAAAAACCGCAAAGGGGCATTTACATTAATGATACATAAAAAATAAAATTTTACGAAAATCTATATGAAATTGATTTAAAAATAATTTCTAGAAAAATAGGGATACATTGCAAAATTATGTGAAATTGTTTCTTTTGTGATTGTTTCTTTTGTTGTCCGAAAACGATATCAAATTCGTGACTGTTCGAGCATGATCTCAAAATGAACCATATCTAACTTCACCCATAAATCATTATTTCAAAATACCTTAAGCTAAGAATGAATGAAAACGAAGATGTTCAATTATGCTCAACTTGATTTTCTTCGTTTGCAAGTGTTCACATAAAAAATTTAGTTTCATCAATTAAAAAAAAGAAAGTCTGTTTACAAATTTTACTCATATTCTAAAACAATTATTTGAATTTTTAATAAAGTACATTAGTATCTTTTTCACCTTAAACTGTAATCTACCACTGTATGTAATTTTTTTTATTCAAAATCTCATTAAATTTGTAGAGTATGCACGACCGAAAAATAATGATGGATTTAAACCATATATATAAGCAACCTCCGGCCCACGGGCCGGATGTGGCCCACCCCGGCTTTTGATGGAGCCAGCGGAATATATCAAAATCCCACATAAAACCCATAAGAACCATTAAAAAAATCCCATTTAAATCCCATTTATACGGCCCGCGAGTTCAATAACATTCTAAAGTTTGGCCCGCAACTTTGCCAAATTTTCCCATACGTGATTTCAACAATGTTCTGGAATTATTTTTTGCGGATGGAATGCATAAGAATTTTCAGCTATTACATTCAGAAAAAAGCTACTTTAAAAAACATTACCGTAAAAACTTGAATTTTTCGAAAGTTCGGGTCGCGATTAGATATAAACCGAATCTTTTTTTTTTTTTTTTTTTTTTTTTTTGACATCTTTTTAGTCACCCAAATTCCCAACTTTTCGCGATATTATAAGTTTAAAAAAAAAAAAAAAAAAAACACGATCACATTAGGCTTTTTGCCACAAAAGACGACGAGAAATCGGTTTTACTCAGAATAGATTAATTAAATTGGTGAACGAAAGGGTTGCCTGGGTATGGACACTGACAGCTTAATGTTGTTTTACAGATTTAATTGGCTAAATTCTGTATCTCAGAACCAGACGAACGTAAGTCCATATATTACAATTTTCAGGTTAAAGCGTTGATTCTAAACGAAATGTCTATGAATGGGTTAAGTACATACAAATTTAATAATGTCAATAATTTTTTGCTGACTGATTCAATTATTGGCTCAACAACCCGACCTTGAGTCCATTTCTTACAGTTTTGGTGCCCTCCTGAAAAGTTAGTCTAGTGTGACTTCCGTTAGTCTGGTTCTGAGGTACAGAATTATCACAAGAATTTTACTCTGTTGTTAAACCAGGTAAAGTGACCAACTATCTATAGTAACTAGTTTTGTAAAATTTAACTTTCACAAAAAGTTTAGAATTTAAATTCACAAAATTGTGGCCAACTTTAGAAGGTGACCAGTTTTGCAGAATTTAGTTTTAACTCACAAGAGTGGCCACCTTTATAAGGTGACCAGTTTTGCCGCTCTCGGGGGTCTTCATTTTACAGGTTCTTCTGTACTTAACTATATAGAGATAAAAACAAGAATTAATTTATTACTTCCTTGTACGTAGTATAAGGAAGTAATGTGATCCCGAAAAATTTTGGGGGCCAAATTTCGACAAAAAAACCGATTTTGACTACCTCTAAATTGAATTTTAAAAATTTTTTCGATGCATCTCATCGTAGGCTATCATGCACGATCATATTAATGCGTCTGCAACTCATTTTGACCAGCGGCGAGTTTATTGTGGCCAGTTTTTCCATGCCGTCTGTACGTACGTACGTACGTACGTATGTATGTAACTCGCATATCTCAAAAAACTATTGGTCGTAGAATGTTGAGATTTGATATTTAGGATTGTTCTATGATCTAGTTGTGCACCTCCCCTTTTGGTGATAATCGAATGGATAGTTTATGTACAGGACCGCCCAAAAGATTCGAAATACATTACGCTCTATGGGCCGATATTCATTAAACTCGCCTAACTCAAAAGCAATTAGGCGTAGAACGTCCAAACTTCATATTTTGGATATTTGTAACATCTAGTTGTGCACCTCCCCTTTTGGTTCCATTCGACTGGATAGTTTATCTACAGGACTGCCCAAAACATTCGAAATACATTACGCTCAATGGGCCGAAATTCATTAAACTCGCATATCTCAAAAACTATTAGGCGTAGAATGTTGAAACTTTATATTTAGGAACGTTGTAACATCTAGTTGTGCACCTCCCCTTTCGGTTCCATTCGACTGGATAGTTTATCTACAGAACTACCCAAAAGATTCGAAATACATTACGCTCTATGGGCCGAAATTCATCAAAGCGTTTTTTAGAGGTATTGGGCTATTTCAAACGACTCAGAAGTGATATTTGCTGTAAAGAGTTAGAAAATGAATTTCTCCATTAAAAAAAGTGTCTTTATCATTTATAGTTCAGCTACAGGAACACTCAAAAGATTTCCAATACATTACGGTCAATGGCAATTTTAGGGGCATTCATCCATTTCAAGCACAATGCCGTCCTACCACATAAGTTAGGTAATGGTCCGACTACGGTCACGTGACTCCCTCAAGAACTATCCAAAAGTCGCCAAGCTTGGCGACTTTTGGTGTACGTGTGTGCATATTTAACTCTCAAATCTCAAAAAATATTATGAAATTTCATATATAAGATTGTTGTATCATCTAGTTGTGCATCTCGATTTTTGGTTCCAATCTACTGGAGAGTTTATTTACAGAACCACCGAAAAGAATTTCAGTACTTTAATGTCTATGGACATCTTCAATATAATACAACTGTAGACGGTCATTGTTTGGTTCATGCCCAAAATCTCGCCGTCTGTCCTCGGCCTTGGCGAGTTTTGGCGAAATATCGCCAAATTTGGCGATATTCAGTTATTTGGTCCATGCCCAAAGTATCGCCATTTGTCATCGTACTTGGCGAGTTTTGGCGAAATATCGCCATATTTGGCGATAATCTGTCATTGTTTGGTTCATGCTTAAAATCTCGCCAAATGTCGTCGAAATTGACGAGTTTCGCCGAAATATCGCCAAATTTGGCGCCAAAAATTATTTCGTATTTTGTATAACTGTAAAACTTTAACCCGTAGAATTTTGAACTTTTGTATTTAGAACTATTGTAATATCTAACTGTTTTCAATATCTTTTTTGACAGCAATCGACTGAGAATTTATTTACAGGGTTTGCCAAATGACTTTAAATACATTGAGGTGTATGAATGCATTCAATTCATTGAAAGTCTGTGGTCAATGATACGGTCAATGATACGGTACAATGGTGGCGAGATTTTGGGGATAGCCAAAGTAGTTTGGCTATCCCCAAAATCTCGCAGACTATCTCAAGTTTGTCGGCTTTTGGTGAAATATCGCCAAATAAAGTGTTAGAAGGAAATCTTTCAAATTGAACTCAGCTTGGCGATATCGAAATATTTGGCTAGAAATCGCTAAATCTTACTATTATTGATATTTTATCTCTTTCAAAGAAATAAGTTTAGAGGAAGTGCGTCGAAAATATTTTTGATCTAATAGACGTGCAAGGAAGTCATGTGTTGGACACATCAGATTTTTTTTAAACTTGTTTTATTAACATCTGTAAAGTTTTTATATGTGGTCGACTAAAGAATATTGCAATACTCTTGGATTAAAGAGTACCGGAAAATACTTAAGAAAAAAAATGTACTAAAAAAAAGATTTGTAAAGTATGAGTACATGGTCATTCCATTTTAGAAAGAGTTTCTTTTTAGCATTTGGTAGGACCGTTTTTTTGTATGGATCAATGTTTCTCAAAGAGTGTTCCGCAAAGACCCAGGGAAGTTTTTAAGCACTATCCAAATTTTAAAGAATATCCGTAAATTAATTCTCTAATCTAATTTTTTTTGCTAAGCTCTTTTATAGAATTAACCTTTTAGCGACGGCAGGGTTACGGGAATTTAGATATATTTTGAACTAAAATTGGCTGTCGGGATCACGATTGTCAAGAGAATTCCTCCCCCACCTATATGTACTTTCAAAACAGATGTCCTTTTGTGAGGGTTTTCCACGCCGTTTTTCTGAATAGGCGTCACGAAAACTAAACACTGGAATAATTTGAACGAGGAACATGATATGAAAATAAAACTTCCTTCAATACAACCAAATATTAAAGAACATTTTCTGATAGTCCAAAACAAAGCCATTCATCCCATGTTACCTTTAATCAATATCGTATAAATTCATTAAAAAATGTTGTGCCTGCCGTCAAATTTTGTAAGTATATACATAATTCACATATTTGTATACTGCTTTATGCTATTTTTTATGCTTACGTCAAAGTGATAAAAATAGGCTCTTAGTTTGTCCTTAAGTAATATTTATTCAAAGGTTTCGTTGCTAAGTATGGCGTAAGAAAAGGGTTACGTGGGATACAAAGTTTACGAACTACTGGTCTAGTTTAAGGCTTTGATTCGACTTAGTAGCCATTCAATCAAGCTTTGGAATTTCTGGATTACGGTACATGCCTTTAAGAAATATCTCAGTGGTCTGCTGCTTGTTCACAGGCCTTAAGATGAGAATTTTTGTATTTAACAAGAGATAAATAGTATCAATAGTCAAAAGTACATGTGCAAGCAAGATGTGTTGAAAAATATTTTACATTCAATAAGTTCAGCATGATTTATTTGTAGCAGACTTTAAGCACTTTTACTATTATTTTATGTTATTAATTAACTTTTTATTTTTTTTCAAGGTGTGTCTGGGGGAGAAAAGAGAGCCTTGGGTCGCACCCTTACTCAGCCTCAAGGTACCGAGCAGTATCAGGTAATTTACATTTTTTTAAAGCGGACCATAAATGGGTTCTCTTTTTAAATTTTAGAGTGTATATATTTGAATGATTTTCCCCAAAATGTCTGATTTGCTGTCTCAAGGTTGCAGGAACTAAAAAAATGCTTGGAAATTTTATTTTATTTGTGGACGCTTAGAATCATCCTATAGATTAATAAGAAGTATAAAATTAAGTTATGTTATTACATATTTTGAGAAAATAAAATATAGAGCAGGGAAATGTCATTGCCATCCATTGTCCCTTTTTAAATTTTCGTTTCATGGTCTCGCTATATTGCATAAATTTTAAAATAAATTAATGCACTTTTCATAAAATTCAAATATAAAAAGAGGAGGTAATCTCTTACCTGCTGTTGAAAAAGAAGTTGCCACGGTACGTGGCAACTACTTTTTCAAGATGGCAGTCACCAAGACTTAGTGAACATCGTCAACAATCTTTCATGATCAAGAAAACTAATAATCGTAAGCTAAAGATCAAAAAAGCTAATGATCGTAATAAAGGAATTAAAGCTATATTACAAAAACAGGAAAAAGGTTCAACTCCCTACAAAACAACTCAAAAATCTTCAACCAGCAATTTGTTTTTAACCTTAAAAAACTTCTGCGGACTCAGAAGTTCGCTGTACAACCACTCAAAAATTTCTAGAAGCGTAAACAGTTTGCTTCTTTAAATTTGTTTGTGTTTTTTATAAGTGAACTTTCTGTGAGTTCCGTTTCTCAATTCAAAGAAATGTAAACAGTTTATTATTCCTTTAAATTTGTTGGCATTTTTTTAAAATAACGGACCTTCTATGGGTTCGGTTTTTAATTTCTAGAAATGCAAACAATTGTTTGTTCCTTTAAATTTGCTTACGTTTCTTACAAGCGGACCGACAATAGGTTCCGTTTTTAATTTCCAGAAGAATAAAAAAATGTTTTTTTCTTTCAATTTATGTATTTCTTGACGCTTATTCCGAATCTGAAATTTACGTTTCTCTAAATCAAATAGTTAAAGTATTAGAAACTAATAAATAAATAAATAAATAAATAAATTGCACAGTGAGTGTGTTATAATAGTCCAAACAAACTCGGAAAAACGAAAATAACCCTTTATTCGGCGAATCGAAGCACAAAAATGTATCTCACAAAAAAGTACCACATTTAACTTCACTATTATTTCAAAAGGGTTATTAACAGGTACACGAAGTTTCCGGCTTCAGATAGCTTTGTAATTCTGAAATGTCTTGGTGTCCTCTACTACCCGTTACATGTTTTTACAAGAGTACTGCATCACCCTGTATATGACATATACTATGAGCAATATGCTCAGCGTAGACGTGGCTACCGAATGGTCTAAGGCACGTGGTTTAAATTCCTATTCACATAGAGAAAGCGCGTCGAACATCACTCCTGACGCTGTTATTGTGATCAGAGCCTGACTAAGGCATTTACAGGTGGGCAGCTTCGCCGGACTCCCCATCATAATAAGGATCCCACATCAAGAAATGTTCCTGCTGTATTGTCCAGAAATGCGCTGTAGAAAAATTTTCCTTCCTCTATCTGCTTAAACTTCAACAATTTTCTAAAAAAAATTTCTGAATTAAAACGAAAAAGAAGTTTTAATATAGAACATTTTGAGTGAAATGATGACTGTCTGAATAATCACATTGAGCATACAAATGATCCAAAAAGGTGGTAACAAAGGTCTGTGCTTTTTCAGTTGCTAAAAAGTTCCAAGCATTCACAAGAGTAGAAAACCTGAAATTTAAGTAAGCCTGTAGTTCCAGGCTTTCTTTTGTAAGCTGAATGGGTATGTGTGAAGGGGGGGGGGGATCACAAATGTCTGCCCTAGGCCCTATTTTGTCTTAAGGGCTCTGATCTTGATCTTTCCAGTTTATTATTATTTTTTTTTTACAAAATTTCAGATGAAAACTTTTACCTTAAGAAAACACATTTATATGCAGCTTATTAATCCCTCCCCCATTGGGAAAAGGAACGCAGTATGACTAGCAAAACCAAGCTAAATGAGCTTCGTTAACCTTTTAACGCGCAGTGTTCCCGCTCTGGGAACACCAAACTCTGACGTTTTGACTGTTGCCAGTCCAGAAGAATAGATTTGATTTCTATAAAAATAGTTGCGGGTGACATAGCTCCACGAGAATCCTTTACTTTTTAGCACGTCATTTCCCGTAAAAAGATTATTTTTAATAGCACTGGCATCTGCTGAAAAATGGGAAGAATGCGAGAACAGCCGGATAGATTGCCCAATGCTGAAAAAAGGGCTGCCATTGCCATCGCTCGACTTAACGACCAGCAAGATGGCGGACGATCGAAACGCTCATCGCGTGCCACAGATCTAGAGACCCTTTTTTGACGACAACTGCCTGTGCGGCACAGCCAGCTGCGTTAAAAAAAGGGTCTCTAGATCTGTGGCTCGCGATGAAAGTTTCGATCGTCCGCCATCTTGCTGGTAGTGAATTCGAGCGATGGCAACGGCTACCCTTTTTTCATCATTGGGCAATCCATACAGCTGTTCTAACATTCTTCCATTTTTCACCAGATGTTAGTGCTGTTAAAAATAGTCGTCACAGTTTTTCTACGGGAAATGACGTGATAAAAAGTAAAGGATTCTCGTGGAGCTAATGTCACCCGCAACTATTTTTATAGAAATCAAATCTATTCTTCGTGACTGGCAACAGTCAAAACCTCAGAGTTTGGTCTTCCCAGAGCGGGAACACTGCGAGTTAAAGGGTTAACATCAGCCATCACAAAATTAGAATCTCTAAATCTAAGTTGGATAGATTGCCCAATGCTGAAAAAAGGGCAGCCGTTGCCATCGTTCGACTTAACTACCAGCACTAGAGACACTTTTTTCGACGCAGCTGGCTGTGCCGGAACAGCCAGCTGTCGTCAAAAAAGGGGTCTATAGATCTGTGACACGTGATGAACGTTTCGATCGCCCCCGCCATCTTGCTGGTCGTTAAGTCGAGCGATGGCAACGGCTGCCCTTTTTTCAGCATTGGGAAAGGGTTGCGCCTCAAAAGATTAACAATTTGAACCATTTTTTATTTCTTGAAACTGTACGCACTTGATTCACGGCTTCGTGTTATGTTTCAGGTGGATCCTTCAGATACTCTTGCTGGTATTGCTGCCAGATTCGACACCACACCATCAGAGCTTGCGAAACTCAATAGACTGTCGGCCAGGATAGTATTTCCAGGACAGGTACTTTTCATGTGCTTCTTCTATATTACACAATTTAAAAAATGATATATTTTCTTAAAATAATTATATTATGTACCGATGTAACGAATCATTAACGAGCGAAATAGAAAAGGTCATTCGGGAAATCAGGAATTACATTAACTCACTGGAATCTATTTCATAAATACACGAATAACAAGTTCCAGTAAAATCATATAGAAAGCTAATACGGTAAGAACTTCTCAAATCCGGAAATGGTGGGACTTTTCTAATTCCGGATAACAGAAATTTCTGGATTATAGAAATCGTGCAGTATGAGTTATAGGCTTCCCACGGCAACACACACGATGGTAATTAGGATTAGTGTTTGTGAGGCTCGTGCCCACGGATGTGACCTCAGATCTGCAGAATAAAGACGTATTTGGAAAGCATGATCGTCCAATTTCTATCATCAAAATTTACTTTTTTTCTATTTTATACTAATGGCAGTTTGTAAAACTTTGTTTAAAATTCTTCATACAGCTTATTGGCTTGGGTAGCGATGATTACAAATATATTTTTGTGATACAGTCGAACTCATTTATAACGAACCCTGATTTAACAAGAACCCTGATTTAACGAGGAAATCGGAAATATTTGTTTGGTACAATGTTAGGTCTATGGGGAAGTAACTCGCTTTTAACGAGTAAACTTCGGTTATAGCGAGGAATATTTTTGCATATTCTTAAATTTCTATTGAACTCCGCCTTCCCCTCTCCAGCTCAGCTAATCTTTTCTCGCAAAAATTCTTAAGTCTATGAAAGCCACGATGATATAATGGCGAAAATTCTGAATTTCAATTTGAAGCGACCGCAACATCTCTGGGTTGGTTTGTGTACGTTAAAACTTCAAATTGAATATGGCGGTGCAACTGACCTTGTTTCTAGGTCCATGAGACTTCTACAACGAACAAAAGTACAAGAAAATGACAATAAGGCAGTCAAGACAAATTAAACAACTTTTTTGTACTGTACAGATTGAAAAAAAAGAAAGTAATATAGTAAATATGCATGAATAATCATAATTATTTCAGGAACCCGTTTTTAACGAGCACTAGGTTATAACGAACAAATATCGCGGTCCCTTTCGGCTCCTTATAAGCAAGTTCGATTGTATAATAAACAATATACTTGTACGCAAAGCAAATTTTAATATGAAAGTCAGTGGGACCTTCTTAACTCCCCCCCCCCCCTTCTTCCTCGTTACTCTTAAAACTTACTCTTGCTTTCCGATTTCTGCCGATAGTATGTTAGCCCTTAAGATATCGTACCTTTCACTGATAAATAATTTTCTAAAATTTGATTTACTTTACTCGTGCATGTCCGCTATCTTCCTTACCTTCACTATCGATCTGAATTTATTCTCTGTACTTCCAGCACGATGTGGAATATTTAGGATCAGCATTCGAAATCAGTAACATGCCACAAATACTGAAAGGGGTGGAGGTATAATGTATTATGCATGACGCGCCGCCCTTGCAGATTTTGGCGCGTGCCCAGAGTGCTTAGCTTAGAAAATTTGTAACTGGATTAAAGATGATTTGCTGAAAATTGATAACAGAATTCAATAGTTTTCTGTTTCACAACAAAATAATGATTTTTCTCATGTTAAGTGTGGAAACAACGCACAAAAACTATACGTTCAATTATCCAAGGCAGATTTGGTACAGATTGCTTTCCAACATGCTCTACATGGGCGTTTAAGCATCTGTTCCATCTGTGTACCAACCTAAAGAAACCGGCGTTGAAGGAATCGTTACCCTGGACTCCAAACCATCTGTCGAAGGCATTCTGGACTGCTCCATCGGTTTAGAAATGCCGTCCTCCTGGTGCTTCTTAAACGATCCGAGGAAATAGAAAACACAGGGCGCGAGATCCAGGCTGTTGGGAAGATGTTCCAATAAATACGTTCCATCGGAAGTGCGGTAGTCAACCACGTGTAACTGGGGCCGTATGCGGGCGAGCATTGTCATGCAATAAGGCGACCCCCGCCCCTTGAGATCTGGGTTGGCTTCTTTAACCAAAAAAAAAATCCGATTACACTTCGCACTTCAATATCGGCCATATATCTGTGAATGTCTCTATCTTCTGTTTCAAACTTTTGAGCTATACGGCACTACACTAGCTCTATCTAGTGGCATTGGATCGCCTGTTCTGCAAGACATGGAAGTTCATTCACTTGGATAATATGTGCACACGGGAGAGTTCATGTTACCTTACTTTTGAACCACCTGCGTATTTACTAAATAACCTACTTTATGTAAAAAATAGTGTAAAAAAAGTATTTTTTTTATTAAAATATTTTTAAATTATGAATTTCATGACAATTCTCCATTTCTTAAGGTAGTTTTCACTTTAATATATTAAACTTTAAGGGTGGAAACCATCATGGCCGGGTAGATAAAACACTGAAACTGGTAGATGGATAAAGTGTGACGATCCCGGGCTCGGGCTCATCCAGCGGCTGGCAATCTAACGGTCTGGAGTTTAGGGCGGTTTTCTCGAGATGTGCACGATACGCGTTAGAACCCCTTAAAAGTCCTCCATGCAAGGCACCTTCACCTAGGCAGATACTCCTCCTATACTCGCTTAAACCCAAAGAACGAAAAAAACAATACATTGCGGCGATCCGAATCCATGGAAACCTACCGGTATTTCAGCAAACGTGCTCTTTCAGTAGTCTTTTTTCTGAGAATTCCCCTCCTGTCTTCGTCTTTTTTTTTTCGGAGATTTCCCCTACTCGCCTATAGTTATATTTCGCTCCGCTCTTGTGATTGAAAAACGCTCCTAAAGGAGAAGCGCACTTTTGAAAACTGGGCCAAAAATCACTCCGACCGATCGAATTTCTCTCGTTTGTTTTAAGAGTGTAAGCTTGTCAAAACACACATTCGCATTAAACTTAGGGGAGCGGGGCTTTAGCCCATATACCCAGAGCCTGATTATGACCAACGGGGGGCCCCGGGCATTGATGAATTTGGGGGCCCTCATATATTAAATTTGTTTTATTTTTCATAAATTTTGATATAAAAATATATATTTGAGACAATATTGCCCTTTCGAGCGGGGGCCCTGGCAAAGTCCGTGCCCGTCGCCCTTCTCTCTTCAGTGCGTTAATGGGATTGCCTTCTAAATAATTCAAATCCTGCTTCCTCTTTCTCCGTCTTCAAAATCAATTCCGAAAAGACAACGAGTCCATTCCCTTTCCTAGATAAGTTGAGGTGTCCTTCCGCTTCCTAGATCCCCCCTTATCACTTCTGGAGCGTCCTGTTACATATCCCGCAATCGGAGCATCCCGCATGGCGACAACGTCCGGGAACAGATACGAAAAATCCCTTTTCCCCAGTCGCAAAAGCGGCTCCGGCCCGAGGATTCTGCGGACTCGGCGGTTCTCGCAGGGGGCGCCAGGGAGCCCCAGAGAACGGCACCCTCTCGAGTGGAATACTGGCTACGGAAAGGTATCGACCCGGGGAAAGACATCCATCACAGTCATGCCAACTCAACTCTTCGGGACTCATTCCATGGCAAAAGCCGTACACGTTGTGTTTATGTTCTTGCGTGATGTTTGGAAGCAGAAAAACCCAGTAATCGATTCCTTAACCCTTTGAGGCGCAACCCTTTCCCAATGCTGAAAAAAGGGCAGCCGTTGCCATCGCTCGACTTAACTACCAGCAAGATGGCGGACGATAGAAACGTTCATCGCGTGCCGCAGATCGAGAGACCCTTTTTTGACGGACAGCTGGCTGTGCGACATAGCCAGCTGTCTCTACTCCAATTTTCATCACAATCAGTTAAATGGTATTTTCATAGCTAGCGGTCGAAAGGAATAGAAATCGACGTCCGCCATCTTGCTGTGCGCGGGCACAGCCAGCTGCCTCAAAAAAGGGGTCTCTCGATCTGTGACACGAGATGAAGGTTTCGATCGTCCGCCATCTTGCTGGTAGTTAAGTCGATGGATGGCAACGACTGCCCTTTTTTCAGCATTGGGCAATCTATCCAGCTGTTCTCGCGTTCTTCCATTTTTCAGCAGATGTCAGTGCTGTTAAAAATATCTGAGAATTTTATTGACAACTGTGACAATTTTATTGACTGTTATTTGTGAATTTTATTGACAACTGTGACTGTTTTTCGTGACCATTTTTTGACGGGAAATGACGTGCTAAAAAGTAAAGGATTCTCGTGGAGCTATGTCACCCGCAACTATTTTTATAGAAATCAAATCTATTCTTCGTGGCTGACAACAGTCAAAACGTCAGAGTTGGGTGTTTCCAGAGCGGGAACACTGCGTGTTAAAAGGTTAAACGACTTATATCTTTTTCAGTTGTTGTTCTTGACGTTCGTTTGTAAAAGAAGATTGACATAGTGTAAGCGGGGAATTTTCGGTAATTATTTGTGGTTAAGGCTGAGCTACGCAAATGCTATCTTAAATACCGTGGTCTGGACGGAGTACTTTTAAAGGCGGTCTAATATGTATTTATGTTACACATGGAGAAAACAGCTGAACTCTAGACCGATAGATATACAGCCGCACGAGAGACCAGAACCCTGGATCAGCACACTTTAGCTTTCTCCCAGTGCTCACTGCCTTATCTACAGGGCCGCTGGTCAACAAAAAAATAGGCTTAATGCTCAGTTATCAATCTTACTAAATATCGCACATATTCTAAGAAATTATGTCTTTTCACTGTTTACGAGTGTATTAAATTATAAATAAATACTTAATTACTTAATATTACTACTTAATTTAAGACAAAGTATTAAGTACCCAATAATTGCAAAACATAACAATTTTGCCATTCTCAAATTCAACTCCACTCTCCCTTACTGTTTTACAATAACGGTATCTGTTTTATAAGTATTATTCTAAATATCATAGATACAGGATGATTCAGAATCACATAGCAAAGTGCTTTGTTTTCATGTACCTGTTAATAATCACTCCACTTAAATAATCAATCCTGTAATCGATATACAGGATGTCCCAAGAAAGGTAGTAATACGCTTTGATTTTTTATCCGTTAGAGATAAGTGAACAAAGTAAGTTGAAAAAAATGTTCAAAATAATTTTGGAAAAAAGACTGCACTAGGAAAATTGTCTTTTCGTTAATTTTCAAAAATTTACACTTTTTAAATCTGTATACGACCTCCTTACAACAAAATTCTCAGTTAGTAAAATGTGCCTCAAACGATAATGAGGTGATAAACAAAATTTGAAAGTTACATCCTAAAAAGCAACAGAGAAATAAAGATAAATATGCGCTTACTCAAACTACTTTTCAATGGCTCTCAAAAGGGAAAAATCACCTTGGAAAATCCCGTTCCAGGGGTCTTATAAAAATTACGAAAGAAAATAATTTTTTGCTCTCTAGAAAATTAACGATTTCATTCGAATTCATGTATAGCCTTCACCATCTTTGTTATAAGAAACGTTTTATGATGAACAGATGAAAATTTGTACTTCCACCTAATTAATGTATGAGGCACATTTTATTAATTGGGAATTCTTTTGTACGGTGGTCATGTAACAAATTTAAAAACTGTTAACTTTTTGAAAATTAATGCGAAGATTTTTTTTTAACATAGCCTTTTTCTTTATGTTCAACATTTTCTTCAATTTGCACAGCCCACTTATCTCTAATAGGTAAAGAATTAAAGCATGGTACCACCTTTTTGGTGTACCCTGCATAATCCCTACTTTAATGATCAATCCTGTTAGTAAGGAATTTTAGTCGAGTGCATTCTGTGAACGTTCCATTAGTTTTTGACGAAGCGTGATCGAAAAGTTTAATATAATTCCAAAGTAATAACAGGTACATGACGTTTCATCCCACATTGCTACACATTGTGATTCTGAACCTTTTTGGTCCTCTCTACCACCCCTTATATGTTCTTTTACTAGAGTTCTGAATCACCCTGTATAGCGTGTATGACATGCAATATGATTAATATGTTCAGCATGAACGTGGCGGCCGAGTTGTGTATAGCACCAAGGCCGTACCCACAAGGGGGACCAGGGGGTCCGGTCCCCCTCCCCCCCCCGAAATTTAGAATTTAGTTAACAAAACAATAAATGATGAAGCTTTTTTGTGAAAAATTTAGCGCCTTTTTCGCCGTTTGGTCCCCCCTCCCCCCCCAAGGACGTACCCAGGGGGTCCGGACCCTCTTCGAAATTTCAGTTTTTATAAACAAAATAATAATGATGAAGTTTTGTTGTATAAAATTCTGCCTTTTTCACCGTTTGGACCCCCTCCGAAATTTTTGGACCCACCCCGAAACTTTTTTCTGGGTACGTCCCTGCCCCCCCTCCCCGAAATTTTTTTCTGGGTATGGCCTTGTATAGCACGCGATTTAAATTCCGACTGACGTAAAGAAAGTGATTTGAACATCTCCCGTGACGGTGTTACTTACCGTGATCTTTCCATTAAAAAAAAAAAAAAAATTAAATAAACGCTTTTACCTTAAAAATACAAATATTCATGCAGCTTACTTAATCCCCACCTCCAGAAAAGGAAAGCAGTACTGCAAGCAAAATTAAACTAGTTTTGAAGCACCCTCGTTTTCGTGCTTTGTACTGAAATTTCTACTTTTCCTCTTCAAATCTAACCGCTGTGAAAGAAATATTTCAATACTTCTTCTTTGTACCATTCAAAGAAAATCTTTCTCTGGCTTTTAATGAAGCCGTACAAAAAGAGGCAAATTAATGAAACCGTAAAAAAAGTGGCAAATTAAGGGAACGGATAAGCTGGACATTTCGAACGAGCCGACCGATTCGAACTCAGCCGACCTAATGTCCTGCTTACGAATTAGAAGATGAATCGAAATATGAATATCTTTAGCATGCTCTCCAAGTAATCAAATCCGTGCTTCCTGTCCTCCCCATCCATTCTAAAGAGGGATGCCCGAGATTCGGACATTAGTACCTTCTCTAAATAAGTGAGGTCCTTTAGCTTCCTCTAATAACTTTTCCGGCGTCGTGAGAGATGCTCCGATCGAAACATCCCGCATGGCGACAACCACCGGGAACAGGTATGAAAAATCCCCCTTTTCCCAGGGCGCAAATGTGGCGCCGGTCTCAGGATTTTGCGGACTCGGCGGTTCTCAGAAGGGCGCCAGGGAGCCTTAGAGACAAGCCATCTCGAGTGGAATGATCGCGAGGAACGGGCTATCGACCAGGCCCGGCATCAATCAGAATCGTGTACGCTCTTCAGGACTTGATTTTCGCGGCAAAAGCTTACAGATGTTTACTCTTTTGTGATCTTTGAAAGTGGGGGAAAGGAGTTGGGATCAATCCATACCATCAATAATTTGCGCTTTTCTGTTTATTTGCTTATTTATTTGCTCGTACAACGTTCCCGTTGGGAAAGCAAGTACAAACTTGCGCTTGAAAAAAATTCTTTGACCAAAAAATCATATTTTAACGCAGCGGTTCGCATGGCGCGAGAAAAACAGGCAAACAGCAAGTGACAATGCATCTTTTAAAAAATCATCTTATTATTCTTATTTTTACTCTAAAGCATTCCTATATTTCGCTTAAAATTTTTATTCAAACTTTACCGATAACATTATTTTGTAGAAAAGGCGACGAAATGATCATTCTTGAAGAATAATAATCCTTACGCATGCTGAGGAATGTGAGGAAGAGCGAAACGGTCTCCATTCAATACATTCAATTTTGTCCACTTTCGTACTCTACAGAATGTTCTAAAAGTTAATGTACTGACGTCGTAGGGGTAGTATTTGGATATTTATTTTGCCATACATTTTGGCCTCTCTCATGCGATATTACAATCAAAATATATGGAGCACAATTTATTATCTGATAGCACTATAAAATCCTTTCACTGTGAAGAACAAAATAATATATAGAACTTTTATTCTCGCACGACTTGAGAGCGAAAAGAGACAAGCAATAAAAAATAAAGAATTGATGCCATAATAGGCAGACGGTAAAATTTCATAGTAAAAAAAAGTCACAGACAATGACTTCGTTAAATTGGAGTGCTGAAACTTTTAGAAGACACTGTGTTTTAATTGCTATAGTTAACGAAGTAAACTTGTTGCAGTTTAAAATGATAAATGAATTCTAAATATAAAAAACAGTCTACAAACGAAAACCTGAATAATTTCGAAAAACTATTTCTATTGAACAGAAATCACAAAATTTGCGAATCTATTTCGACTACGATGTATACCCTCTCAAAAAATTATTCGAGTGAACGTGAAACTTCCTAACGATGATGGCTTCGTACATTAAAAATTATGTATCATAATTATGGATTAGGTTACCTGACCTATAATTATAACTTTTCATATTTCTGTTTAGTTGTACATTTTTCTAAAACTAATTAATTTTATTGATAAAACTAAAACAGGAAATTTCACTTATACTCGACCACCTTTTTTGAGGGGAAGTACAAATGAGCTGTCAACTTTTCTTACCAAAGAAGCCAATGTCCTGATTTTAAAAGTGGCTAAAGATCAAGAAACGGGTGTTCTTTTTTTTAGATTTTCAATGTACCGCAGTTCTTTTTAATGTAGTTATGAAAATTCCATGCCAATAGCAAGGACGATGTGAGTTTTATTTACATTTTCTGAGGATCGCTTTTTCAGTTTGGGGGGCAATGTCTGTAAAAGTTTTCTTAAGGTGTGGTATGAACCAGGGGCGTAGCCAGGGGTGGATATCGGTATATATCCCCCCCGAAATTTTTGAATTAGTGATGAAATTCCGTCTATTTATACACATATAAGTTCATATCCCCCCCCGAAAAAAATTCCAGCTGCATATCCCCCCCCCCGAAAAATTTTCCTGGCTACGCGCCTGGTATGAACCGAAATCGTTGCAGAGTCATTGATCAGCGACTCCTATATCTTAGGATTTTTATCATTATCGATCTAAAAATAACCTGAGAGGTGTGAAAAACCTAACGATTATGGACGAATGATAAAGGAAATAATTTTTTAGTTATTTTACGTCTTTAAACTATGCGATATCGAATTAAAAAGATGTCTTACTTTGTATTTTGATTAGAACTGGAACATTTTGAGATTTTAATAATATTTAAATTGGGGAGAATGGAGACCAAAATGACCTTCGGATTAATTTTTTTGTCTTCTATGACTTTTTGTTCGCGCATCACGTGGCTGAAGAGAATGAAATGAAATAAGAATTCGCGCATATAGGTAGGTGTTATGACAAAATAAACGTTAGATTAAAAAAACAAATTCAGAGATTTTTCAAAAATTGAAGAAATCACGCCACAATGTATTCAGTTTTGAATTGATATTACATTTTTTCTCTCTTGAATGCTTCATATAAATTATTGTCCTTTTTACGCGTTTGAAAAAAATAAGATAAAATATACATTCACATAGGTAGGTATTATAACAAAATAAAAATTCGATATTTACTGAAATTTTCAGGGATTTTTCGAAAAGTGAAGAAAGTACATCATACTTTATTCAATTTTCAATTCGTATTATATTTGTTTCTCGTGGATGCTTCATGAAAATTATTTCATATTTTTACACGTTTAAAATTCAAACTTGTGAAAAAAATAAGCATTCAATTTGTAAACAACATATTTACCCGAGATATTTATTAGATGTAACCGATGAAATCATTACCTTGAAGTTTAGAAGTATGCCAATCCATTTGGAAAGCAACTTACTCGAAACACAGCCAGAAGAATTTCAAACAAAAGTTTTTAATTTAGATCAAGCTACTTTACTTTAAATAGAGATGGCTTTTCATTCCGCATTCTATTCATTTATCCAGTCATTAATACACGGAATTCATTAACTCATTCCTTTTCACTTAATTCCGATTCCTTAATGAACAGTCTGCGGCGCAAATGAACAGGATGACAATCGTTATGCAGCTAGCTCCCTCTGAGGGAGAAATTGCAAATGGTTTCAACGGCAAATTATTAATTTGTTCGAGGTTGTAGTCCGTGGGTGCGGTTTATTTTTGTTTTTTTGTCAACAATCTGCAATATTATGAAGTTTTGTTAATTGGAATCCTTCATCGCTTTTCTCTTTATATGATAACACCACCTGCATGTTTTAGATTAGAAATATCTAAAGCAGCTTTAGGAATAATTATAGGCTTGTAATACCTTAATGCAGGTGAAGAATTATCGAAATACCGTCAACTACTTTGGTCCTGCGAGGTTACTTTGGTCCAAAACGAAAAAGAAATCTCTCTGAACAAACAGTACAAGAAAAGTACTCAAAAAAAGGCCCAATGTTGAGCTTTTGTGTTTGGAAAATACTTTCTATCCTGCTTGAGGATAATTCAATAGTTTGGAGGTAAATTTAATTACGAGGGTATTCAGAAAGTAAGTTTCCCTAGGCCAATTAAAAGGAACAAAACATTATTAAAGTATTAGTCATAGAAACATAAATCCAGTGTCATAATTTAGCTTTCACAGTCAGTTTGCTGCTACGACCTTGAGTTTTCGTCGGGTCAGTGCGGGTTGGCGAATGATGGTCACTGGGCAGAATGACCGAAACCGGCCTTCTCGCTCCTTTCTCTTCAGCCTAACTCAGGATTCAGCCTAACTCAGGATTCTCGCTCATTTCTCTGATGATGCGGTGATTCTTTCGTGTGTTTTTAAATTTGTTTAGACCGTTCGATTCAAATAAGTGTAATTTGAACAATATTTATAAGTACTAATTACCACATTGGTTATAAAAAATTTTTAAAAATCAACACGTCTGCCTGAGCTCACAAATCACGCCTATCTTTGGAAAAGAGAGCTATGGGCCACGCACAAGAGCCCCAATGTCTGGCGCCGAGCGAGCGAGGCGGTTTCAGGAGTGTCTCAAAGTCGCCAAGGCACGTTTAGTAAACGACGCCTATTACGTGAGCACTTCTACTGATGCCGCCGACTGTCTACTAAACTTAAAATTTTCATTTAAGAAAGGCTCCAAATTAATCAATTTCCTCATGGACTACTTACAAGCATGTTAAATGTCACTTTTCTGCAAACTAACATAATACTATAGAAAATAATCAATTCTGTTTTCAGAATTCAAATGCAAATTATTTTTCTTTTTTCTCTTTTTAACTTAATGTCTGGTAATAGAGTGGATGTCTATAAACTTTTCCAAGCTCAAAAATCCTTCGTGTCGTTCGTTCACAGTGTGAATATAGTAGGAGCCTTGTTAAATTTTGCTAGATAAAATACTTTTCTGCTTCGGGAAAGCTCCAACAAAATGAATTTTCCTGACACTTTGTTTAAACAGAAATTGTAATACTTCTGTGAGCAGTGGCGGATCCAGATATTTTTTTTGGGGGGAGCTAAATTTAAAAATAAGCTTATTTAAACCATTAACACCCAGCGATCTATCTTTAGACCGTCGGGAAATTTGTAAGTCACTCAAATATTTAGGTTTATTTTCCTAGTTTAAATTCGTGAATAAATAGATTTGATTTCCAGAAAATACTTAGCGATATCAAGTTTAAATAAGAATATTTCCCTTTTTTATTCAAAATTTTAGAAAAGGGTTTACGTTCTTCATACCGCACAAATGTCGGAATTTACTTATCACTTCTGGCATCAGCATAAATTTGAGAATGTTCTGAAAAAAGTTGGGCTCTAGTGGGTTAATCCAATTAAAATGTACTGTAAATCAAAAATTTTAGTCTAAGCCAATGTGCATGATTTTGGGAGGGGCTAAGTTATAAAATATGATCATTTTAGCTATTTAAAATGTATAATAAAGCAGAATGTTACTCTTTAACAATCTCTTTTGGGGGAATAAAGCCCCCTAGGCCCTCCCAGCATCCGCCTCTAGGATACGCTACTGTTTGTGAGAATGAATTAACTCTTTAAATGAAGCACAAACACTTTTTTTATTAGTATTATGTACCCCAGCTGTCATTTTTTGAAAAATCGCCGAACGCTCGCTCGTAAATATATGCATCCGGAAATCAGCGTGAGCAGAAAGCGGAAGAGGGAATCGTGTGGAGAGGGGGAAGATGGGGATGCACTGGCAATCGGTCCCTGTCTGCGCCAGGATAAAACATAAGAGGATTTTCTGCCAGTACATGATTGATTACCATCCACATCAGATGATCCTTTCACATGAAGAAATTGTACTGGGATTAGTGCATAATCGGATGCAGGAGGAATCGAAGTAATATCATTCGTGTAATATTCAGCGAAGAATAAAATTTTAATAGTACGTATATTAATAACATAACAAAAGTAAAGATGGTAATGGCTTATTGTTATGTTTGCTGCATAATTATAACTTCTGAGCATTCAGCAAAAAACATTTTTAAGTGCTGCATAAAATTATAAAGCAAAATTCAAGCCTAATGTCTTTACAAATTCAGAATTAAGTACGCCAAGGTTGGCTAAATCGTGGCGCATGCGCCAAATTGGCGGATTGGATGAATTCAAATGGTGCACTGCATTCTTTTTCTTACTTATTGCGTTGAGATGTATTGGAGACTCGAATTATTTTAATAAAAAATTTGACGTGGCATTAATTATGGAAATATTTTATTTCTAATAATTTATGTCACGTCAAAATTAAATATTTGTATATTCCAAAATACATTATCATCAAAAATCGAAACACCTCTGAGCCCTTACCAGATATCCAAAACATTAATTCTAGAATTCGTTTCCTCAAGAATTTCCTGTTCACTCTTATTACTTTTCCTCACTTCAACTAAAGCTTGCTCATACTCGTATTTCCCAATCCATAACGCGAACGTCAGAAAGTTAAAAATAAAAAAAAAAAAAAAAAAAAAAAAAAGTTTGCTTCAGTTGCTTGGCGTACCTAAATTGGACCGTGAAGTGAAATGACGCATGATATGCAAACGTTTAGGCATCTATGGTGTACGCTAAAGCATCACCTCCTAGATACAGAAAGCCTGAGAACAGAAGCTTTTATGTCATCAGTAGGTCTACTAAATTAACGCCGTCACAGTTTTATTTTCACAAATTAAAACTATATAAAATTTGTATTGAATAGATTCATGCATAGACCGTTTTGATGATTTCTGATAGAAATTTTAACTTTTCGACAAATTCCAACTACCACTAATTATATGATACTAGCCGCCTTCGGCGACCAGTTTTCGCCGTCGATGGCCGCTTCGCGGCTAAAATGTGCAACCTAGAACAAGCTGGCCGCTTTGGAACTGGCTTGTGCAACCTACGGCACACGGTCCTCTTCGCAACCGAAATTTGCAACCTGCGGGTCGTCCGCCGGATAGTAATTATAAAATTATGACAAAAGCAAAACAAACAACACCAAATTAACCTAAATAAAAGCTATAAAATCCAACAACGTTGAAATCAAAATCTATCCGGTTAGGCGAATTCAAAATTAAACGCTTATGACAAAAACATATGTCACGAAAAACAATTTATAACACTCAATTAAACATTTCAAAATTAAACAAACGATTATGGATTTATGACAAAAATAAAACAAATGTCCCACAACAATGGAAATAAAAGTCATCATCCAACAAAGTTGAAATCAAAAACCATCCGTTTAAATGAAATCAAAATAACCGGTTACAACAAAAACAAAATAAACAATCTAAAACACTCAAACACTTTTAAAATACGATTTCACAAATGTCACACCGTTAACATTTTAAAACACTCCGGTGAGAGCAATGAAAAAAAAAAAATCATTTTATTTTTTGAAAATTGGAATCGTGTTTCAACAACTCAACTCTGAACTCTATAAATGCAATAGAAAGAAATTCTAAGTTCAGAGTAGCACGACTCCAATTTTGAAAAAATAAAATCATAGACGCAGGGCGTAGAAAGAGGGGGGCTGCAGATCCCCCCGAAATGGGACCCTTTACTTAGCATACAGTTTGACACTTAGTTTACAATTCAACTTTAGTTTACAATTTGATGCCCAGCTCCCCCCATTCCCCGAAATTAAATCGTGGCTACGCTACTGCATAGACGTGGAGCCATTAGACTGCCTGACACAGTTAACAGAGGTACGAAGTCTACCTTACTGGCCGCCAATTTTTTGACAAAAACAAGACAAATGTCCCAAAACAATCTAAATAATACGATCCCACAACCTTGAAATCAAAATCCACTCAGTTGAACGAATTCAAAATTAAACAAATGCTTATGACAATGTCCCACAACAATCGAAATAAAAGTTATGATCCAACAACGTTGAAATCAAAATCCATCCGGTTAAACGAATTCAAAATAAACGGTTACAACGAAAACAAAATTAAAAAACTATCTAACATAACATCTTTGTTTTCAATATTATTCGTTTAAAGTCTTTAAATCTTTATTTAGCTTTTTTAAAGTTATATTTAAAAATCTAAATTTATTTCAGATTTTATTTACGCACCAGAGCGCTTGCTGGGTCCAGTTTTTTTATTAGTCAATTTTCCCATATAAAGGGAAGTGATAGCTGTAGGCACTCATGTAAAGTCTGTTCTCATACTTTGATTTCAAAATACTACATCTATTGTTGTGGATTCTTTTGAAGAGTAATGTTTCGGATTTTTCGTAATTCTAATTGTTTTTCCTTCAGAATTGAAATCTATGTTGAAATTCCCTACCAAAACTGCTTTACATTCCTCGTCTTCTATCAGCGCACTCCTGAAAAGTGATTCTAAAGTAGGGTAAAATAACCACCTAAAACGCAGGAATATACTCGTAGATTGGAAACTTAAAAAAAAAAAAAAAAAAAAAAAAAAAAAAATAGAACCCTACACAAATCCTTAAAAAAACACATTTGAAAAGTGATTCGACGCGCTGAGTATCCACACACAAAAAAACGTATGTACAAAATAGGGTAAAAAACAACGTAGACGGGGGAAAAAACCACATAAAGCGCAAGAATATAGATTGGAAACTAAAGAAAACCCTACACAAGTCCTTAAAAAACCCACATTTGAAAAGTGACTCGACCCGAAAATTGTACCAAAATCGTGTCTACACAAAAAGCAAGGTTGAAATTAATAGCACTCTGGTGCTAACAATCTAAAAGACTCAAACACTTTTAAAATACGATTGCACAAAATGTCAGGCCGTTAACATTTAAAAACACTCCGGTGAAAGTAATGAAAAAAAAAAAAAAAAAAAAAAAAAAACGCGTGACTTCCAAAAACAATAACAGTATACGTTTACGTTGCCAATTTCTAAAAAAATTAATTCCTACAAATGGATGTTTAAGTTTTGTGCCAAGGCTAAACTTGATGGCTAAACTTGTGAAGCATGGTTATCCATGTGAAGTACAGTTATGCAGTTTAGCCTTGGTTGTGCAAACAAAATTTTACGCATCCTAACTAATATTATAAATGCGAAAGTGAGTTTGTTTGTTTGTTTATGACGCTTTCACGCCTAAACTGCTGAATCGATTAGGATGCATTTCGGTTTAGATATAGATGGGACCCTGGAATTGGTTATAGGCTACTTAGAATTTTAGATTTTTAATTACTTTTTTAATTATTAATTAAAAACCGTTTTTACGTTGCCATGCTTGGCGAGTTTCACCCGTATCAAATGATTCGTGTTTTGAGCTAACAAGAATGCTATTACTTCAACAAAAAAGCGCGTGCGCGTGCATCTGAAAAACATTTAATAATACGGAAATTATGCCAGTTTTATGCCAAATATATATATCTCTAATAATAAAAATGAATGTTCTCCAGACAAATCTACAGAAAGCAGAGCTTTGAAAATTTGAGCATGCTTGGACCCATGACTTCGGTAAAGTGTACCTGAGGCTCGGAAATTTTAATTACTTTTCTAACTATTAATTAAAAACCGTTTTATCGCCCGCACAAAGTGATTTATGCTTTTGAAATAAAGCAGAAATTCTATTTGCAAAATCACATGCATTTGAAAAACATAAATAAGTATGGAAATTATGCTGATTTTACGCCAAATTAAAAAGCATAAATAAAGAAAAGTGTACTTACGTATTATCCCGGCGGTCCGCCAAGACGAGCGATTTTTAGCCGAGATAAATGCCGCGCACATGTAATTATTAATGGTTTTGAATACGTTTGGCAACTCATTTGACGAAAAAACAGTTTGGCGGGAATGACCGCCGGGATAATGCGTAAGTACCAAGAAAAGTCCAGATGTGTTGCTTAAAGTTCATAAATTTCCAAATCCTATCAATAATATAAATGTGTACGTTTGTGTGTTTGGATGTTTTTGACTGAATCACACAAAAATGTCTGGAAAAATTTGTAATGAAGATAGCTTATGCCCTGGATTAACATACAGGCAACCTTTCAAGCATATAGCATAAATAATTCTTTTACAAAGACACTCAAAATAATACTAATGCATTGCGCTCTATGGAAATTTTGTAGCAACTAAACCGATTTTAAAACTTTCTTCACTCATTGAAAGTCCTAGGCCTATATGGTCCTAGGCCTATAGGGTCCTAGGCGTATATGGAGAATTCCTCTGTGTGGAATTTTCTAAGAGATCCTAGCCCGTATTTTCGCGAGGTTTTTGAAAAAAAAAACACGGAAAACTGTGAGCGGCTAGGTCGACAGGCGCGACCGGTGTTTGAACCTGGCACCTCCCGCCTTCCAGGTTTGAGAGCAGACCCGCTTAGACACTGGGGGGACCCTGAGTGTTATAGGCTACCTTTTATGCATATATCACAAATAGTTCTTTTACAGGGATACTCATAAGAATTACATTACGCTCTATGTGTATCTCTGTAAGTACTGAACTGATTCCAAAACTTTTTTCACTGATAGTAAGCTACACTATTCTTGAGTATTATAGGCTAAAATTAATGCATGTAGCGCAAATAGATCCTTTACAGGAACACTCAAAATAATTCTAATACATAACGCTCTATGGGTATCTCTGTAACTATAGAACCGATTCTAAAACTTTTTCGCTAATAGAAAGCTGCACTATTCCTGATTAACATAGGCTAAAATTCATGCATATAGCATAAATATTTCTTTTACAAGAACACTCAAAACAGTTCGCAAATACTGTCGTAACTGTCTCTATTCGCCAAATGCCTGAAAAAAATCTAAATTTAGTAATTTACATACTCTGTTATTTTAAATGAAGTATACTACCATGCATTATACTTCATTTAAAATAAGTAAAAAGCAAATAATATTTAAATGCAGTTTCTTTAGTCGCAAACATATTTGTTATTCACACATGCTTCTTTTCTCTCGGGACCTAATTCTAAAGCCGACGCGGACGAAGTCGCGGGTAGCCGCTAGTTCTAAATAAATTTGCCCAAAGTCTATCAAAGTTTTTCAGTTAAATAGAACTTAAATAAGGAATATGACGTCATCTAATCGATCTACGCTAGAGATTATGTTCTGTGATTTTTTTTTAAAGATTCGAGGAAGGAGTCATTTGCTTCCATTCTGTGTTTACTTTTTCAACGCGTGATATCTCGCTAGATATTTAGATTTGGAAGAAGCTGCAAGTTTAAGAAAAGTAAATTTTTTAGAGATCTTTCGAACTGTATAAAAAATTTTTGCTTTTAGTTCGAGATAAAAATGTCGTTTTTATCAAAATTTCAACATGCGACAGATGCACCCGGGCGATGAGTCAAACCCGGCAGCGCTACGAACAGGATTTTTTTTATTTAGATGATACAGAAATGGGTCATGGTGAATTATTTTTTAATCATAAGGTATTTCAATTTTTCTCTTTGACATATGATATTGTCTAATATTTGTAGCATTCACATGAAATTTTAAATAATTGTACTTTGTCAGAGTAAAAATGTGATTGCGTCATTTTAGTAGACCAACTGATGTGAAAGCTTCTGTTCTCAGGCTTTCATTATCTAGGAAGTGTTGGTTAGAGACAGCTGGTGAACGTAAAATGCGTCCCATTGTCCTTGTCCTTCGTGCTGAAATGATACTTCAGTAGATGCCAATGCGTGTGTTGGTTTCGCCTCTGGATTTGTTTAAAAACTACACGCGACTAGCGAGAGGGCATTAAGAACGCAACAACAAATTCAGAAAAGTCGTTGGTACAGAACTGATGTAAGTTGTATTAGTTACACTAAATAGTTAACTAGAATTAATTACACGCTGCTGAAAGTTAAGTTGTTGTTGTTGTTTCTAATGCCCTCTGGCAACCGCGGGGCGGTGCCAGAAACCCCATATAGGTAGGCCATGGGCGGAAGGGGCGGCTTCCATTTTAATGAGCTCCCGTGGGAGGAAGTCCGACTCAGCTCGGGGTCCCCTAATTTTGAACCAATTCCAACTCCCTGAAATCGGCACCGCCAGAGGTATCGTTTAACAATTTGGAGGACACGACCGATTTTACGTGCATCAGCTCCCATTAGCGTACACGGTCCCACAGCAGCCGAGCCGAGAGGAAGTTGACCCTCCCAAGCACTGGCCAAGTAGGATGCTGCTTCCCTAGCCGTGTTCTTATGGAAACAGAGTTTAGCGCCCAGAAAACTGCGGGACTGAAAGTTTATTCATTCATTTACTGGATTTCATACATATACGGAACAGCGGGCGTATGAAATAAAATGTTTTTAATATTCAAAGCAATTTCGAAAGGTTTCTAAGTGAACTCTCATCAAGTATGCACGACCCGGATTTGGTCTATAAAGCAATCTAGGGGCAGAGCCTGACTAAGGGCAAGGGAAGACGGGGCAGCTACCCAGGTCCCCACAGTAAAAAGGGGAGCCCCAAATAAAAAAATAGTACTATGTATGTGTGGATACATTTGCTTATATCAGTATGAAAGCGGCCTCCAAGAGAGACGTTTGCCCTTAGACGTTTGCACTATAACTTAGTCCTTCCTTTGCCTAGGGGGAGCAAAATTACTTTAAAAAACGAAAGTTACTTTTAAAACGAAGATAAATTTTCTTTTATGAAATGCTTTCAAAGTAATCTTTTAATTAAAATAACATTTTTAAGTGCCAAATCTCAAGAAGAGACGAGGAAATTTTGCCAACTGCAAAATATGCATCGATGCTAAATTTACCAAATCCCTATGAATTTTGTTTAAAACCACTTTTGGGTCATTCCACGTCCAATCAATCAGAAAATTGGAAAAAAATTCGCAACGCCATTTCCGATTTTCCTCAAAATTTGCGTAAATGATTTATAGGCTACGATAACCACAAATCTCAATTTTGTAGGTTCTACGATAATTAATTACCGAGAAATCAACTATGCAATTTTTAACATTTTGTACAAGATAAGCCATTTTTTTCGAATTTCTAGAATAACTCCTTAACTGTAGAAATTACTGAAGTGAAAATTTATTTCTAGGGTTAACTTTATAAGCTGATTTCAAAAGCATTTTTATCAAAATTTGCGTATTTTCTATAGTTTATGCATGAGCATTGCATTTTCTAAAATGCATCACGAATTATTTTCGGCATGTTTGATCAGGAGCACATGTTTTAAATTTTTATATGTTGCTAAGATAGTATGCCACTACATCACCAAAAAATTTCATCTTGGCTCTCTGCTCAGAAGCTGAGCATAAAAATTATTAAATTTTCATGTGACTTTTCGTATATTGGGACTAGCAGTAAGTTTTCAAGAGCGTGCCAAAGAAATAAATATGCAATAATACCTTTATTCGTTAAAGTAATCTTTATTATTTTCCAGCACCCACCGCCAACGGTCAGATAGCGCACGGATGCCAGCAGCATAGAAGGATTCATATTTTGCTGCAATGAAGTCATCAATGGATTTTCGTACTTCTTCCACTGTGGGGAAGTGCACAGAACACAAGACATAGTTCATTGACCGAAATAAATGATAGCCCGAAGGAGCTATGCCAGGGCTATACGCCGGGTGCTCCAAAACTTCCCAGCCAAACTTTACTACCAGTAATTGTATTGTCGTGGAGAAAATTGACGGGCTGCAAATCTTTGCCAGTAAATGGAAGTTTACGGTCGATTTCCTGCTTCAGTCGCAGCAATTGTTGTTTATAGCGTTCATGGGTTACACTTTCACCGGGCTCCAATAGTTTATCCCTTTAACGCGCAGTGTTCCCGCTATGGGAACACCAAACTCTAACGTTTTGACTGTTGCCAGTCACGAAGAATAGATTTGATTTCTATAAAAAATAGTTGCGGGTGACATAGCTCCACGAGAATCCTTTACTTTTTAGCACGTCATTTCCCGTAAAAAAATTGCCACGATTATTTTTAACAGCGCTGACATCTGCTGAAAAATGGAAGAATGCGAGAACAGCTGGATAGATTGCCCAATGCTGAAAAAAGGGCAGCCGTTGCCATCGCTCGACTTAACTACCAGCAAGATGGCGGAGGATTGAAACGTTCATCGCGTGCCACAGATCTAGAGACCCTTTTCTGACGCAGCTGGCCTTGCCGCACAGCCAGCTATCGTCAAAAAAGGGTCTCTAGATCTATGGCATCGTCCTTTATGTTTCGATCGTCCGCCATCTTGCTGGTAGTTAAGTCGAGTGATGGCAACGGCTGCTCTTTTTTCAGCATTGGGAAAGGGCAGCGCCTCAAAGGGTTATACAACAGTACACCCTTCATATCCTTCTTGACGATCTATGCGCTATCTGACCGTTGGCGGTGGGTGCTAGAAAATAATGGAGATTACTTTGACGAATAAAGATACTATTAGATATTTTTTTCTTTGACACCCTCTTTAAAACTTATTACTA
This sequence comes from Cheiracanthium punctorium, assembly GCA_038373885.1. Taxonomy (NCBI): domain Eukaryota; kingdom Metazoa; phylum Arthropoda; class Arachnida; order Araneae; family Cheiracanthiidae; genus Cheiracanthium; species Cheiracanthium punctorium. Next base: position 520,414 of record JAWZYV010013596.1, on the reverse strand, counting down.
GACCCAATACACGAAAAGACACATGAAAATTTTTTTTTTTTTTTTTTTTTTCTCAGCTTCTGAGCAGAAAGCCAAGATGAAATTTTTTGGGGATGTAGTTACATACCATCTTAACAACATATAAAAATTTAAAACATGTGCTTCGGATGAATGCCGAAAATGAACATGCCGAAAATAATTTGTGATGCTTTATAGCAAACGCAATGCTCATACATAAACTGCATAAGATACGCAAATTTTGATACAATTTTTTGGAATCAGCGTATAAAGTTACCCCTAGAAACAAATTTTCACTTCAGTAACTTCTACAGTTAAGAAGTTATTTAAGAAATTCAGAGTAAAAATAGCGGATCTTGCAGAAAACTTAAAAATTTGCATAATTAATTTCTCCGTAATTAATTATCGTAGAACCTGCAAAATTGAGATTTGTGGCTATCTTAGCCTATAAATCATATATATCAAATTTGGGGAAAATCTAAGCTGGTGTCGGGAACTGCACTGTTTGATCCGACGTGGAATGAACCTAAACATTATCTAAACAAGAAAATTTTTAAAATGTTTAAACGAACCACTAATGATGTATTTTAAGCAACTAAAACGTATCTTTATATAACTATACAGTTTCGAACAAACAAAAAAAATGTTCATTAAGTGTGGAAACACGATTCTGTAGTTGAATGTCAAAAATGTTCTTGTACGACGAAGGTCGTTAATTTTTTTTTTTTTTTAAGTTTGTCATAAAATTAATTTTTCCCTTCTATTTAATTATTTCAAAATGATGAAAGATCAACCGACTTAATGATGCTAACATCGTTAAATACAAAACGCAAAAAATCAATTACGTCTATTTACGGAATTTCATCCTCATAAGCTTTAACAATCCGTTGAAAAAAAGTGTCGAATAAAAAGAGGAATTTTAAGATTTGTTCCTTTTTATATTTAAATCACACATTAATGAAAGTAGATTAATTAACTTTACTTTTTAATCAACGTTTACTTAAGTTGCAGGGAATTTTATAAGAAATAATTGTTTTTATGGAAAATATTAGCTTTAAGTTTATTTAAGTTAAGAAATAAATCAACAGCAAAACAGAAGGATAATGGAGGAAGGAGTATGAAATAGTTTTGAACATTTTATTTGAATAGCGTCCCCCCAAAACACTGAACTAGACTTTTATACACTGTCTACCAATAAGTATTTGGACATCTGTGATAGAAAAGAAAAACTATATTCAAAATCAATAGTTGGTAGAGCCTCCACGAGAGGCAATTACAGCGTGAACCCTCCGGGGCATACTTTCCACAAGTCTTTGTATTACAGCTAGTGGTATTGTCTTCCACTCGGCTTGGAGTAGACATAGAAGTTCCTTCACCTATTTTGGACGGGTAGTGCACCCCTTCATTCGGCGATCCAACTTGTCCCAGAGGTTCTCGATAGGGTTCAGGTCTGGGCTCTGGGCAGGCCAGCCCGATGAACTCCATTGGCACCATACCAAGCCTGGTTAACCTCGAAACATGACAATTGGCATTGTCGTCCTGAAAGTAACAGGGGTCCAACCCGTAAAACTGCCACAACGTAGGACGCGCATTGTCCAATTTAGTGCAGTAGGCATTGGCGTTGAGCTTACCATGAATGGGGGAAAAGGGTCCCAGTCCATACCAGGAGAAACACCCCCAGACCGTAATTCCACCTCTGCCGAACTTGACTGTTGGCACAATGCATTCTGGCAGGAGACGTTCTCCAGGCAGACGGCAGACCCAAACACTGCCATCCGAACGGTAAATTGTTGATTCGTCGCTCCAAAGAACCCGTTTCCACTGATCTACGGTCCAATTTGGATGTGCTTTGCACCACATTAACCGAGCAGCGCGGTTGGACTTTGTGATCAAAGGCTTATGGGCAGCAGCACGACCATGAAAATCAAGCAGATGTGCTTCCTTACGGATGGTATTCATTGAAACAATACTCCCGGATGAGGGCCATCGGCTGGGTGCGGTTCTTCCGAATTTCTCTGGACAGCAATCGTCGGTCTCCCTGTTTCGTTGGTCTACCGACTCGGAGGCCGTGACGTACCACAGGACCGCAGATATCGTCATGTGCATGGTGTCCAAATACTTATTGGTAGACAGTGTACATTATATATTGATCATACAATAAATTACGAAGTTACATAAATAAAAGGTACAGAATTTTTCGGTTATTGATTAAATTTTTCAGAAGATTAAATAAATACAAAATTTTAATTTTTATACAATCCCCGTAAAAAAACTTCCCAATTAATGAAATGTCCCCCATATTGATGCACTAAGTTTCAGCCTTTTGTCTTATAAAGAATCAGATGTATGTTTACTCAAAGGTTTTGAGGTGCTTTACAAAAGCAATAATAGCATAAGTATTATGTATAACTATGCAGTCATTATTTTCTTTCTTGATTTGTGAACGATTCCTGAAACATGGTCATTTGCGGGGGTTTTTTGCTTTCGAGAGACATTGAAAAGTGGTTTAAGACGGTATATATTCATTATCATGTCTGTGATACTTTTTTAGGAAAAATGCTCAAGTGTTGTGCATTACCTCATTAATGTGTGGGACACATTTTACCAAATGAGTCTTTTTCTTTTACACTGGGTCTTATAAAAAAAATTATATTTTGTATTTATTTAGATTTACTCTCCAGAAAATCTTTAATGAGTACCAAAATAATCTGTACATTTTTTTATGTAATTTTGTAACTTATTGTGTATGTGTATGATCAATATTTGAAAAAATAAAAGCCTTAGGTCAGTGTTTTTTGGACCATCCACCTTATAGTACCGATCTCGCTCCCTGCGATTTCCACCTGAAGAAATTCCTGTCCAGGTATTACAATTTCCCAAAGACTGTAAACTCACAGTATGACAAATTGTACAATTCCGATTATTCGGGCCGTGGTAGCCCAGTGGTTAAGGCGTTGGACTCGTAACCGGAAGGTTGTGGGTTCGATACCGGCGTACCACTAAAGACCACCGTGTACATGCGGTGCACGTTAAATCCGTGGCTCCGAAAGTCCTCTCGGCGGTCGCTTGCAGTTTCTGAGGGGTACCAATATTCAGAAGTCCCCCACCTTCTGATGAGGTTCGAAATTCCGGGAAGGATGTTTATGTAGCTCTAAGCGACACATTCAGTGACGCGAGCTGTCCTCCCCTGGCAAATAAATAAATTCCGATTATTTTTATGTTGAGAAATAACTGAAATATTGCTGTATCTTTTTCAATAAATCTTTTTGGTAATAATATTTTCTTAGAACTTGGTGGAAATATTCCTGTATCTTTTTCAATAAATCTTTTTGGTAATAATATTTTCTTAGAACATGGTGGAAATATTCTTGTATCTTTTTAAATAAATCTTTTTGGTAATAATGTTCTCTTCCTTTTTATTGGCCTTAGGAAATTTATTTTACGGACGACCCTCGTATTTCCATCAGTGAAATGGCTGAAGTGGGTTTAATCATAACCAGCTCCCAATAAAACCTTGAGATTTTCGTAGAGTAATGTATTCATTAGAAACGTAATATTTTAGATTTAATTTAATAAAAAATATGCAAACATTCTCTTCTAGAAGAAAAAAGTCCAAACATATGTCAGCAGAGGAATGCGATGGTAATATTTTTTTCACTCACTATTGCTTGTTATTCAACTTCACGTTTTCACTTACAGATAGTTCGTGTCCCACATTTCTATTTGTATTTCAAATCAAAGAATTGTTTTAATGTCGATTCGTATTTAAAAAGAAACTAAAAAATAAAATACATTTAAAAAAATTTATTTTAGGGCACTTGTATTTTAATGTATCTCTCTACATACGAGGATAAATTTGAATGAGATATGTTGATCGTGATTTAAGTGGAAACTGGTTTTTCGTACTGTTCATTTTTAATTTGAAAAAATTTGCCCAATATGTGTGTGCTTTTGTTAACAAAAATGTGTACATTGCAGAAAAACTTTGAAGCCAATGATTGTACTTCTCTGCCCATCAATCGATAAGTATTTGTATTTTATGTTATTGCAAGCCTACTTGAGGAGCATCTCAAGTAGGCTTGCAATAACACAAGCAGGCACGGCAGGGGGTGCTTTTGGCTGTGGGCCCCGTACTAAAGGGGTTCTAACGCGTATTTACTTTACATCTGCAGAAAACAGCTAAAAACCCCAGATTGTTAGATCGACAGCCGCGTGTTGGCCCAAAGTCAGGAGATCTAAAATGTCCAAGGTCTTATATACACTCGTCCGTGTCGGGGGCCCATCAATTAATCAGAAGGTTAAACTAATACGTCGTACGTAACCTATACAGGGCTAAATTAGTAACAAAAGAAAACCAGAATCTCTAATTTGTTATACTGTAACTTACAACTTTAACAAATTTGTTGGAAATTAGGTAAACTTTTGCTTATTACTCCAGATGCATCCAATATAATTAGACTACTCTACTATAAAAATTCACCGGGAAAACATAAGAGCTGAGCTCTTGTGAGCGCAAAATGCGAACTAAGCCTTGACTATAAGTTTAACTGCTAATTAATTCCAATCAATTAAATTTTGCATGATTAATTTAGCGTAAGTACGCATCAATAAGCTTCAGAAACTTCATATCTTCAGTCTCCCATTTTTTAAATAACTGTTTCAATTAAAACTCATTTTAAAAAAGCAAGCCATTGTTTTATCAACTTATGTCGCGAATACATTAAAACTTTCCGAAAGCGACTGTTGTTTTTCAGAAAATTAATTGCATGAAAATATTTTATTTTTACATCTTCATTTCTTTTGCGTATCTGCCAGTGGGATTAATTCCAGTAAAATAACAAAAATCAGAGGATCTAACAATAAAACGTAATTACTGGGAATATGTTATCAGGTTACAGAGATATCAGTTTGTGTTTTTAAAAACAAACTAAATTACTTTACTCGTACAGATAATATTCCTTTTATTCCGTTTTTTCCCCTCTAAACCGGCAATTAATATTTTTATTTTGCAAGATGAAATGAATTTTTGTGAAATGAATAATTTATTAAGTAAATGGTTCTTCGATTTTTTTTCCCACTTAACTTAAGCTATTTTTGAAACTTTATTTTTTATTACGAAGTTATTGACAAAAATATTTTTGCATTGTAGATTTAATTTTTAATTCTTATTTGTAGCATATTCAAGTGTACCTTTTCTTGTAATGATTTAAAGGTTCTTAATTGATTTGGCAAAATCCTCAGCCTGCCATCATCAGCCGACAAAACTCTCTTCCTTCTCTTTACTTCTTTAGGCGTTCCACACGTCATTGAAGGATGCATGTGTCATGTCGTGTCATGATGGTGCCATCTGTCGTCAGTATTTCAAAAGATTCGCGAAAGAACGCGTAGGCTCTATTGTTATGATTTGCGAGTTTTTAAATATTTTTTAAGTCGATATCTATTTTAAATTTCAGTGCTTAGAGGGAAAAGGACAGTGCTGAGTTTACTAAATTTAAAGTCATTTATATGTTTTTATTTTCTTTCTTTGATTTTGCGTTTAGTCATACCTATGTAGCTGCTGCTTTCTTGAGTATCTACAAACAGTATTTTGATTTTGTAAATTCCAGGGGTTTCTTGCGGCTCTATTAGATACTGTTAAATTAAAATTCTTGATTAAGAATTTTAATGAGAAAAATCTAAATCTATATTAAAATCTAAATCTATATCTAAATAAGAATGTTCTTAATTAAGAATGAATTTTCTATAGTGATCTTACCATAAAGATTAAGTTTTCCAGTGACTAACTGCCTTTTTCATACTTCCCTGTAGAGTAGAGGTTATATGCATAAGCAACATTTTAAAATGATGACGATTAAAATGAGACGCATTTCTAAATCTTGGCAAAATCAAGCCTCTTAAAAATACGTCGAATCATCAGCACTTTTTTTCCAAAAGTCCCTTTCAAATGGTTGTTTTATCTTGAAGTTTAACCCTTTGAGGCGCAACCCTTTCCCAATGCTGAAAAAAGGGCAGCCGTTGCCATCGCTCGACTTAACTACCAGCAAGATGGCGGACGATCGAAACGTTCATCGCGTGCCACAGATCGAGAGACCCTTTTTTGACGACAGCTGACTGTGCGGCACAGCCAGCTGTCGCATAATTACGCGTTGAACGTTTCGATCGTCCGCCATCTTGCTGGTAGTTAAGTCGAGCGATGGCAACGGCTGCCCTTTTTTCAGCATTGGGTAATCTATCCAGCTGTTCCTCGCATTCTTCCATTTTTCAGCAGATGTCAGTGCTGTTAAAAAGAATCGGGACAATTTCTTTGACGGGAAAATGACGTGCTAAAAAGCAAAGGATTCTCATGGAGCCTATATCACCCGCAACTATTTTTATAGAATTCAAATCTATTCTTCGTGACTGACAACAGTCAAAACGTCAGAGTTTGGTGTTCCCAGATCGGGAACACTGCGCGTTAAAGGGTTAACTTCGCATAATTATGTTACTTGCAATCACAAGGTACTTTTTCTAACAACATACAAAAACAGTACGGCGTATACGAAATTCGAAGTAAAAAAATTTATCAAGTATGATACGGACTTCATATTATTGTAATAGCTTTCTGATGCAATCGTGTTTCTTTAATTCTAGTCACTATTTGTTCCCGAAAAGAAAAATAAAAGCACTGATTCAGGAAATGAAGATACTGAAACGTCTGGTACACTTGCACCCCCTCAGGTGGGTAAAACTTATTTTATTCTCTATTTCTATTGCAGCTTTATCTACCTAGTTAGGAAACAAATTGCACACACGAAACGCAAATCTAATAGACTGCAAACCCCTTTCTATTTCTAAAACTGCAAATCTGTTTTTGCAGAATTCGTGTTGTTTCTTTTTTCTCAATCTTAATTTTTTGAAACTTAATTTTTCGAAAGGATACAATTGATATATCTGGCTATCTATCTCTTAATGACTATGTCATTTTATCTCTCACCCCCTTTATTGAAAATTGTCCCAAAAACGCTGAATAAATTGTTGAGTATTGAATTGTTTACTCTTTTTTGATTGTGCAATGTCTTATCCTCCTGAATTCTGTATCCCTCAATAAACATTTATCTACTTAATAAATGTCGTTATCTACTTAATGTTATCGTAACTGTGCTCGCGCACGCATTCTTTTTACTTCTTCTGTACTTTTTTCCTTCTTGATGTTACCTTGTTATGTGATGTTCCTGTTTCTTCTGTTCTAATTTAATAAAGTAATTTGTTATGTTAAAATCCCACGCTTACTATGCTTCTGCCATAACTCTGCTAACATTTCTCAAAGGTTATGGACACCAGATGGATTAATTTATTTATATACTGCTTTTTAACGTCCGTATCAAGGCTGCATCATTCATCCTTAAAATGGCGACTGGAACTTGGCGAATTGAAACGCTGAATAAAGATAATTATGAAACACGGAAAATGCAAATGAAAGCGCTTTTAATAAAGAATGATGCTAGGATTTATGCATCAGGTCTAGGATTTATGCAAAGGATACAATTGATATATCTGGCTATCTATCTCTTAATGACTATGTCATTTTATCTCTCACCCCCTTTATTGAAAATTGTCCCAAAAACGCTGAATAAATTGTTGAGTATTGAATTGTTTACTCTTTTTTGATTGTGCAATGTCTTATCCTCCTGAATTCTGTATCCCTCAATAAACATTTATCTACTTAATAAATGTCGTTATCTACTTAATGTTATCGTAACTGTGCTCGCGCACGCATTCTTTTTACTTCTTCTGTACTTTTTTCCTTCTTGATGTTACCTTGTTATGTGATGTTCCTGTTTCTTCTGTTCTAATTTAATAAAGTAATTTGTTATGTTAAAATCCCACGCTTACTATGCTTCTGCCATAACTCTGCTAACATTTCTCAAAGGTTATGGACACCAGATGGATTAATTTATTTATATACTGCTTTTTAACGTCCGTAGCAAGGCTGCATCATTCATCCTTAAAATGGCGACTGGAACTTGGCGAATTGAAACGCTGAATAAAGATAATTATGAAACACGGAAAATGCAAATGAAAGCGCTTTTAATAAAGAATGATGCTAGGATTTATGCATCAGGTTCAAAGCCTAAACCTGAAGTTTCGGAAAATGACGAAAAATCGCAAGACGAGTTCGACACGTGAGTCCAGATGGACTAAAAAGCAAAAGCAGATATAATTCTATATATATCGCTATCAGAACTCAAGCAAATAAAAAATTGTGACACTTCATCAGATGTCTAGAAAAAACTGGGAGAAATCTATCAGCCTAAAGGACCTGCTCGTAAAGCTGCATTATTGAAATCTTTAATTCAATATAAGCTACCCGACTCGTCGACTCGTCTAATGGAATTCACGACCATTTGAGAAAATTCTTCGACATAGTGGAAAGGCTTTCAGAAATGGGTATTAAAATAGACGACGACTTGTTGACTGTAATGCTGTTATATAGCCTCCCTTCTACTTTCGACAATTTTCGATGTGCTATGGAATCAAGAGATGAGCTTCCGAAGGAGGGGTGGCGCCAGCGGGGGGATCGGAGGGGCCATGCACCCCCTTCGGGGATCACTGGCCCCCCTGTCGGGGATTTTTTTAGAGAATTTGTTGGTTTAGAATAACGAAGGAAGTTTTGCAACCAGATAAAAAATTCCATTCAGTGTCTGACCCGACTGTAGAGGTTCCGTTCACTTCCATTCTCATTCTGCTTGGAATTATACGATATTCATATACTGAATATTGATTATCTGCAGCTCGGAGTATGTTTCTCGGGATTCGAAGGAACCAGCGAACAAGATCCACATTTCTAGGGTAAGCAGAGTTGCCCGATCTGCTGACAATTGCCTTCGTAACGACCTTTTTAACTACTACTTTAGTGAAAATCACTGAGCTTTCCTGTTAACCAAGAAGAGATAATTAATGACCAGCTCATCATAATAATTTTTAATATACGAAACCAATGTAGGAAATTTATCTCTTACTCGAATACTTTTTTGAGAGGCTGTGCAAGTACTGAAACGTAAAATTTGGGGGGTTTATCGTTTGGTCCCCCTGCCGGGGAAGATGGCCCTCCCGTCGGGGAAAGTCTGGTGCCATTACTGTTCCGAAGCCACATATACTCAGAATCTAAGTAGTGGAAGAATTCAATGCCAGGCGTAACGATGATAGACAAGCGGAAGACTCAGGTGCTTTCGTGGCTGCTCCTAGAAAACCTGCGTCTAAAAATAAAAATTATGGAAAATACTCGGGCCAGCCGACTCATAAAATTAAGGATGCATCAAGAATAACTTGTAAAAGGTGTAAACGCATCGGATACTGCGCTAGCGAATGTGAAAGTGGAAAAAGAGAATAATTTTAAACATAAGCCTAACAGCCTTGGATTCTTATCCAGTCTGGATCACTCGCCAATAGGGTTACCAGGCGAAATACATCAACCCTACTCGCCTAAAGCTCTCTCAACATTATCAAATAACGAAAAGCAAAATTTTTGGTGTGTTAAGATAGATACTAAAACTTATATAAGTTACTTCAGTTATCATCGACCCACGTTTGCAATTGCAAGGAAAGATCAGGAAACCCCCCTACTTCCAGTCGATGAAGTAAATGTAAAAGGAAGAATAAAAGAAATTAAAAAGGGGTGAGAGATAAAATGACATAGTCAATTAATATTGTTTTAATATGGCAATAATGAAACTAAAATATTAGGAGAGTTCAGGGGGGTCTCTTCCTGAAGAGGCTCGAAGAACCGAATATATTTATATATATATATATATAGAGAGAGAGAGAGAGAGAAATAGATAGATAGATAGATAGATAGATAGATAGATGGATAGATAGATTTTTTTGTTTTAATTTATTTTACAATTGCTTTCTTGTTTGTTTGGTTGTTTGGTTGTTGGTTGTGTGTGATTACGACAACGCTACACTAGGGCGATCTGCAAGGGGGGGGGAGTGCCTTGGTAGGAGGACTTTCTAAGGGGTTCTAACGCGTATTCGCGTTACATCTGAAGAAAACCTACCAAAACTCCAGATTGTTAGACCGACAGCCGCGCGATGGGACCCGAACCCGGGACATTCACACTTCGGCCATCTACCATTTTCAGTGGAATAACCACTGTGCCATGGTGAGGCACAGTGTTTGTTATGTTATATCATTAAAAATATACGTCCTTTAAGAGGCCGGTTTGAAAATTTGAGCATACATGAAAAAATGTGTACGAGAAAACCTCAGCATACTTTAAGATTCATAAAATTCATCTGTTAAGCAATTTTCATGAATTTGGACACTAGAGAGGTTCTTCTTAATGAACTCCTATGAAAAAGCCTGATTATGGAAACCGCAGGACTCCTTTGTGTGTCCATTAAATTTTACACATTTTTATGCGCTTTATTCAAGCATTTATCATTTGACATTGAGATAGGATACTCCAATAAAATCGAAATTCAGCTATTTCCCGCCAAGTGTAAGAGATATCGCCAAGGCTGGCTTCAGCTTCAGAAACGTGATTTTAAACGCAAATTGGTCAACATTTTGTAAAAACTTACCCTTTTGGTCGAAGTTTGGGAGATTTCACCCATGGCTTAAACAATGATTGAATGTGGATATTTAAGGTATTAAAAATGTCCATATACCTTAATGTAATTGAAAGTTTTTTAGCTTGTAAATTAAGTATCCAATCGATTGCAACCAAAGAGGGAGGTGCACTGCGTAACTAGAGTTATAACAGCAACAAATACAAAATTTCAGCTTTCTGCGGCTTATTTTGCTTCAGTAATGCATTTTACGTAGTGCATATATAAGCTTGTATAGACACCCCAGCATACTTTAAAATTCTGAAAATCTATCTGTTACCGAAGAAATAGCAGCTATACTTCGCAAGTGTTTGGTACGATTTTGGGCATGGTCGAAAGAATTACCACCCAAAAACTTTATTGAAAACCTTCTCGGCGACTCTGTAAATGAACTACTCAGCCGATTACAATCAGAAAGGGAGGTTCGCCACTAGACTTAACTACCATCAATATGGCGGTCTATCGAATCGTTCATCGCGTGCCACAGAGCGTGCGCACAGCAAGCTGTGTCAAAAAAAATTATCTGTAGATCTGTGGCACGCAATGAACGATTCGATCGACCGCCATATTGCTGGTAGTTAAATCGAGCGATGGCAACGGCCGCCCTTTTTTTCAGCATTGGGAAATAGTTGCGCTTCAAAGGGTTAAATCAATCGCACGTGTTACTCAGTCAAGTATTTATGAGAAAGAGCATTTCCCATCAAGTCAAATTTAGTGAAAAAGCACACTACACTACACTCAACAAACCTGTTAGGTCCTCGAACGAAATGCTCCGTTTGATACTTCCCACTTTTATCTGAAACGTGATGTGTACGTTTCCCAGGAATATATCCCGGTTTATCCTTTTCCACTTCCATAACACGCCAGAGAACGTGTGTGAATTTTTCTTTCTTCTTTTCTTTTTTTTTTATTCCGCTTCTGAGAAACTGGAAGTTTAATGCAGTAGTCATGCTGTTCGGGAAAAATGATCACGTTTCTTTTTGGTAGCCAAAATGAAGAAAATGCGAGTATGGAAAGGTGGGAAAAGGGAATCATGTCTGACGCATTGGTTGCGAAACGTTTCCAGCTGAATAAGATTGTATACGCGTTGAAACTTCTTGCGAGCAACCACCTCCCGTTTCCGCGGTAAATTGGTCGTTAACCCTTTGAGCCGCAACCCTTTCCCAATGTTGAAAAAAGGGCATACGTTTCCATCGCTCGACTTAACTACCAGCAAGATGGCGGACGATCGAAACGTTCATCGTGCCACAGATCTAGAGACCCTTTATTTGACGCAACTGGCTGTGCCCCGCACAGCCAGCTACGTCAAATAAAGGGTCTCTGCCCTTTTTTCAGCATTGGGCAATCTATCCAGCTGTTCTCGCATTCTTCCATTTTTCAGCAGATGTCAGTGCTGTTAAAAATAATCGTGACAATTTTTTTTTTTACGGGAATTGACGTGCTAAAAAGGTAAAGGATTCTCGCGGAGCTATGTCACCCGCAACTATTTTTATAGAAATCAAATCTATTCTTCGTGACTGGCAAATGTCGAAACGTCAGAGTTGGGTGTTCCCAGAGCGGGAACACTCCGCGTTCAAAGGTTAAGAGAGGTGGTCACTCAAACATTTTAGAGGCAAGATAAAAAAAATGCTAAATGTAGTGTTTGTTTTGTTACTCATGAAATTGCATACTAATACATAAGTAATTATTCAAACATATTTTTAAAATTTAAATTTTAATAAGATATTCCGAAATTTCAGATTGTTTATTTCTTTTTCTCTCTCCGAGAGTACTTCTATCTATTTTATTTTTTACAATTGACAAAAGAGCATTTATCTTGATAGTCTTCATGCATTCTGAATTTGTCATTATAAAGTCTATTTACTTTAAAATTTGATTTTGGGGTTTTCCCACAACCATAGGTAACCGCCAACTTCTTATCCGAATTTCCTTTTCGTGTGACTCGATCACATCAATGCTCTGCTCCAACAGTAAAATCACTCCTTTTTAGCCATGTTTCTTCTCTAACCTGTGAGATTTGTACCTAATTTGTACGCGTACTTGCACCTTCTCTTGATTTGCGGAAGTGCGACTAGTTTGGAATGTGATTTTTGTTTCCAGGAAATGCAAGACTTGACTTCTAGACGATTGACTTACAAGAAAACGCAAGAAAATTTTTGGACAGCGTACCAGTACTTGTCGCTTGAAGAGGGTTGTGTGGTCTCTTTTAGAGGATCTTCTAATATTAAGTGATAGGGTAAAAAGTTGGTGGGTCGTTGGAGAAGAGGGCTTCTTAATAGAGGTGATCGCTCATAGAAATTTCACTGTATCGGATGTAACTATATGATAAAGCCTGTTGCGGAGGTAATTACAACCAGAGTCAACATAGGGAAAAGGGGCAACGTTCGTCATGAGGACCCCTTTCATACATACCCATTCAGTTTACAAAAATTAGAAAGCCTGGAACTACAGGCTTACTTGAGGTCCAGGCTTTCTGCTTTTATAAATGATTGGAACTTTTTTGCAACTGGAAAAGGGCTGATTTTTGGTACCGCCCGCATGATTATATTGACCAGACATTCAATATTTTACTCATGTTTCATGAAACCTTTTCTTATTGTAGTTTAATAACATTTTTTAGAGAGTTTTTCAAGCCGAAAGGGAAAGGAGAATTTTTCTAGAAACAAAATATTTCTGGAAAATACAGAAGGAACATTTCTTGATTACTCGCTCCCCATCTTGCACTGCGGCGGGGACAGTCTGCCCCTGCCTTAATCAGGCTCTGGTTACAACGGGTGCTAGTAAAGATACTTAACAAAAAAGTCATATTCTAACTTTCTGTACCCAACGTGTTAATCTTTGTCCAATTAAAACAAATAATTTCATGTTTTATTTTCAATATTATAGTTACCGAAGTAATATTACAGCCACTTAAAGTTGTTGCACTGATTCCTTTCAAAGCATCATGCAAACAAAAAACTCGATAATTTCGACCAACTTTTTAAACGAGCTGTTTGACTCTGGTAGAGTGCTTTTCTGAAATTAAAAATAGCTAAGAATCGGGAATTTTCAGGCTTTTAAAGGAAGGTTTTTTTTTCTTTTTCATTAAACGTACTAAAATTGAAAAAAAGGGGGGAATCAATGTAAATGAAATGAAAATAAAATTCTGTGGAAGAGCTGACAGCTTTTAACTCTTCTACCCAAATAAAGCAATTTCCTAAAGTTAGAAATGGCTAAATATCAGAAAAATAGTGATCTTCCAGAGTTTTCATGCGTAGCACAGATTTTCCCCCCACATAGAAAATTTCAAGCCGATTGCACCAAGACTGAGGATTGCATACGGTTTTCGAGCTTAACATGCGCCTGTAAAAATTTCTTTCCAGCCAGGCACATTAATGCTTTACTAAGACAATAAAATATATTAACAATATACAGCGAAACTTCTCGGGGACGACCACCCCGTTCAGCTAAAAATCGGTCGTTAAGAGAGGTGGCCTCTTAAAGAACATTTGACTAGCAAGAATACAGAATGCTAAAAAATATTGTTTGTTTTCGCATTTATGAAATTACATACTAATACATGTGTAGCGCTGTAAGTAATTATACATATTTTTAAAACTAAAATTTTAATAAAATATTTAGAAATTTCAGACTGTTTCATTATTTTTTCGCTCTCTCCGAAAGTACTTCTTTCTCTGCTTTATTTTTTAATCTGACAAAAGAGCATTTATCCTGATATTCTTCATGCATTCTAAATTTGCAATCGTAAAATATATTTATTTTAAATTTTGCTTTTTGGGTTTTCCCTACAACCAAAAATAGCTGCCAACTTCCTCTCTGAATTTCTTTTTTCTTGTGACACGATCACATGAATGTGCTGCTTCAAAATCACCCGTTTCTTAGCCATGCATTTTCTCTAACCTATAAGATTCAGACGTGTACTTGCAGCTGCTGTCGATTTACAGAACAGCCAGTAGTTTGGAATGTGTTTTTTTGTTTATTTTACTTCTGGAAAAATAGAAGAAATTTCTCGGACACGTAAGAGACCGGTCGCTTTTAGAGGGTTATGTGGTTTCTTCGAGAGGATTTTTTAACATTAAATATATACGGTAAAAATACGGTGCCTTAAAAATTTTTCGTTGGAGGAGGAGTCGCTTAACCCTTTGAGGTGCAACCCTTTCCAGGGCTGAAAAAAGGGCAGCCGTTGCCATCGCTCGACTTCACTACCAGCACGATGGCGGACGATCGAAACGTTCATCGCGTGCCACAGATCCAGAGACCCTTTTTTGATGACAGCTGGCTGTGCGCGGCACAGTGTTCCCAGAGCGGACAGCACACTTGTTCCCAGAGCGGGAACACTGCGCTTTAAAGGGTTAATACAGATGGTCGCTCACAGAAATTTCACTGTAGATATACAGCTTGTTCGAAGTTATCCTCAAAATGTTGCCGATATTGACGGCTGCGGATCGCCAAGCTTGGAGAAAAAAAAAAAAAAAAAAAAAAAAATTACCATTGTGTTGGAAAGTGTTTTATAATCGATGCGTCTGGCACGATTTATCTTTCTTTCTCTTTTTGTAATTTCAGAACGAGAAGGAGCGCCGTCCGAGCGTGACCGATGCCCTGCGCATCCCCTACAGACGGGCGAGCGAAAAGGCACACAGATTCCTCAAAGTCAAGGCAAAGCACTTCACGGATGGACAGGTAAGATCGTCAAGTCCCTTTAGTGCTGACTTGCTAAACATGGGCTCCTACCACGATGCTATCGAGAATATCAGTGACTGATTGTTTTTCACTCACGTATAGTCAAATTCTTCGGATAAATAGCCGCGACTCTCCTTTTGGTACTAGCACGATGAGTGTCGAATAAAAGAAGCGAGAATTTTTGAACCTGCTAGGTCAGAGAAGACACTGGGACCGATCAACCAATCAAAACACACGGCTTTCTCCCCTTTTTCTTAAACGAAGGGATAGCCTTGAATTTTCGCAGGGTTGGGGGCATCCATCAAAGAAGGGGAGTGCTTTTTGACAGGCAGGGAAGCGCAATCCTCCCTAGGAAAAGTGTCTTTTTGTGGAAGTGCTTAACTGTCCATAATACACACAATAAAAAGCCACCCATCTTCTACTCTCCGCTATCGGAATGCAAGTCTTCGTCTTCATCTGACGTGTCGGGAAAAAAACAGCATTATTTCCGATAGTGAATCCGACGTCGGAACGATTTCGACAGGTTCGTAATACCATATACAGATGTTTTCTCGAATTGTGACGTCAAGAGTCGGAAAGGCTTGATTCATCCGGTATGGAAAGCTTTTCGATGATATCGTGGTAGGGCCCCTGGTTTGCAGGGTGTTGAACGGCTCGTGTTCGAATCCTGGTAGATCAGAGAACAATCTGTGCATGTGGAGGACGTGCGCGTAACGTCTGTGTAGGGGCCTATGTCCTCTCACTAAGTAGGTCGGTAAATGCGAGTGAGGTGTAGATCCTGGAGTGATCGCTTTTCCGTTGATGTTAAAAATAAATAAATAAATCTTAAACTTTTACTTTATATTTCCAAATTCGTACATTGAGAAAAGTTAAGTATGATCCTCTAAAAGATTTATCTGTAACTATATTAAGATACATTATTTTTCATGAGCATCACGTTTTTAGCTATAAAATACAACTCTAGTAGATATAAATAGTAGATAATAATATACTGGTCAAATCATCTATGAGAGGCATTTTCCGAGCAAAGTACGTTTTACCTCAGTTTTAGAGGAGGATAAATGTAGCCTCTAAAACGCATTGTGTCTGTAATGGCCTGGAATCACGAAAGAGCGGCTGTTTGCTATACTGCATTGTTTACGTCGGCTTAACTTTTAAAGCGAAATCTGTTTTTCCTTTTCGCTTTTAAAAAGGAACTTAACTATATGCCTCTCTTAAAGCTGGCCTGATCGATCAGTTGGTTTATTTTGCCTTCTTTGCGCTGCGTTTTCACAGCACTTGCGTGTACGGGATTTGATTTTCCACGTATAAAACCGTTTACCATCAAATCGCAAAGCACCCATTTAGAGCTGCAAAGTTTTAAGTATAAGGTGAAAGTATACCGTTTTTTCAACTACTGGTGAAGGGGGAAACAAGAAGTGTAAATCGTACCATGTACATAAATTTTGAGACACTTTTTACACAAATATATATTCTTTTATAGTAATTTCTCTCATCCATATAGAAAAAAATATCAAAAATCATGTAATACCTTCTGTTAAAACTACCGGTAGATACGCAAGGTGCCTGAGAATTGTTGAGCACTTTATAAAAAAAAAAAAAATCTAAACACAGTAGCATTAAAATGCAATTGATAACTGAATGTATAACAAAATTGATAATTTTCAATAAATGTGTTGGAATAATTTGTTTGGAAATTCTTTGGTGGCTCGTGCAATATTGAAACGATTTCGATTACGTTTCAAGTACTTGAAAGCATTTGGGGACTTATAGAATGAATAGCAACTGTAAATCGCTGCTTGAATTCCTGTACATTAGGACATATAGTCCTGTAAACAGTATGTTTGACGTAACCCTACAGAAAAAAACAACAAAACAAGGTGGTTTTAATACGGCAATCGAAAAGGCCACTGAATTGGATCACCGCGACCTATCCACAGGGCCCTTGCTAAAGGAGGGTAGGGGGGAGGATTTAACCCCCCCCCCTCTAACGCTCGAAAAATTAGATACCTACTTAGCAAAATTTGTGAAACAAATTTTAACTAAAACGATAATTTATTCTTTTCTATTCATTCTTTTCTATTACATCCAACAAAATTACGCAAATCGTGTTGGCAAAAGTAAAATGTTAGTTATATAGCTGATAAAAAAAAAAAAGGAAATTGATAAAAACCGATTTTTTATTTGGCAGTTTATCGAACTCTTCTCCCCCTGAAAAAGCTCTTAGCAATGGCTCTTCCTATCCACCTACCTGCATGCGAAATGTTGATTGAGGCCATAGCTCGCAGACGTTGACCAGTGTGGAGGTCAGCCGTAATGTTGAAAAATCGCATTGCCAAATCTTTGTCACAGTCGTCATGTCCACTATGTTCTGAATATCGTGCCAAAGTCCGTGACATCTATCAGATTTTTTGGAACAAAACTATAGGAAATGAAAATATAGCATTTTTGTAATCCAGCAATCATTCAAATATCCTGTGTTTTCGTACGTATAGTTTTTTTTTAATTTAATATTGTCAAGTGTCCAACAGTTCTCGGGCACCCGCATATTTTTTTACAGGAATTTCTCACTTCCCTATAGGATGAAAAAGGCAGGTACCCTCTTCTATCAACTATTGCTGAATGTATTAGGCGACCGGAAAATAATATCGTTTATTCGTATGTCTATATTTCGTCTCGCCACCACAACAAAGAACCATACTGATTTTAATATTTATTTTATATTATTCTAAAACATATCATCGTCCCATGAAAGAAAATAAAGTACTAAGGAAACTCTTTACGAACTAATACTGTGCTTCCATTATTATTATGTTTCGAATGGCGGGTATTTGCTGTCCATCAATATTGGCCATTACAAAGGCCGGAAGCGTTGGCCACTTTATTACGGGGGGTAACCAACAGGTGAACCAACGTGGCCTCTATAAAAGAGTAGACAATTTAATAACCCAAACAGGAGTCGAACTCAGACCCATGATTGTCGACAGTGGCACGTTAATACAATCTAGAACTGCCTCCTATCAATTGGAGATAACGAATCTAGCATAAATTGTGTTTATCCTTTATAATTTTGCATATTATGCATTATTATTCGTTCAAAGAAAATTAATTCCGAACATCTTGTCAGCAATGTATAAATTTAATATGACTGCAAAGGATTATTCCATGATTGAGAATTTTTAGAAGGCGCAATTTGCTTTCAGATTTCAAATGAGATTATACGTGTCTAAGTCACAATTTTAAATCCCCTTGCTTTTTCAGAGCTTTACCACCATGATACACAATGTTAAGTATTAATGCATTACGCTTTGAGGTATTTTGATCGCCTACCTCCCTGTGGACTGGGGATTTTTGCTGCTTTTTATTATTTCTCTAAAAATATTCAGAAGATATATATTTTAATAATTTTTTGAGCTAAACTTCAAAGTTTTTTATTCATAATAAAAGAGCTATTTAAGTGCGCAAGGAATTAATACTTAATGAGAAATTATTAGGAAAAGAATGTTATAAAGTAAAAACTGAAAGTTCGTTTTTAAATAAATTTAAACGCAGTTACCCCATAGAGATATGAATACAAGGAGACGGCATCAGCTGTCTGATAGAGAAGCAAAAGCTATAACCGATCCGCCATATTTCTTAGACCACATTGCAATTTGACTGTGTTATTCTATGGAGACAGTTCCAATTTTAAAGAAGTATATCGCCAAAGTGGACGCCAAGAATAAATACGTATTTGGCATAATCGTAAAACTTTTAACTGTGAAATTCTGAGATTTTGTATTTAGAACTATTGTAACATAGACTGAGGTGACAGAAGTCATGGTATACCTCTTAATAACGTGTCGGACCTATTTTGGCCGGCGGAGTTCATCAACTCCACATGGCATGGACTCAATAGGTCGTTGGAAATCCCCTACAGGAATATTCAGCCATGCTGTTTGTATAGAGGTCCACAGTTGCGACGGGGTAGACGGTGATGGAGTTTGACCACGAACGAACCTCTCGATTATGTTCCATACATACTCAATGGGATTCATGATGGGTGATCTGAGTGGCCAAACCATTCGCTGGAAATCTCCAGAATGTTCTTCAAACCAATTTCGCAGAATTCTGGCCCGGTGACATGGCACATTGTCATCCATAAAAACTCCATCGTTGTTTGGGAACATAAAGCGCATGAATGGGTGTAAATGATCTCCAAGCAGCTCAGCATAGTCATTTCCGGTCATGGTCCATTCAGTTTGACCAAAGGACCCAGTCCACTCCATGTAAAAACACCCCATACCATTATGGAGCCACCACCACCCTGCACAGTTCTTTGTTGACAACTTGGGTCCATTGCTTCGTGAGGTCTACCCCACAGTCGTACCCTACCGTCAGCTCTCTTACCAGAGTTGACGTAAGAATTGACTCATTCGACCAAGCTACAGTTTTCCAGTCATCTAGGGTCCAACGGATGGGATCACGTGCCCAGGAAAAGCGTTTCAAGCGATGTCGTGCATTCAGTAATGGCACTCGAGTCTGCCTTCTGCTGCCATAGCCCATTGAAACCAGATTTCGCTGCACAGTCCTAACGCACACATCCGTCGTACGACCCACGTTGATTTCTGCGGTCATTTCACGCAGCGTCACTTGTCTGTTGCCGCTGACAATTTTTCGGATGCGTCGCTGATCTCGGTCACTCTAAGCACGAGGCCGCCTGCTGCGTTGTCCATAGTGAGTGGTTATACCTGAAATTTGATATTCACGACATACTCTTGACACTGTGGATCTTGGAATATCCAATTCACTAATTATTTCCGAAATTGAACGTCCCATTCGTCTTCCACCCACTACTCTATTCCGCGTTCAAATTCTGTTAATTCAGGTCGTGCAGCCATGATCACTTCAAACACCTTGCCGCATCAATTGCTTGACTATAATTCAAAGTTCTGCCAATCCACTCGCCAATGATACCTGTTGTACGTGATACTACCGACATCTAAAAATTTGCATTTTGCTATCCCATGACTTTTGTCCACTCAGTGTATAATTGTGAATCATCCCTTTTTAATCCGTAAAACCGTGAATCTTTCACTGTTTTTTAACCCTTTGAGGCGCAACCCTTTTCCAATGCTGAAAAAAGGGCAGCCGTTGTCATCGCTCGACTTAACTACCAGCAAGACAGCTGACAGCTGGCAGCTTTTGACGACAGCTGGCTATGCGGCACAGCCAGCTGTCGTCAAAAAAGGGTCTCTAGATCTGTGGCACGCGATGAACGTTTCGATCGTCCGCCCTCTTGCTGGTAGTGAAGTCGAGCGATGGCAACGGCTGCCCTTTTTTCAGCATTGGGCCATCTATCCAGCTGTTCTCGCGTTCTTCCATTTTTCGGCAGATATCAGTGATGTTCAAAATAATCGTGACCATTTTTTTACGGGAAATGACGTTATAAAAAGTAAAGGATTCTCATGGAGCCATGTCACCCGCCACTATTTTTATAGAAATCCAATCTATTCTTCGTGACTGGCAACAGTCAAAACGTCAGAGTTTGGCGTTGCCAGAGCGGGAACACTGCGCGTTAAAGTGTTAATCCGTGGCTCACATACACATGCGCGTTTGCTTATTTATGATTGTTCCTTGCGTGTGTTTTTGCAGGGTGTGGTTTCCGGCGTCCTGATCATCACCCCCAACGCCGTGATGTTCGATCCCAACGTGTCCGACCCCCTCGTGATAGAGCACGGCGTCGAGAGCTACGGCGTGATCGCCCCCTTGGACATGCTGATGCGCGCGGCCATCTATTTCGACATCGCCCACATGAAGGTACAGCACGCTGCGCCTCAAGACACGGGACCAAGGTAAGGTGGAAACATTGCGCTGAGCTGTCATTCTCACAGAAAAGAACGGGACAAAACTAGTCCCCGCCAATTTTTCTAGTTTTTTCTTAATGTGTTCCTTTCTAGTTTTTCCTGCTTAAAGCATAATTTATTCGGTACTCACAAGGCCGTGACCCAGAAGAAAAAAAACTTTTGGGTATAGGGAGGGGTGGATATGCATCTCGTCGGGGGGGGGGATATGTAGCGCTAAAAAATTGTTCACCTATAATTGATCGCCAAAATCAAGGCATGTAAAAGCGTACTAATGCATTGGCTAAAATCACAGAGGTGGGGAAAAGGGATCCAACCTCTTGATGCCCACTGTTGGCTACCTTCTTGGGTACTCATGATTTTATGTTACGTTTTTAGCACCGTAAAAAACTTTTTCTGCCAGTTGGTCATTGTTCCAGTCACTTCTGTACAAGGAAAGTTACCAGAGTAATGAATGCCATAGACATTTCCATCCCTCCCCTCTTAGATACCAAATGCATAATTCGTACATATTGATAATTAATGAGCAGAATTGTTTTTGAGCGACTAAAAAAATAATTATTTAAACGCAATAAATTGGAAGGAATTGTTTTCTTAAATAATTTTATTTTTTGTAATGTAAGTTTTTGCTTTTCCGTGAAAACTCATTTTGAATATTCCCCGTATATAAAATTTTAATTAATTCTTATTAATTTAGGCCAGTAAAGAGATTTCTCGCACAACAATATTGAATTTCAATTTAATATTTCAACTTCTCAAAGTATCACTTCATTTTTAGATGTTCTATCAGCGCCTTTTAAAGTGTTTTTATTAATTTGTCTTTTTAACTCCAAATTCATTTTTACTACATTTATTTATATTTTCATATTCAAAAAACTAATTTAGTTTCTTGAAAATTACCATAGTAAATCTAGATATTGTTAAATGATGCAGCTTAATAAGAAAATTATTGAAAAGTAAATATTTATTTAGATTGAAAACTTGAATTTTTATTAAATTCATATGTTAATTAAATCGGAGATGTTATTGAATATGGAATTTAACATTATCAAAATAGAGTGTCCCAAAATTTACGTAAGATTTGAATTAAAGGAAAAAATATGTATTTCAATTGTGTGTTTTTTTTAATTGAAACATGAAGTGCATAGTTTAGGGTTATGTATGAAATAGCACATAGGGCAAATGACCTCCACATCTTTGCTGGAAGATACGCACTCTTTTGTCTAAATTTTCCATGATTATTTCGCATAAATGTGGCTGAATTACATTGACGCAGCGTTGAATCCTCCGTGCATCCTCTTCAATGCACGGGTGGATGTGGACTTGCTGACATAGACATTTGACTTCAAATAACCACACAGGAAGAAATCCAGTGGTGTTAAATCACATGATTTTTCTCAACATTCATCATCAAAATCATCATGAATAAAACTTTTTTTTGAAGCGTTATTAAATAATGAAAAAGCGTTGTTCTTTCATACAGTGGTGCATTTTCACTATTTCTAAACTGTCAGCTGTCAAATTGTTTTCCCTTTTTGGTTGCCAACACTAAACAATTACATTTCTGTTTAGTTCAAATCTTCAGTAAATTTTGGGACTTCTTATATTTTTAGCTGAAATTTTGTAATTATATTAATTTAAATATTAATTTTTTAAATATTTTTAGCGCATATTAAATTTAAGTTATACCGGATATTTCCATATTATACTGACAAACCCAGAAGTGTAAAGCTGAGCTCATGTTTAGCATGTATCACCACTGGAACCCCGACCGATCTTTAAAGTTTTAAAAATTATTGTGGATAGAATGGAGAATCTCTGAAACCTATACAAAGTTGCTCATTTCTAAAATTACGAAATTTGTTACACAGAAAATAAAGGCATATTAAGAAAGAACGGGAAAAAAATTATATAAAATTTATGAAATGTTTAATAATATCTGAATTTAATGACGAGTTACAAGAGGTGAAACATTTAAAAAAAAATTACAAAATCAAACACTTGCCAAAACTTTTAATAGGCAGTTCTGAAAACTCCACACTAACTACAATAGGCAAAATTGTCTAAAAACCGGTCCTTTCCAGTAGCTTTGGAGTAACCTAAAATAAACCATATCGGCTGTCTTATTTAGGTAGAAAAAATAAAATAACAGACTGAATAAATTTCCTGAAGTTTAAACTTGCTAAAAATTAGGAGATGGGTGTATTTTCAGATTTTTAATGTTGCCCAATTTCTTTTTCTACATTAAAAAATATATATAATTATGAAAATTTTCAAGCCGAGCGCACCAAAGGTGATAATTTTATTATGTTTTTCGAGAACAACATCTTTATTTTTATGAGTAATAGCGGTAAAAGTTTTGCTTTGGAATGGTAGAACCGGAAGCGTTCCAGAGTCAGTGGTCAGTGTAAGTATATGTATGCGAGACGAGACATACTTTTTCTGCTGGTTTGCAAGACGAGACAGACCTATAATTCGCCTCGCGTCCATCCCTGGTTTTGGTTCATGTTTTATGTTTTGGTGTATTGTTTTGTCTTCCCATCTTGCAATTGTGTTTTGGGTAAGCGCTCTACTTTACTATCCATTCTGTCTTCCAGACCTAAGGCTGATGTTTATTATGGTAAGATGGCTGACGAATCATCTTCCGAGGACCCCGCCCTCAAGTGTCCACCTCTGGAAGACACGACCCCTTGTATCAAAGTTCTCTCTTCACCACCCTCCACACCGCAAGAGATCCCACCGACGGCACCCGAGCCCGAGGAACCTGCACAGAAACCAGAGGTCCAAGATGCGTCCGAAAGTCAATCAACAGTTCACACAACTGCGCCTTCTTCTCAAAGTGTACCCTTAGAAAGTAAGTTTCTTACACTTTTCATGATTTTTTTTAATACTTGGAAGATATGCACAGCAAGTTGTCTCAAAAGGTCGTTGCTAAACTTAACATGCTGGTCTGTCATACCATGACTAACAAGAGTTTCATAGAAACTTGAGTGCAGAAATGCAATCGGCGAACGCTAGAGGGCTATGTTTGCATGCTTATGGGAGCGTGAGGATTTTAGAATAGGACGTTCCCAGAGATGGATGAATTAGTTTGCTGACTCAGAATTGGGCGATAGGCATTGCGTGTACGGTACCGCAGAGGGGAATGGACGAGTGGCGTTGTGTAATTCGAGTGCAGTATTTGCAGTCGTAGACGGGAGGGAGAAAGTACGTCAAAAGAGGTGTGACTTTTATTAAATGACTTACTTAATAATATGACTTTCCATCCGCGGCAACTTACCCATAATGCATATCGGCCAATTTTGAGTTAGAAAACCGATTTATTCATCTCCAGCAACGCGCGCGCGCGTCCTAGGCTGACATGATCACGATTCCATACACATCGCCCTCTAGCGGTCGCCGTTTGCATTTCAGGACTCAAGTTCCTGTGTAAATCTTATATGTCATAGTATGGAAGACCAGAATGCTAAGTTTAGCCATGAACTTTTGTGACACCTTGTATGTTTTAACAACTTTTTTTAACTATAAACTTCGCAATGCAATGTTCTTATTCGTGATGAAGAAATTATTTAAATATACTAAGAATTAATACTTAATGAGAAATTATTGAAAGATGTTTCAAAGTGAAAAAAGGTTCCACATAAGAAAACATTTTTAAAATTTAACGACTTGCCCAATAATTAAAGATGATTTACTGATTACTGTCACACCATATATATTGCTATCCCTTGACAAACTGATATTCATAGAATACTCTAATATCCTATGCATTTCCCAAAACCATAAAAAAGAAGTCTGTATGCCATCTGATACCGTCCAAATGTCACTATTATACACATCCTCAGAATATCTCAAGTAGACATTTCGAGGACAAATGAAGGATAGTCAGGCGCTAGAAACCAGATGCAGGAAAACGACCGTCTTGTTTTGGTTGTGCGATGAATGTCTTCAAATATCCTCCGTGGGACATCTGAATTTTCGTGAAGATTGTTCCACATATGAACACTGGCGGACGTCTTCTGATGTGGACTGCGAGATACGTTCACTATCGATTATATGGGATCAATATAGGATTTCCAGAAGACGTTTATGGCTATCTGGTTGTACGTTATAAAAAATACCATTTGTAAAATTCAGGAAACGAACATAACTTCACTGGAGCATATATTTTAAACAGGTACTTTACATTTCGTGAAAATTAGACGTAAGAGATGTCAGTGGCGTATCCAAGGGGGAGGGGGATAGAGGGGTCACAACCCCCTCCCACGAGGAATTATTTGCCATACAAAATGTATATTCTTCACTCCTTTGTCACACACACGTATACATATATGTGAGTTGCAGTAGTCGTAACCCACCTCCGATGAAAAAATTCTGGCTACGCCACTGATATTAATTAATGAATGACAAAGAAAAAGCAATGTTTTGTTCTTAGCCCTACCCCAGAGAAATTAATTTTGCTCCCTTCGTTCATACACAAATAATCTGCCGTACAAAATCTGAAGATTTCGGATGTTTTTGGAAGTACAAAATTTCAGAGAAAAAAAGGCATTTATTGAAGAATTTCAGAATTTTAGCATTAACTCTAGCATAATGTGCAAAGCAAATATTTTTGCAAGACCTTTGAACCAATGGTTAATAGCATTAAATTATAGGATTTTAATCGGCACCTAACTTTAGCATACGTTATAAGTGATCAGTTCCCATATAACCGGTGTGCACCGTATCTCTCTATTCTAAAAAAAAGTAAAGGCCTCTGGCGCTGTCAGTAGCTTGTGGACCTATCTCCTCCTAAACCGTGGGGATTTGAGTTTCGACTAAGGTGCCCACAGATTCGAAAAATTCCGAGGAATTTGCTAAGCTGACTTAAATTTCGAAAATCGAATTATTTTAGAAGATATTAATAAAAAACTGAAAAAATAAGCAGAATGGTTGCCAGATTTGGCATAAAATCATTCATTCCTTTTCAACAAAGCGTTTCCAAGTATCCAGAATCGCGTGAAATTTACAAAGTTAACACAAAAAGCCTAATAACTTCTTCACCGTTTGCACGATCCGCTTGAAAATTTTCATGATCATGTATAAAAATATAGAAAACAATCTGCGCTTCTTTAAAAATCCGAAAATCCACCCGTTCCCTCCTTTTTAAGCGATTTTTCGCTATTTTCAGCACCATTTTATTTCCGAGAGTCAAAAAAGTAAATCATTTGCGTGACAAAATTACCCTTTTCAAGTGAATATGACGTCATACAATTGGGATTCAAATTCGTTTAAAAAAGATTTTCCAGATTACACAGTTTATTATCATTTTTTTTTTCACAAATAAATCGTTTACATGGACATGAGAATAGCTGTGAGCACAAAACGAAATCTTTCGATTGCGAAAAGATTCCGCGAGTCTCCAGAACAGCATGAAATTTAATTTGGGTATATCTCTATTCTAAAAGGCCGCTGGCGCTGTCAAAGCTTGTTAGCCTATCTCCTCCTAAACCGTGGGGATTTAAGTTTCGACTAAGGTGCTCACAGATTCGAAAAATTCCGAGGAACCTGATGAGCTGACTTAAATTTCGAAAATCGAATTATTTTAGAAGATATTAATAAAAAACTGAAAAAATAAACAGAATGGTTGCCATATTTGGCATAAAATCCTTCATTCCTTTGCAACAAAGCATTTCCAAGTATGTAGTATCACGTGAAATTGTCAAACATGAAGTAGAAATACCGCCATTTTACGCCAAAATAAAAACTACATGAAATAAGTAACTCAAAATGTGTTACACAAAGTTGACAATTTTCAAATAGTAAGTTCGCTTAGACAACAGGAGTTTAGAATTAGCGATTACCCGTTTTTCCAAAACAGAATAACTAATATCTTGAAAATGAAAAATAAT
Organism: Cheiracanthium punctorium; assembly: GCA_038373885.1. NCBI lineage: Eukaryota > Metazoa > Arthropoda > Arachnida > Araneae > Cheiracanthiidae > Cheiracanthium > Cheiracanthium punctorium. Next base: position 493,413 of record JAWZYV010013596.1, on the reverse strand, counting down.
TAAAATGCAGATTATTTTAAAGCCGGTTCGGTCCAGCTGGATTATTTGCTACCAGTAGAAATATTTGGCGGCGTTAACTATGCCATTATAACAGTTACAGTACACTTTGGATATTTGCTAGCGTGACGAGATGGTATAATTCGTGGTGCTAAGTACGCCAATCTGCAAACGATTATGTAAATGAAAATATGGATAACGGTTTTCCGGTAACCTTAAATGAACAGTAATTATAGGTTGTGAGCATGTGCAAATCGCCAAATAATGAAAAGTCGCTATTGGTGGTAAGCTATCCTATCTGTTCCGTAGCTTTTTTTAACTTTACATGTACGCAAGTCGCCAAATAATGAAAAATCGCCATGGGTGGCAAATTCGCAGGGTGTCCAATAGGTTTTACATTATTAAAAGTACAGCTGAAAAAGATGTTCTGATTTTATTATGCTTTAGATCCTAATTAATATAACTTTTTAATGGCAACATTAAACATCATTGTGTTTCTGAGGAGTGCAAATAATTTTTCCAGCGATTATAAGCGGAGTCCGCACTCCAGGTGGAGTATAGCTCGGGACCCGTACAACACGGATTCCCATAACAAAATATCTTCCGTGTTATGAGGGGGAGGGGATCTACTGTAGTGTGAAGTTTAAATTTTTATGTACCAATGAACCTGCAAGAACCATTCAATGTGTAGCTCAGTAACATTCTATCTGATCCAATCTCCGGTTTTTGTCTGTTGAAATTATGTCTTTTTTACGAATAAGCCTTATTAGAGCCGAATGCCTCATACGAAAAGCGAGCGTAGCGAGTCTGGGGGCCTTGACCCCTAGTCACTTAAAAAAAAAAAAAAAATTCATCTGAGGCCTCCTACCTCGTAAATCCATTAAGCTTATGCAATTTAAAAGCTTAAAAGAATTCAAGAGTTTTTTTTTCTAATTACAAATCTTCCTATCTTTTTTTTTCCATTTTTATAATTTTAAAGCTGCATAAAAATTTTGGTACTTTGGTACTATTATCCCGGCGGTCATTCCTGCCAAACTATTTTTGCGTCAGATATGCTAGCAAACTGTTGCCAATCGTATTCTGAACCATCAATAATTTCATGTGTCGCAGCATTTATCTTGGCGTAAAATCGCTCGTCTTGGCGGACCGCCGGGATAATACGTAAGTACCAAAATGGGTATCGTGTAAATCCGAATCTATTGTATTATAAGCTTTTGCTTATAATACAAAAGACGCAAAAAGTAGTCATAAAAATTTTCTTATCATAGCACTTGCTAACCTTCGCACGGAGCACTCTGTGCACATAGAAGCGCAGTTTGAGAAACTCTGCTCTATTCTGTAACAAACGATAAATTTGTATAATTTATAAAACTTTCAGATAAAATTCTTAAAAATCGTAATAGCAAAATGTTTCATTTTTCAAATGTTCACGCGCAATTCTATAAAAACTTTAAAGACCACAAAGAAAGAATAAAAGTTCATAAAAGGCGCTGCTTTTCCCCTTATTGCAGTGGCTAGTGTAACTTTTAAAGAATCATCCTGAATATTTTCGAGTGCCTGGTGGAACTCTTGTACTAAAATAATGAAGTAGGCTTTATTTCTTCGAACTAAAGTTTTAAGGCTGTAGTTCGTACGTTACAGCGAAAAATAGGGTATACTGAACGTTTAAATACATTTCCAAATTAAGTGAAATTTATTCAGTAAAGGCGAAATCACTTCAAAATGTAGAACAAAACGAAAAAAAAAAAAGGTCAATAAGTGGGCAAAGTTAATAATAAATTTAAAAAGAGTTTGTGCGAATTTTGAAATAATTAGATAAAACTTATTACTAAGCTACATACATTTTTAATCATGAAAATCGTAATTACTTTATTATATTTTTAATTTTAAACTGTCGATATTTTCCTATTAAATACAAAGCCTTTTTTAACGTCATAAATAAATGAAACATTTGTTTTTATTAATGTCACTATTCATTTTTAATATTTTGCTTAAAATGATATGCTTTTTATTTTATGTAAAACGTAATCTTGTTATGAAAATTCTCAATTTAAAGCAGCTCAGAAGATTTCTATGAATATTTATTTCTTATTAAGAATTTAATATTTAGTGGAAGCGTACAATTTAAAGGAAAATCCTGTCTTAAGCTTTATTGCGTCGCGTCGTCTTGAATTTAAATGAAGTACTTTTATCTTCCTAAAACAAAGAATTTACTCTGATCTTTCTGATTCCTGTTAAATATTTCAAGAGGCTTAATTTCGAAATTTGCATTTTCGAAAGAAATGATCATAAAATGTTTTTATTTATTTTTTTATTTTAATTAAGAAAAAATAAATCAAAAATGGCACACAAGAGATTTCTATTATTTATATAACTTTGAAAAGAAGTTCATAAATAGATTTTTATACCCACATTTTATGTAAATACTTTGGATTACAAAATAACTTACGAAAGAAATTATTGTATATTAAAAGAACATGAAGAAACCATAACTTTTCAGAAGTTTATAAATATATTTTATGTCAAGTTTTTATGTAACCACAGTGAATTACAAAAATTTTATGAAAGAAATTATTGTATACTGAAAAGAAAATTTTTATCTTTAATTTTAATTAAAAAATTAAACACTTAATAATCGAAATTTGCTAAAAATAATAATATTTGTATAATTTCTGTTATTGTTTAATTATGAATATAAGGGAAAAGTTTAGAATTTGATTAAATTAAACCCACACTTGCTAAAGCAGCACCAGTTAAGGTAAAAATCAATAAAATTTTTAAATAAAACTATTGTATTAAAATTAGATAATTTTCTAAAAATATTTTAGTACCTTTAAAACATAATTCTATTATTGGACTTACTATTAAAAAAAAAAAGCAAGTAAAGTGCAAAATTCACAGATAATCAGTAGTTAAAGCCATGTCAGCCCATTAAATTATTTAATTTTACAAATTACCTAGTTAATTTACGAATACTTAACACAATAGACAATTCACACAATGTAGACAATACTGGAAGATTTCCAGATTTCTGAGGTAAAGCGCGTATAACCAAGGTAAGCTAGTGTATGTGGATGTTACCATCCAGACAACAAAAGCATGCTGCTGGGAGCTAATGTGTTAACCGATTTGTGACTACTTTCCTTTTTCAGATACTAAACCATTTTCCAGTTTGTCACAAAAAAGCATAAATATTATTCTATTTTCCAATTTAAATTTCGTTAATAATTTGCACTAAATTCTTGGGCAAACCAAATTGAAAAATGCAATTTTCCAACATTTTATATACGTTCTGGAGTAAACGAAATCTTCCGATGTCGATGCTTGCTTTATTAAATCAAGCATCAGCACAAATAAAAGAATGCAATAGGAATGCTCGGATACTAGTGGGTTAAATTAATTCTCAAATAAACAATTCAATATGACTTGATTAAGAATATTGTTACGAATTTTCGGGGCAACCCGCTGTTCTGGGGCTTAAAATAGTTCAAAATTCGTATTCTACGTTTCAAATAGTTAAATTTTGCTTTTTGTTGCATCAAAATTGGTCAACTAGAACCAGAGATATGGAGGTTTTAGTTTCCCATTCCATTGTATGCAAATCTCGAGAAATATTTGTCCTAGGCCTTCGGTAACTTCACTTTTGGGGGCTTATTTTTGGCGCCAAATTTGGCGATATTTCACCAAAAGTCGCCAAGCTTTGCGACATTTTGGTCATTTGGCGGGTTTTTCCCAATGAAGCCTGAAAGTTGGTTGCATTAAAATCACATAATAACCTAACATTTCTCTTCTATGACGTAATCAAAATTCCCGCTTTATGTGGAATCCTCGAGAAATAGACTTTTCTCGAAGATTCTTGTAACTTCTGCGTCGACTATAAATACAAGCCGTCAGAGGCCCCAGCAGCAGTGTGAGTTGAGCACCCGTAGTGTGAATAGAGCTCTCTGATTGAGTACGCTTGCTTTGCTCTGTGAATTGATAGTGCTATAGAAGCAGTGTTTTGGCTTGCTTTTCGAAGCTGATTTTTAAGTGTTGTGTGTAAATTCTTCATTGCTGTATCTTAAGGGATTGTATACGATATCCCTTGAATATTTCCACTGAATTTTTGCCTGTGGAAGTGTTTTATTTTGTGTGAGAAATATAGCATTTATGAGAGCTTCTAATCTAAGCGGACTGTTAAAAGCACATTACTGTTAGATTGTGTTTGTGAATCTTGTACAGCTGATTGTTCGACGAAGTGCTAGAAGCAATAAAATTCGTTTTCCATTCTGACAAGTGGACTTTTTACTAGAACTTTCTACACCAATTGGACATTAGAACGACGAACCCAGGAAACAAGCAGAGGTTTCTGCAACAATATCTAAGGGCCCTAGGCTAGAAGTTATAAATATACATTTTCTATTAGCTCATTCATCAATCAATAAAAAATTGATTCATTCATCAATGGAAAAATTTTTAATATACTATGTGTTATTAGAAAAGATAAAGACGGCATTTAGAATTTTGAACGAGTTGACAAAACTGCTAGAGCGAGACCTGACCTAACACAATACTAAATCTACAAAATTGTAATTAAAATTTGTACAAAATTCGTTTATTTCTGTTGAATAATGACGTTTAGTGGACTTTTTTTCTTTTATGGCATACTAGAAGAAAAGAACCACTGCATCAAAAATTCATTGTTACTACTCCAACACGGAATATAAAAAAGAAATGAATAAATGCACGTGCATAGACTGCTTCTTAGAAGATTTTGGCAGACACAAAAAAAGAACATGAATTCAATAAGCAGATAGCTAATATTATCATTCCAAATGCAATAAAAAGCCTTTTTAAGAAATATAAACCTTGCAAACTATTGTCTAAAAATTTAGAATAAAATAGAAATAACATTTAAAAATTATTTATTTTCATTTTTGATCAAAAAGAAATTCCTCTGCCTGTTTTACCCAACTATACCATAAAGATTTATTTATTTTGTTTATTTATTTTCGTAAGATGCAGTCACACCGTTTGATGAATCTAATTGTGCAATCAAGAGATTTATTATTATTCCTTTCTTTTACAAATGAAAAATGGTAAAATTATTCAAGTATTAATGAATATAATAACAGAATATTGTAATGTCATTTAACATTTGTTACAAAGCAATATTCTATCATTTTACAGTCTTTGAAGACAGGAAACGGTTGAGCCATTGCAAGTTAAAGAAAATCTTTTTTTTTTTATGGAAATGAAATACCAACCTCTTTTACCTCACCATAGAATCATAAATTTATTTGTAATTTTGATGCATATTCGAAATGCCTCCCAAGTTTCGCGCCTGAATCCTTATCTCCCTTTTGTCTTGCTAAAAATACTGGAGTAGTATGCTTATCTTCTCTAATCCATTGAAGTTTAATCTACAAACATATTTCACACCCAAAACGTCAACATTGTCTACATTTTACAGAAATATGAGCCGGTACCATCATAACTGCAAACATACTCCCATCGCAAATTTCATTCATAATGTAGTATTTGCTTGGAGCTTCTCATTTCATAATACGCTCGGGAGATGCACCAAAAGCCATTTACCTTGTTTTGGCGTGCATTATTTAGCAGTTTGTCGTATATTTAGGATTATGGGTATTCATGTTTGGACTATTTACTTTATTTAGCTGTGACACCGTAATGCTTAGTTATGTCATTGAAGAAATATCGAAACGACTCTACAAGCTCCTTATTAGTACCTACTTCCAGAAAAAGCGGCCCAGTTTCATGTGCATTATTGATCACAGAATTTTTATAAATTCATTTCTCTCTAACTGGATTAATCTAAGAAAATAAAGTAAAGAAAATCCTGCCTTTATGGAAGCTACTTTTTTAAATGGAATCCCCTAAGATAAATGTTATTAGAGATTTCTTAAGATCCAGGATTTTGGCCTACCGCTCAGCTGTAAATCTAACGGTCTGGATATTTGGACGTTTTTCACGAAATGTAGTGTGAATACGGATTAGAACGCCTTAAACGTCTTCCATCCAAGGTGTTCTTCCCCTTTGGAAGATACCTCGTCCTTTCGTAGTGTACCTTGCCTTAACATCAACAACATAGTGATGTATTAAGCATCGCTATGTTGAACATAATATCTAATTGGTGTTCATGTAAGTATTTATTTGTTTATTTATTCTCTCTTCCAGTCCATTTGCACGATAATTTTTATTTGGAAGGTAGGGGAAAGACACGTTATGTGTATATGTGAAGTTCAACTACAAGGTGTCCCTGTAGCAGGGAGTGACAGGATACACCTATAGGATTCCGAATCACACAGGAATGTGTGGGGTCGCAAAGTTGTCTTTATGCATCGTGTATAAGTAATAGCCAACATTTTGATTATAGTTTGAAAAAGACAAATAGATTTCTTACAAAAAGATTTTTCCTAAAATGTACACTTCCGTCACAGTGAACTTGACAGCGAGGGAGACTCTCTATTTAAAGATTTCCAAGGAGGACGCGACGTTTCATAGGACGTGACATCATATTTCTGGATTTTTCTTGCAATTCCTTCCCTCATTGAGATACAACCAAAATTCCACTACTTTCGAGAACTTTCATTTGATCGCCGAATTTTTAGCCAAATATACTAAACGGTCGCCAAGTTTGTCACTAAAGTCAAAAGGCCACATACTTATATCTCTTGCAATAATGCCTGTACAACTCTCTTTCTAGCAGCACACATTACTGCGGGAAAACAACATTACAATTTTGTAACAATATTATTAAAATTTCTATCAAAATAAACTTTCTTTATTCTTTATACTAAGTCTACTAAATATGTGAGCTGCTGCAAGTCGATAATTTTGTCTCCAAGGGTTACCAACTGCATTCAGAGTTACAGGGTAAAGTAGAGTAAAATGGGTAAAAAAGAATTTGTTTTTTATTCTTGGTGGTTAATTGTTAAGAATGCTAAACATGCAACTTTTTGTGCTTATTTATTTCCTATCCTAATTATGCACATTCAAAAATATCATGGCCAGTGCTGTAAGATTTAGGTTCCATATATGTATTTTTGGCATCTCATTGTTGCAGGGTAAGGTGTGGCAAAATGAGTAGGGATTTCTTTTTGACCAAAAATATAAATTGGAGAGGGACTTGTAATATGGACCAACGTGCAATATGGACGGCTGTCGTAACTCTCGTTCTACCCGGTAAAGGGAAACGCGAATGCACTGTGCGAAAACTTTTTTTATGTTTACATCAAAGAGTGCATTGTGTTGTGTTCGTGAAGTGGAAATTTTAATAGAAAACGGTAAAAAATCGAAATTATGGATCATCGATATAACATATAGGTGTATTTCTAGTTTATTAATTTTCGTAATCACTAGTTTAGTATTTGAAATAGGATTGTGCAGCGCATAACAGGGTATTAACCTTCTTTTGGGGACAGAAAAAGATCCGTTTGTGATTCCTTAAAATGGCGGTTCTTTCTATTACCTTAGTAAAAATATAAATTTAGAATAATCTATAAATAAATATGTAAGTATAATTTAAATAAATTAATATATAAATTAATGTATTACGTAATTATATAGGGTGTCCAGCCTTAATGTGACCCAATAGCTAATTCCCGAACCGTTCGGTTTAGATATGCAATTCCAATTTAAAAAATGTTTTAAAAAAGGCAAAGAATGTTTTTACGTGCTTTTCGAACCAAAAAACCCATTTAGAAAAAAATTACAAAAATTAAATTTTTATACGGTCCCCAGGTCCTATCACTTATATTTAGGAAAAGATGCAGTACACAAAAACAAAGTAAACACAAAAAGTTTCATTTTATTACGATAAAAACTGACTAAGTTATGGAACTTTGAAAATCATACATTTCATCCATTTTCTCGGCCAATTTCAAGAAGCTAGTAAGGGACCGTCTCCAAAGTGAAATTAATTGGAACTCTGCCAGGAAACTTTCGCTCTTGCACGTCACTCTTATGTAAAACGTTTTTAAATTTAAAAGTACATACATTACGTTAATATTACAATAATTGAGTACTTAAGAAACAAAATTTATTCTGTGTACGTGTAAAACATAGATAAAATAAAATATTTTGGACGAAGAAAACTTTTTAAAAGCAGTTCCAAAAAAAATAGACTTATTTGACTGCGGCTTCAGACTGATTTGCTGAGATACTGATCATGGCGAACGTTAAAAATCTGCTGTGTAGTCGCTTGCAATTGCATACAGCCGTATTCTAATATTACGAATTCTAGTATGGGAGAACGAGATGTATACAACTAGTCTCCAGGCATTAGCTCCTGCGCCAGGACTGGACGATAAAGAAATGCACCGTACGTATGTAATATGTTCCACACCGTCGATTTTGAGTAGGAACAAGCCATGCTAATATCCTGGACACTACTTTCAGGATGAGCCAGGGCATATCCTAGAACATCCTCAGCGGGTATCCGCAAGCTTGAAGGTGTGGCACGAGACAAGGAAATACGTCTATGACAACTCCCAGTTCTATACAAGCGTTGAACAGCACGGGCAATTGTACAATAAGATAGATGTCTTCGACTAGGAAATTTAATGGCATAAAGTCTTGCCGCCTCTCTCTTATTTCGATTACACTGCCCATACAACAGTACCATTTCGCAGTATTCTTCATTTGTATACATCTCGTTCTCCTGTACTAGAATTCTTAATATTAGAATACGACTGTATACAATTGCAAGCGACTACACAACAGATTTTTAACGTTTGCCATGATCAGTACCGCAGCAAATCAGTCTGAAGCCGTAGGCAAATAAGTCTAAGTTTTTGGAACTGCTTTTGAAAAGTTTTCTTCGTCCAAAATATTTTATTTTATCTATGTTTTACACATACACAGAATAAATTTTGTTTCTTAAGTACTCAGTTATTGTAATATTAACGTAATGTGTGTACTTTTAAATTTAAAAACGATTTACATAAGAGTGACGTGCAAGAGCGAATGTTTCCTGCCAGAGTTCCAATTAATTTCACTTTGGAGACGGTCCCTTACTAGCTTCTTGAGATTGGCCGAGAAAATGGATGAAATGTATGATTTTCAAAGTTCCATAACTTGGTCAGTTTTTATCGTAATAAAATAAAACTTTTTGTGTTTACTTAGTTTTTGTGTACTGCATCTTTTCCTAAATATAAGTGATAGGACCTGGGGACCGTATAAAAATTTAATTTTTGTAATTTTTTTCTAAATGGGTTTTTTGGTTCGAAAAGCACGTAAAAACATTCTTTACCTTTTTAAAAACATTTTTCAAATTGGAAGTGCATATCTAAACCGAATGGTTCGGGAATTAGCTATTGAGTCACATTAAAGCTGGACACCCTGTATATAAATATAGGAATTAATAAATTAATATCCAAATAGAACTTAAGTTTCATTCCCTGCACTACTATTGCAATAGCTGTAAATGAAGGAACAAAATCGCACTAATGCGTGTTCCATATTACACGCTTGGCTGTGTTATATGGACCACTTCTCAAAAAATGAAAACTCCCAATGTTTGCGTAAGTCACTATAATTTACAATCAGATGAAATCTCACACTATCTCTTCATATATCTGGTCTTCCAACTTGAAAATAAGCTTTTAAAAATGCAAATCCACGCGTTTAGATCGTTTCGGTGATAGGTGGTCCAGATTACACGGTTCTCTCTTAGTTTGTTTTAAAATTTACTTATTTATTTATTTATTTATTTATTTTGCTTTTGCGATTTTCCAACATTCGTAGGTAACATTTATAGCATTTTTACTTATTAAAAAGTTTATTAGGAACAATTGGAAATATAATAATTACCAAGCCTAGCTGTATGCTTATTTTAACTCCACCACTATAAAACATTAAGAAAACATTTCTTAGTTCTTACGTGTTTTCTGAAAATAACCTTTTCTATATTGGAAATAATAGATCTTCTTAAATTTTTGGGAATGTGCCAGTTTTTTGAAGATACAAGAAAAGAGCATGGATTTAATAAGCATATAACAGCTAATATTATGTTTTCGAATGCAATTAATAAACTTGTTCATAAGTAAAATTTTATGCAACTAATGTCTAAAAATATAGACTAAAAACAAGCAGTATTCAAAAGCAAATTATTTGTAGCCAGCCGACCCGATTGTATGGCACCGTACTACGATTTCAGGTTCAACTCCCGGCGGCCGAGGTTCGATTCCCGACTGGGCGTGGTTGTCCGTCCTTTCCGTCCCTTCATAGGTGCGACGTTGGTCCACCTACTAGGTGTCCCCATAATAAAGTGGTCAACAATTCCGACCCGTTGTGGCCAAAGCCTTACAAGGCAGAGGCCTTCCATTGGTAAAAACTATTATTTGTAGCATCCATCAAAAAGAAATGCGTATCCATGTTACCGTGCCATAACTTATTCATCAGCTTAGGTGGCGATGTACCTGTAGTGTAAATATCTCTGAAAATTGCCAAAATGAGCGCTAATTCAAGTCAAGATAGGAATGCTAGGTAGGTAAATCTTTCAAAAATGGCGGTCAATCTTTCAAAATCTTCTCAAAAGTGGCGACTTTTTTTTCTTCTTTTTTTCCCTGTGTCATTCGTTAGCGATATCCACCATAAGACTCCTGTCACCAATTAAAATGTACACTCGGTAAAGTTTTCAGAATTAAAAGTTAAAAAAAAAATAAGTGCAGTACAAGTTGTCAAATGTACAAAGTACATGGTTTTACCCTAAGGACGTACGGAAAAAACACCATTAGTATCTACGTCACTGTGATTCAAGTGTTGATATAGGAAATAGAAACATTCCTATATAAAATTCAAATGTTTATATAGGAAATTTTCGACTATCGACAGGGCAATTAGTCGAAAATTTCCCCAAAAGCGGCTGCACGATCGAATTCCATTGAGATGGACGACAAAATAAACGCATTTCACATTTAATCAGTTCAAAGGAAATCGTAATTTCGTTATAAAAATTGGTCTTTTTTATTCTTTACTACAGAATTAAATTGGTGGAAGTGTAAAGGAAAATGGGGTTGTGGTAACTTAGAATCCTTTTATAGCCAAAAGATCGGCCTTTTCATTCCCAGGCACCCCACAATAAAATAGCAACTAGTGCTGGTCTCTATTTTTAAGGGATCTTACTTTGAACGATTGAGACATAGATCTCCTTTCGCTGAACTTCGAGCCTCACTGCAGTACTCTTGAGTTATTTTGTTCATTAAAGCGCGGTATCTTAGATTTTATGTAATTTCTTGTTTTTACATAAAATTTCGAGAAATAAATTTTCAACAAGTATTAAATTATAAACAATCTGCGCCTTCACTTATTTTTCATTTTCGAGATACTGGTTCTAGCATTTTGGAACTCGCGGTTTAGATTCACCCTGCTTGGAGCGATACCATTTACCTAATACAAAGATGACGTTTTTTAAATCAGTTACAATTAGTTATTCTGTTTTCGAAAAACGAATAATCGCTAAATCTAAACTCCTGTTGTCAAAGAGAACTTACTATTTGAAAATTGCCAACTTTGTGTTATTTATTTCATATACTTTTTAACTTGGCGTAAAATTGGTGCAATTCTACTTCATGTTTGACAATTTCACGCGATTCTACGTACTTGGAATTGCTTTGTTGCAAAGGCATCAATGATTTTATGCTGGTGAAAATTGCCAAAACTGGCAACCATTATGTTTATTTTTTCAGTTTTTTATTAATATCTTCTAAAAGAAATATATTTTTGAAATTTAAGTCAGACGCCGGTGGCAGCGGCCGTTATTTCTTTTTAGAATTGAGAAATACTGTCCTTGGAGGATTCTATTCGAAATGCTCTGAAATCGATTTTTAGGTATTCGTGAGTGCTGTATTTTAGAGCAAGAATTTTATGGATACTTCTTTTCTTTTGAGATTACGGAAGAAGTCTGAAAAGAATGTTTTGGCCTCCCATCCCCCTGAGTGATAAATTTTGGAAAATGCTCTCCTATTGAGCACCTAAGTTTAAAAACTCACATACGTGCCAAATTTCGTATTCTTAGCTTCAATGTCTAGGCAAAATATTGATATGCGAGATAGGACAATACTTTCAGGTACATCTTTTATTTTCCCCCTGGAATACTGAAAAGCATGTAGGGAAACAATTCTTTGACCAGAAAGGGAATCTCGCTGTTGTATCTGAAATTATTATATGTGAAACAGGTTAATTACTCTACCTTGAAACAGTAGGCATGCTAAAAACACTCTACTTAAGATACACATTTGACATTCTCTTACAAGCACAATTTTGTCCGAGTTGATTAATCTTCCTTGTAATTTGTTTTCTTCTAATTATATTTCATTATCCAGCCAGCCTCCAATATTTCAAGCAGTTATTTAATTCTAATAGCCCCGATGAAACTTCTTGTTACTCTCCTTTAACCCTTTGAGGCGCAACACTTTCCCAATGCTGAAAAAAAGGGCAGCCGTTGCCATCGCTCGACTTAACTACCAGCAATATGGCGGACGATCGAAACGTTCATCGCGTGCCACAGATCTAGAGACCCTTTTTTGATGACAGCTGGCTGTGCCGCACAGCCAGCTGTCGTGAAAAAAGGGTCTCTAGATCTGTGGCACGCGATGAACGTATCGATCCGCCGTCTTGCTGGTAGTTAAGTCGAGCGATGGCAACGGCTGCCCTTTTTCAGCATTGGGCAATCTATCCAGCTGTTCTCGCATTCTTCCATTTTTCAGCAGATGTCAGTGCTGTTAAGAATAATCATGACAATTTTTTTACGGGAAATGATGTGCTAAAAAGTAAAGGATTCTCATGGAGCTATGTCACCTGCAACTATTTTTATAGAATTCAAATCCATTCTTCGTGGCTGACAACAGTCAAAATGTCATAAATCATATGTAATGTGTATTTTAGTGATATTCTCTATTTAAAAGATACCCAAATTAATTAATATTATTAAATAATATACCAGAGTTTGGTGTTCCCAGAGCGGGAACACAGCGCGTTAAAGGGTTAATTACACTATCTTGAAAGGATAGGCATGCTAAACCTGACACTACTTTAGGAGCACATCTGACATTCTCATACAAGCACAATTTTGTCCGAGTTGATTAATCTTCCTTGTAATTTGTTTTCTTCTAATTATATCGCATTATCCAGCCAGCCTCTAATATTTCAAGCCGTTATTTAATTCTAATAGCCCTGATGAAATTTCTTGTTACTCTCCTTTAAAAAACTCATGCTTCAAATAGGAGAAACAAGAGGTTTATTTTTTCACGCTGTGAGGGATTTGTTACTTATAAATGGACTAGATAATTATATGTTAGGCTAAGAATGGTGATCACTCACGTTTAGCAAATAATTTCTTTCGGAGCAGTTAATCTCAGTTAAGAAAAGTTTAATATTTCTAGTCAACTTTGAGTTAATTTTTATGAATGAGAAGCGTTACTGATCTTACTAATTATTTTATTCCCTTTGGTCGAACAGTTTTTCAAGGTAATCCCTTTCTGAATAAAGTTATAAAGTTTCGACTGTCAAATAACATACATTTCTTCCAAAATTAAGCACCTGAAAAGATCGCAAATAAAATTAAGACATATCCGTTTAATCTAAATAAAATGCTATTTTTTTCTTCGAACAAGCCGACTTCGATGTTTTTCCTATTTGTTTTTCTTTTTTGTTTCATTTGACTTGTTTATGTTGTTTATGAAGATGAATTCGCTAAGATCAAGCTGTTGGAACTTGAATATTTTATTGCACTGGAATGCGACTTGCATTCAAATGCTTGTAAATTGATTAAATTTTCATTCTTATTCTTTTTATTTATTAATACTTGAGAACTATTAATTTCCGACAAGGATTTTTGACTGCTCGGTCTTACGGTAAATCGCTTTTCAAGGGCTATCAGAGAACGGCGAGGGAGTGGATTATCAAAAGTCACCAAATCGGTCATTTGTTGCGATTTATTGCCAAGTTATGCTCCAAAAAACAGTCCACAAAACTGAACCCATCTGAGCAATATGCTGTATATTGAGAGAGAAATTGTCTTACCCTACTGTTTATTATAAAATGGAAGTTCTGTTAGAATGTGGATGAGAAAGATTGTAATGCAGTTTCAGTAGACAATTTTGATATATTTTTTATTTTTAAAGTGTTTTATGGGGAACTTGCGCAAGGCAAATACGTCATACACATGGATTATGATATACTTTCCAAGAAGTTTGAAAAGTGAGAGTTGCCATTCCTGTTGTCTGCCTGTCTATCCGTACGCTCTTCCATGTTTTAACAGCCGTAAATATGCATAGACTTCTACGAAATTTATTTAACCCTTTAACGCGCAGTGATCCCGCTCTGGGAACACCAAACTCTGAGGTTTTGACTGTTGCCAGTCACGAAGAATAGATTGGATTTCTATAAAAAGAGTTGCGGGTGGCGGGCTCCACGAGAACCCTTTACTTTCTAGCACGTCCATTTCCCGTAAAAAAATGGTCACGGTTATTTTTAACAGCACTGACATCTGCTGAAAGATGGAAGAACTTGAGAACAGCTGCAAAGATTGCCCAATGCTGAAAAAAGGGCAGCCGTTGCCATCGCTCGACTTAACTACCAGCAAGATGGCGGACGATCGAAACGTTCATCGCGTGACACAGATCTAGCTGCCCTTTTTTCAGCATTGGGAAAGGGTTGCGCCTCAAAGGGTTAAGTTATACCAGTGTTGTTGTTGTTTCGGATGCCACCTGGCAACCGCTAGCGGCGATGGTGCCAGATACCCCCCCGAAGGGAGGCAATAGGCAGTGGGGGCATTCCGTTTTTAGGACCCCAGTGGGAGGAAATACGATTTAGCCCGATATTATACCAGTATACCTGCTGAAATATGTACAGTACTGGAAATGATGAAGGTAGTTTTTATAATTCTTTTAAAGGAACACCCAACAGAATTCCAATGCATTAGGTTTCATGGGTAATCATATTTAATGTGTATTTTAGTGATATTCTCTATTCAAAAGATACCCAAATTAATTATTAAGGTTCGCATGATAATGTTCTCCATAGAAAATAGTATGTGCGGCATTTATAGTTCTTCTGCAGGAGCACTCAAAAGAATTCCCATACATGACGATACTACGGCAGTTTAGAGACATTGATCCATTTCAAGCTGAAGACGATAGTTGTTATACAGGGTGTTGTAAAATTACATTAATAGTGATATATAGGTATTTTTTAAGAATATGTCCACGCGTTCTTATCAACTTTTTAAATAACTAAATTGAAATTTGAGAATATCAACACCCGTTTACCATTAAATCATGGTCAAAAAAGAAATATAAACAAACTTTTTGAGTTTCCGCCATTTGAAATAAAAAGAAAAGCCTATTTGTGATAAGTATTTTTATTACAAGTCATGTCAGTTACCTTAATTATTTGTATAAAATATATTTATTTATTTGTTCATTCAATTGATTAATTTAGATTAGTTTTTTGTTCTAAATTAATGTCTCTTTTCATGTTCTTGAGGAATTATTAATGAGAGGAAAAAGGGTCTCTAGATCTGTGCCCCGCGATGAACGTTTCGATCGTCCGCCATCTTGCTGGTAGTTAAGTCCAGCGATAGCAACGGCTGCCCGTTTTTCAGCATTGGGCAATCTGTCCAGCTGTGCTCGCATTCTTCGATTTTCCAGCAGATGTCAGTGCTGTTAAAAAGAATCTTTTTACGGGAAATGACGTGCTAAAAAGTAAAGGATTCTCTTGGAGCTATGTCACCTGCAACTATTCTAATAGAAATCCAATCTATTCGTGACTGGCAACAGTCAGAACGCCAGAGTTTAGTGTTCCCAGAGCGGGAACACTGCGCGTTAAATGGTTAAGTCAAGACCCCACTGTACTTCACTTTTTCCAGGGACTGGGACATTACCTCATAGGAAGATATCTGATAAACCAGCTGACGGGAGTCACTTCCACGTCTCATATCCCAAACAAACAGTGCGGGGAAATTTCTCGGGAGGCAGAGGGGAGATTGTTTGAGATTCTACGAAACTTCAATCGATACTCTCTCTATTTCTTCTCAGATGTTCTTCGAAAATGTTCGCGCCATGTTCGTCGGAACAAATTTTCACACCAATCGATTGGAACAGGTCATGCTTTGATGACCCCTTTTCAAAATGATCTATCGTTGTCTCGTGTCTTGGAGGCAAGGCAAGACACCTTGCTTCTCCAGGAGATATACGGGAAGGAGGAAGGGCTCTGTTTGGACAATTATTTAGTAGTGTAGTTTATCGGGAAAAAAGTACTGTTAACCCTTTAACGCGCGGTGTTCCCGCTCTGGGAGCACCGAACTCTGACGTTTTGACTGTTGCCAGTCACGAAGAATAGATTTGATTTCTATAAAAATAGTTGCGGGTGACATAGCTCCACGAGAATCGTTTACTTTTTAGCACGTCATTTCCCGTAAAAAGATTATTTTTAACAGCACTGACATCTGCTGAAAAATGGAAGAATGCGAGAACAGTTGGATAGAATGCCCTATGCTGAATAAAGGGCAGCCGTTGCCATCGCTCGACTTAACTACCAGCAAGATGGCAGACGATTGAAACGTTAAAATATCATTCATGATATTTAGAAATTAAGGTCCTCTGTAGAAAGTAGTTATGTAGCATGTCTGTTTGAACTGAGCACGAAAAATTTTAATGATTTGATGTATACTTAATACTGGTCTATTTTTTCGAATTCGTACACATTTTCATGTAAAGAGGTAATTTTCCCTGTAACTCTTTATTTATTGCTAATTTCAGCCATATTATTATTTGTACAAGATTATTAATATTACTTTATAAACTTAGTGGAATACCTCCTCCTCCCTACTGTAAAAATTAACTTTGTTCGGACTTTTTTACCCCCTCGAAAATCAGGGGACAAGCGACTAGAGGGTTAAAGTTTATCTGCGTGGAAAAAAAGGGTAACCCTCAAATTAATAAAAAAAATTTAATATAACCTACACATTTTTTTTTCAAATACTGTGAACATCTTTTTTTGAATAAATATTATTCAAATAATGACTGCAAACATTACTTCGTCAAGAGACTTTTTTATATGATTGTATGTTTTTGAATACAAATGAAAAAATACTTAAGATATTTTGAAAATTTTTCTAAGTTATGATTATTAATGTATATTATTTAATGTATATTAATGACTATGTCCTTTTATCTCTCAACACCCTTTATTGAAAAATGGGTCCCAAAAATGCGACATAAAAGTATGCGACATAATTTTACATGTATTTAAATACTATTAGTTCACAACAACTTTAATCTATTGTTACACTATTTCGTAAGCTGTAGAATATGCTTCACATGTATTTTTTACATATATTTAAATACTATTAGTTCACAACAGCTTTAATCTATTGTTACACTATTTCGTAAGCTGTAGAATAGGCATCCCATGTATTTTTCTATAAATAGGTTACACTCATAAAAATTTCAACATAGGGCTACCAGGCGAAATACGCGAAAGATGAGCGATGAAATGACAAAGTCAATTAATATCGTTTTAATGTGGCAATAATGAAACTAAAAAATTGGGGGGGTTCAGGGGGATCTCCGCCTGACGAGGCTCGAGCAGCCGAGTTTTTATATAATTAGTATATATATATTAATAATCGTAACTTAGAAAATTTTCCTCCAATAAATGAACCATTGGAGAACAAACAAACAAACAAAAGAAAGTCATCGGGTTGGGGGGGGGCGCGGAAGAACCCACACACTGAAGCACATTTTAACCCATTTACGCCTAGTGTCCTTTTTTTGGGACGGCATTTTCGCTATTAGTCGAAAACGTTATTTATTTTTCCTAGCCTTTATTGATGAGTATTGAGCCTCAACTCTACAAAATATTTTAACATAACCAAGTAGGATGTTGATATTTCGATTTTTATACATAATGATTTTAAAAGAAATCATCCTTTGTTCAAGAAATTGACATCAGAAATTTATCTATTATTTCTGTTATCAGTAAAAATCGAAGAAAGTCGCAAGAATATCCAGGCACAAATGGGTTAAAAACTAGTTTGATCCGTTTCCTAATAGTAGATGTATCCGTGCAAGAAAAGTAGTTTTACAGGTTGTCGCTTGCAACTGCTACTAATTTTTTCAAATACAGTTTTTCCCCTTTTCCCCTTTACAGTCCTCCCCCCCTCTCCCTCTTTATATGATGGATGCCACAAATAAATGCGGGAGTCGATTAAAATTTTTTATTGATCCATCGATTAATCACATTTATTTTTCATCCGGTACTTTAAAGCATCACTGGCTCCTGAGTAAAATTTCGGCAAAATGCTAAAAGAACCTCAACCCGTTTTGTTCATGGTTAAATTTCAAAACGAATCCCATGCCTGATTTTTTTTACAAACTTTAAAATAAAAAAAGAAAGAAAGAAAAAGGAATGTTTTCGCACATTGTGATCATCATTATAATATTTTTGCACATTATTATCGAATGTTCTCACAT
The DNA here is from genome assembly GCA_038373885.1 of Cheiracanthium punctorium. Lineage (NCBI taxonomy): Eukaryota > Metazoa > Arthropoda > Arachnida > Araneae > Cheiracanthiidae > Cheiracanthium > Cheiracanthium punctorium. The sequence goes on along the minus strand of JAWZYV010013596.1, from coordinate 474,934 downwards.
TTCAACATTCCCTCCTCCGTACTTCCGACCTTTCGGAAAAAAAGTCCCAAAAAAGTAAATTTTTACAGTGGGGTCTAGCGTTCGGTTAATTTTGTAAGAAGCTGTGTAAAGTGTAAAGGTAAACTTTTTTTTCTATTGTTGTAACAAAGTAGGTTTTTCGATGTTTCTACAAGGAAGGGGCGGGGGCACTTTAGTCGCATAAAAGGCTTTCCTATTTATGTAATAAAATAATTTCTTGGGGGATAAAATCTTACAAGGAATAAATTGGAATACTTCTCCCCCCATTAATACCCCTCCCAGTTACGATAATGTTTTTTTCCTAAAAGTAGGTTTTGAGGTACTTTTTTTTTTTTTTTTTTTTTTTCCAGTGAAAGTTTATCACAACTTTTGATACTTTCCCACTACATCCAAGTAATTTCGGCTTGTCTCTCTGCTACGTTTTAATGCATTGGTACGAAATTCACATAATATTTTGCTCCGAACTGTACGATAAAACATTCCCTATCACCCCCCAATTTTATTTGCAGAATTAAAGATTTCATTATTATTTATTTATTTATTTGTTTTTTTTTTAAAGGAAGATCCGAAAGCCTTTTAATAATGCTTGGGAAAAATAGATTAATAAAAGTTTTTGTGATTACGGAAGAAGTTCTGTGAGAGCTGTTTAAGTTTCTAAAAAAATGTGATAATTGCTGAAATTGTCGAGGTGATGAGGAGTGGGAAGCTACGACTTTTCTCTGTATTTTTTTATAAAGATATCTGCATAAAATTTCGAGTGGATTGGTCGAATGGTGTAAATTTGAGTGGGAAAAAAAATAAATGAAATTTTCTGCTTCTATAAGCAAAAATTTGGAAGTTAAACTTCACATTTTAAGAACTCTCTTTAACTCATCTGCTCTTATTGAGCGCATTTTTCTTCAACGGTTGAGGGTCATTTTAGGATACTTCTTTGTTAGCACGATATGTTATTGATTTTTAGACTAACTTCTCATAAAGATGTTTTCTTTTTTATAACTTCTACAGTGTGTTATCTCTTATAAACTGCCTCTTAAAATAAAAATGTTTCTAATAAGTCTACAAAATAAATTCACAAAGCGGACTATTATTTTTAATTTTAATTTTAATTTTAATTTTTTTTTTTTTTTTGGAGGGGGAGTGGTACAGGCAGTCAAGATTCGCGACTTCTAAGAGAATAATGCCTATTTTCACTTGCGCTCCTAAGATCTGTATAAATAAATTGACTATATGTTTAACTATCGAAGCTCTCTTTTTTTTCTAATGGCCGGGTCAGTGCCCTACTCTGGCTCCATTTCACCGGGGCAGCAGATGTTGGTCATTTCATTATGCATTCGCTTAAAAGGCAGACCAAAGTTGCTCCCTATTAGTGGTCTCCTAATTTTGAACCAATTCTAGATCAAAGACCTAGACCATGGATTGGCAATCCTCTGAGGAAACATTTGAACATGGAGGACATGGGAGCTCCGGCACATTTTACGTGCACCAGTGCCCTTCAGTTTACACGGTTCCCCAATAATCCAGCCATCCGACAGACGTTTTCATCCTCCCAAGCACTGTTTAAACCGGTGCTGCTTCACTTTCTGTGTTCTTATGGCGAAAGGAGCTTAGGGGCTAGGCCATTGCGGGACAGCTGTAGAAGCCTGGAGATGCTTATTATCAAAGCAAATAATTCCACTTAAAAATCAGCTTTACTCCACCGTCAGTCCACTTCAGTGCATGATCCCTGCCTGATATTCTCTGCTTGTCGTGGATTATTGCGCTCAAAACACATTGGATGCCTTTCTTAAGTTAAAAGAATCTTTCGGCGAAGTTCGCAAACGTCTCTGGAAGCAACTCCTTAAATATTTATTTTAAACAGTGTGAATAGAATTTTTGAGTGTTAATACAAATCTTCACGCACAAACGCGAATGTATTAGGGCTTCTTTCAAACACAGTATTTGGGTTCAAGTTTCTCCAGACAGTAAATAAATAAAACTATCTGAAACGTTCATATTTTAAATATGCACTAATATGCTATATATTAAAAGTGTATCATAATCCATGCGTCGTCCCTATTCTTTTTCCTTATTCCATTAAGTTGGAAAGTGCTTCATTATTCATAAGCGAGCCTTATTTTCCTCTCTTGTTCCATAAAACACTTCTTTTGAATCAAAATCTACATTAAAATACCCTACTAAAATTGTTTTACAAACTTCCCCAAGCATACAGGGTGGTTATTAATTAACGTGAGGTGTTCAGAGCCCTCTATCGACTAAAGTATTGGACGAAACCTAACCAAATTTGAAGAGCATGGATAATAGAGCATGGGATTTGGATTTAAAGAAAACAGTTCCAAAATTTGCCACTAGGGCAATTTTGGCGCTGCAAAAGTGTTCGAGAGGTTCCCCGATTTCAATCCTTGCGATTTTTGGTTGTGGGGATTGATTTCTTAAAGGTGTTGTTTATAAAGAACATGCCTCCGATATCGCAGCGTTAAAGGATCGAATAACGTTACACGAGACGTGAGGCAAATCAACTCTGATATGCTGCGAGCGGCAGTAGAAAATGTCGTGCATCGTATGCAGCTCTTGGAATTTACCAATGGTGCGCATATTGAACCAAATTTGTAAGTAAAATTGATGTTTGCTGCATTGTTTGTCAATTAACCATTCAATATTTACTCTAATACACTTTTGCAGCGCCAAAATTGCCCCAGTGGCAAATTTTGGAACTATTTTTTTTAATCAAAATCCCATGGTTTACTATGCATGCTCATCAAATTTGGTTAGATTTCGTCCAATACTTTACTCGCTAGAGGGTTCTTAACACCTCACTTTAATTAATAACCACCCTGTATTTTAACTGTACTTAGCTGTATTTCACCTTTATAAATACTATTTGTAATGTGCATCATAATCCATGAGTGTGCCGTGTTTTTTCTCCTTGTTCCATAATTGAAATCTATATGATAGTCGCCGCTGAAAATTGTTAACAATCTTCGTCGGTATTCTAACTATACTCCACTTTTATGAATACTTTTTGGAAAGTGTATCTTAATCCATGAGTGTATTGTATTTGTCTTCTTTGTTCCATAAAACGCTTCATTGGAACTGATGTCTAAATTAAAATTGCCTGATAAAACTGTTTAAAAATCTATAGTTGTAATATCCAACTATATTTCTCGTTTGTAATAAACTGTAGCGTTTGCCAGTTTCTCTCCAAATATGGAAGATATCGCCAGGTTCAGTTTTGAGTCGTATTTTTGGCGATAAACTTGGCGATAAATCATCAAAAATTGCAAACCTTGACGACTTTCAACACTTTATTCCCCCCCCCCCCCTGCGCTTTATAGCAACCCTATTGAAAAATGCAACAGAAACATGTCGACGTAAATCGGTCCACAAAAATATGTCTACAGAAAATCCCGGAGTGAACGAAAAAGCATTCTAGTGCTAAAAAAAAATAGCAATTACACATAAAGAAACCTTTTATTGTAGATTCTTTTACTCAAATCGGTGCATATATATCATCAAATCTCATCCTTCATCAATCTTGAAATGTTAAAGAAGCTAAACTTCGTGGAATAATATTTATTTTAAAGTAACATAATTAGTCTACTCAAATGCTCAAATTAGTCAGTCGAATCACATCTTTTATTCTGCACAGCGTTCATCAAGTTGCTTCTCCTTTTCTCGAAGCCCCGCAGTGCTTGCATTCAACTCTGAATCTCTAGGGACGTTTTTAAATTAGTTCAAACAAAGATCTAAAAAGTCGCTGCTCTTAATAAATCTGTTTAATATGTTTGAGTTGCAGAAAAGAGGACTTGACTGCCGCACAAAGAGAGATGTAGAGCTTGGTTTTTAAAGTAATTAAAGAATCAAATTTATCTTTTCATTATTTGATGTGAGTGCATAGGGGCCACGTAGTTTTATATTAGGCAATGTGTTATTGTTGTTACACAAAATACTAATTTGCCAGCGCTCATGTTTGTATTGTTTGAAAATTTGCATCTGAAATTTACTTTTCGGATATTTAGATTAATGAATTGTTCCTTGCTTTTGAGTAGTTTATCGTAAATGATTAGTGCAGGAGTTTCAACTGACGGCCCGCAGGCCGCATGCGGTAGATGTCTTTTTTTTTGCCGTACGCTAAGCTTTCTGGGAAAAGAATTTCCAACATCAAATTAGATGCTCTTATTTATAAAGCTTATGGAAAAATCCATGTCAGTTTCAAACACTGTTCATTTGCGAATAAATTTGATTTTCCTTGGTTTCCCTGAAATTTAGAGAACCCACTTCTGTTCTATCACACACCTCTTCCACCTTTACACGTCTGTAAATTCGTCCGTAGACTTGCTTAACTCAAGCAGCCTCTAAGACTTTTCTTTACTTCATCTTCTGAGATTCAACAACAGAGCTTGATGTAAACATACTTTCTTTAGGAGTTTCAGTATACAGACCCCCGATTCTCAACGAATATTTTGTGTGATTTCACGTTTTTAAATTTCTTTTTTTACCGCTTGACTTCTATCCATCAAAATCCTCATACACCCTCCAATAAAAGTATTCCAGCAAGAGAGAAATTTCCTATATTAGATTTGCGAAAAATAATTGAGTTTTTGAGAAACGCACAACTTAATAGAAATATGGAATGTCATATTTATGCATAGCCTAACTCATATTCTATGATAAATAATTTTTAATATTCGAAACCAACGTAGGAAATTTCTCTCTTGCTCGAATGCTTCTTTTAGAGGGTGTACATTCCAAAATCGCAATAGCGTTGCATAGCAGTCAAACGGTTAAAATTTTAGTCACTTTGCTGTTTTATTTTGTATGGTGGTAAGCACACCACTCTCAGTGGTTATGAGCTCGAGTTCAACTCCGGCTTGGTTGTTAATTTGTTCGTCCCTTCGTACATGGTAAAGTTAATATTAGAAACTTTTTTTATCGTAATTTAAAACATTTTTTGAACTTCATGGAAATTAGTCAATTCTGATCAATTCTGATCATTCCTGAATCTCCCGATCTTGAGTAATAATCTGGTTACGCTGCGGCCTGCCATTAGACAGGTGTATTCGATTGCGGCCCTCGAACATTTTTAAGTTGGAAACCCCTGAGTTTATGGAAATGAAAATAGCGTTATACAGTGCAAAGCGATTATAGAAATTTAGTCTCATCAGTCTACTAGCAACTTTGCTCGGGCCATCATCGGCCGGCTACGTGGCCGGTGGTAGCCCGAGCAAAATTGTTAATAGGGATATGATCTTGCGTGATTTGATTTTCTTTTGAGAACTATGAATGAAATAACGATGCTTTTAAAGATAAATAGATCACTTTGTTCAACATGTTTTACAACTAGTAAAATATCAAAATTTATCCATCACGAAGCATTATAGAAACCAAATTCCTGAAATGACACATGAATATAATTAGACCAAAGTGATTAAATTAGTAAGTCGAATCACATCTTTTATTCTCCGCTGCTTTCATTAAGTTGTTTCGTTTCTCAAAGTGCTGCAGGTCTTTTACTCAATTCTAAACCTCTGGAGACATTTTTAAATTAGTTCAAACAAAGATCTAAAAAGTCTCTGTTCTTGATAAATCTGTTTAATTTGTTTGAGTTGCAGAAAAGAAAGAGGACGTGACTGTTGCACAAGGAGAGATTTGGAACTTGGTTTTTAAACTAATTAAAGAATAAAATTTATGTTTTCGTTACTCGATATGAGTTCATAGGGGCTACGTAATTTTAAATTTTATGCTAATTCTTTTTTTAATTTTACATTAAGTATACACTAAAAGTTGTATATAAAGATTGCGCTTACTTTTGTGTTTGTACTTTATAAATTTGTTCAGTTTGGTGTAATTACTTGAAATTAAACGTAATTTTGCTTCTTGCTACTCTGGGAGTTCAATCTAATATTTTCACTACTTTATTCTGGTAGGTTTCATCAGCTTTGGTTTTGTGTTTTAAGCCAAATCTATACAATTACTATCTGTCTAAAGGGCAAGATGCCTTGTTCGGAGTACTTTTTAAGGGTTCTAACGCGCATTCACGTTACATCTGGAGAAAACCACCTAAAATTCTCGACAGTTAGATTGATAACCGATCGGTAAGCCAGAAAAAAGGGCCCTCACACTTCAGCTACTATGCTCAGTGTTTTATCCACTCGATCATTGTTCTGGTAAGCTATGAATTATGTTACGCAACATGAGATGTTTATTCACAACAATTGCAATATTATTTTACATTAGGGTCTAACGTGCTTATTTTAAATTAAAAGGGAAATTTTCAGAGTTTATAAAATTTATCTTAATCTATAAATATTTTTTCTTGTATTATCTCCAATCTTTGAGAGCTAGAGTAGAAATATTTTGTATTGGATTCAAATTTCTCTCACAAAAAATGGGGCGTTGCTGTGTCGTGGATACGGCGGCTGTGTGTTTTACGTGAATACGTGTACGTAATGGAGTTATTTTTTCTTTGAGTTTCATCGGGTTCAGGAAAGAAAACAAATAATTACTGTATCACAGCATTATTAATGATAGGTCTAAAAAATATAAAACAAATGGCATACAGGATGCATTATTTATTTTAATTTTTACTTCCTTGTACGGAGTATAAGGAAGTAATGTGATCCTGAAAATTTTCGGGGGCCAAGTTTCGACTAAATCCGATTTTGACTACCTCTGAATTTACTTTTAAGAATTTTTATTAGGCATCTCATCGTACGCTAGCATGCACCTACATATAAATGCGTGTGCAACCCATTTTGACCGACCGCGAATCTATTTTGACCAGTTTTTCCATGCCGTCTGTACGTACGTATGTATGTAACTCGCATATCTCAAAAACTATTGGTCGTACAATGTTGAAACTTTATATGTAGGATTGTTGTAACATCTAGTTGTGCACCTGCCCTTTTGGTTCCAATCGACGGAATAGTTTATCTGCAGGGCCGCCAAAAAGATTCTAAATACTTTACGCTCTATAGGATGAAATTCATTAAACTCGCATATCTCAAAAACTATTAGACGTAGAATGTTCAAACTGTATATTTAGGATTGCTGTAACATCTAGTTATGCACCTCCCCTTTTGGTCCTATTCGACCGGATAGCTTATCTACAGGACCGTCCAAAAGATTTTAAATACATTACACTCTATGGGCAGAAATTCATTAAAGCGTATTTTAGAGGTATTAGGCTACTTCAAACGACTCAGAAGTAATATATGCTGTTAAGGCATACAAAATGAATTTCTCCATCGAAAAAAAAAAATGTCTTTATCATTTATAGTTCTGCTACAGGAACACTCAAAAGATTTTTAACACATTACGGTCAATGACAGTTTTAGGGACATTCATCCATTTCAAGTTCAATACCGTCCTACCCTATACTTAGGTAATGGTCCCACCAGGGTCATGTGCCTTCTTCAAGAATTACGCCAAAACTCGCCAAGCTTGGCGACTTTTGGAGTACGTGTGTATGTACTTAACTCTCAAATCTCAAAAACTATTAGTCGTAGAATATTGAAATTTCATATATAAGATTGTTGTAACATCTAGTTGTGCATCTCAATTTGTGGTTCCAATCTAGTGGAGAGTTTATTTACAGGGCCACCCAGAAGAATTTCAATATATTAATGTTTATGGACATCTTCAATATATTACATCTGTCGTCAGTCATTATTTGGTCCATGCCCAAAATCTCGCCATTTGTCATCGACATTGGCGAGTTTTGCCGAAATATCGCCAAATTTGGCGATAGTCGGTCATTCCGTAGATGCCAAAAATCTCGCCATTTGTCATCGACCATGGCATGTTTTGGCGAAATATCGCCGAATTTGGCGATTGTCAGTCATTGTTCGGCCCCATGTCCAAAATCTCGCCATTTGTCGTCGACCTCAGTGGAGAGTTTTGCCGAAATTTCGCCAAATTTGGTGACAAAAAATAATTTCGCATTTCGTATAACTCTAAAACTTTTATCTGTAAAATGTTGAAATTTTGAATTTAGAACTTTTGTAACATCTACTTGTGCATCTCTTTTGATTGCAATCGACTGGGTAATTTATTTACAAGGTCAGCCAAATGACTTAAAACACATTAAGGTGTATGGATACATTCAATTCATTGAAAGTCTGTGGTCAATTACTACTTTGGCTATCCCCAAAATCTTGCAAACTGTCTCAAGCTTGTCGGCTTTTAGTGAAATATCGCCAAATAAAGTGTCAGAAAGAAATATTTCAAACTGAACCCAGCTTGGCGATATCGAAATACTTGGGTAGAAATCGCTAAACCTTAGTATTACTTCAGTATTATGTCGCTTTCAAATGAAATAAATTTAGGTGAAAAACGCCGAAAATATTTTTGATTTAAAAAACGTGCAAGGAAGTCATGTGCTCTCCACATCAGATTTTTTATTTTATATATATTCACTATAACTATTTCACACTAATGGATACACGGAATCGATAAATCTTGACGAGAGCTGATGATTGAAACGAAAACGAACATTCCAGGTTCTCTGAGTCAAAATTTATACTAAACTGACACCAGGTGACGAAGTGAAACGACCTCAAAATGGCGACGCTTTCTCCTCTGCGACAAGCGATGCGTCGCAGTCCTCTCTCAACGTAATGAATTCTTTGATCCTTTAGCCGTCGAATGGTATAATTAAATTGTGGATGTAGATGATAGATATGTAGCTGCAAAATCAAACTCTTTCCCTCGATTTTATTATCATTAGTTTTGAGAATTGCCTCCCACTATGGAAGCAAATTTAAAGACGTATTCACATCGGAAAGAGTAATTTCATACCAATATTATTCGATACTCAATTTAAACCACTTTTGATAATCTATAAAGTCTCAATAACTTTTACAAAACTGCTATTATCACTCCTTAAATTAGAATTATTTCGCTTGGTCTAAGTGAAACAACATGCAAGAGGAAACAAACCAAAATGAATATCAAGATATGTAATTTACATCACAGGCTGTGCCTGCGCAAATAGGCCGCAATCCAATTTCAGACAGAGATATAGAGATAAATTATCAACCGAACTTCCAGAATGCGCAGTGCCCTAGCGCGGGCCCTGCGCTGTCACTCAGTTCGCACCCCCTCACGCCGTTTCTGACTGCACAGTGGAGTCTTGATTTACGCGAGGAATACGTTCCAAGACCTCTCGCATAAGTGAAGTTGGTGTTGTGAAATATGATATACATAACGACTTTTTAACACTTTTTGCGCACAGTTACTTCACTTATAAAAGCACCTCGAACCATTTCAAACCATCCTCTAACTATATATTACCATTTCCTACAAAAAGTAATGAATAAGGTCAAGTGTAGACTGGGGCGATTTGGGTGCTCCCGCCTTCAGTAATGCTACGATGGATGGAATACTGTTTGCTGATTGGCTTTCTTCTAAAGTTGCAAATCACGAAGACGTCGCTTTCACACCCCGCACTTCCGTTCGCGATTCTTACTCTTGGCGAAAACTCTAGTATTGTTATCGAGGAGTCCGTGCTAATTACTCAGGAAAAACTCACAAAAGATAGATCGTGTTATAATACGAGTCCACGGTATAGCTTTACGTGGCTGCCATGGGTGCAAAACTTAGCTTGGATGTACTATTTAATGATTTAGAATGTCGATCAATAATACGTTTTTAGACATTAATGGCATCATACATTATAACTTATGAACCTAATTCATCTTGGCAATAATAATAACAATGTCATGGCAATGAATGAATGACTGACATGAATTCTGAAAAGATTTTCTTTCTTCACCTTATTGTTATCAAAGAAGTTGTCCTATTTTATTCGTTCTTTTATCTATAATTTCCTCCATGTAATGTTAATGCCATGTAATAAATATGTAGATGTTCCCCAGAAAATGCATGTAATTATTGTTTTTCTTATTTGCTTTTAATGTTATTTCTACCCTAATGATTCTACTTTATTGAATTATTTGTTAGGTAAAGCGTGCTTAGCGGTATATCAATGCCATCTGCTTTTTATCTCTATGGAAAGTAAACCAATTACCTTTGCTTTCTTTTCTCTTTCTCAATTGTAATCAAGAAATATCTAAGTTTGGTGCATAATTAGTTTCATTTCCAGGGACAAAAGTAATCAGGAATTAATTATTATACTTTTTAATGAATTCAACAAAGAATTTGAGTAAATTTTAATAGGGTTGTTTAATTTGGAAAACTGCGAGACGATATGATGTAGTTAGTGGAAAGTATTTTAATTGATTTGAAAAATATTTTGAAATTAACGAGGCCCCGATAGAAATAAATTAGATTCTCTTTTTGCCTAAACTAAACAGTAGTGCATAGAGTTTTTTAGATGAGAGTTCAGCCAAAGTTTTTTTTTGTTTTTGGTCCCAGTTAAATATTTACTAAATATGTTTCAAAATCTTAAATCCTTTTTGTTCCTATTGTTACAAAAAAGCAGCGACAAAAATTCTCCTCCAATAACTAACGTTCACTTTTCGGATTGGTATTTTAAACGATGGGGATGAACAGGTTAACTTGAATTCAACCATCCTGCCTCGCTTATTCTACAGTTTAGAAACTTGACCCTAGTTTTTGTGAACTTGCTGTACGTATCTGCATTCAAAGTAACAATATAAAAAGGCAAAAGAATATAAAAACGTATAGTAAAATTGATATTTTTCATTTTCGTTTATAGGTTTATTTTCTAGTGAAATAAATAATATAACTTGAATAAATTCTTTAGAGCCAGCTAACAAACTTTGCGTACGTTGTAAGTTTTTGAAGTTTAATAAAACCTCGTAAATATAATCTTACGAACAAATACTATAATTTTGTGTTGTCTGTGTATTACTCCTAATGCAAAAGTGATAGTGTACATAGCATAAATGCGGCGCAATTATTAATGTTTATGGCTAAGTATTCCCTGAAATTTATATAATCGGTACTCTTTTAAATTTAGATATGTGCCATTCCAGTTTTTGTTGAACTATCTGGAACGGTACGCCCGTAAAACTTAATGTCGACTGTTTCTGATATTTCCGATATTGTAATTGAATAAACAGATGCTTTTAACACGTAACTGCAATATCACAACAATCCTGTTGATATACAGTCGGCATCACAAAATTCGTGGTCACATTTATAACCAATATGCAATGTCAACACATCACCACAATCTGCCTTATTTGTGACGACGTGCTGGTGACCTGCGATGTCACGTTAACAATTGGCCGTGGAACCTCGATTTGCATTTACACTAAATCGTCACAATTCAACACTTGTGATATTGATTAAGGAATAATATAATTTTATCATAGTGACTTACTTACTTGGTACTTACTAAGACTAGTTCTGATCAAACTTAAAGTGAAGTTTATATATAAAGGGGGATTCGTAAACTCTTGAAGGAAAATGTACATGAAGACAGTGTTTCCGATCCCACACTTCTGTGTGATTCTGAACAGTCTTGGTTCCTTAGTTATCATTATATATGTTGTAGTTATTGGTATTACATTGAAAATTTATATAATCCAATTACTTTCACTAATTATTACTTTTAATATGTAGTAAGCATAGTATTTAAGAATATTTAGGGATATTACAACCCATATATTATTATTTTTAAGTAGATGCTAATTTTGGATTATTAATTTTTATTTATATAAATAATATGAGTTAATATTTGCATTTTGTTTCTTGGTTTTGGAAACACTGTAAGTTCAAGTATTATTTTTCTCGTGTTGGGATTATTTGGAAAGCCACATTTGAAGAAGTTGCTTCGCTTGCTTTGTCAAGTTTTCTGTATCAGGAATTGGACCTCAAGTGGATTGTTGAACCTTTTGCTAAACCACATACCGAAATTCTGCTATTTTTTTGTCTTTTTATTTACACCCTTCTGTGTGTGACTCCTGGTGAGAATTGCAGCAATTGTGAATACTTCCAATTTACTTTTCAAATAATCTTTTATTTTCTGCGTTTCTTTTATCACACATGTGACCGACCCACTGCATTGTTGTTTCATGGAGGTATCATGGAATATTTTAGTATTCAGTTTATGTAACTTTCGTTTTATATATATTTAAATATAAATTTAGAGACGAACACAGTATACGAAAGTTTCCAACATTCCTAGTTCAGATGAACACCGTTTATCTGAACTTTAATGAAACGGAACTGCCTAATTATCCGAACACTATATCCCCTCTTTCTTTTTTTTCTTTTTTAAACACTCTAAGTTGAAACATTCCTCCGATCTGTGTATCGTAGAAAGCAGTAACAAGAGGGGGGGCTTTAAGGAGGGGGGGGCAATTGCCCCCCTTAAAGATGCAAAATTTAGATTACCACCTATTTTAAAATATTTCTACGAAAAGAAATATCCCCCCCTGCAATGTTACATGCCAATTTACGGCAATGGCCCGTAAATTGGCATGGGTAATCCACTCTGTACTCTAAATGTTTACATTGACACCTAATTAAAAATTACAGCTAATGGGAATGATAATAAATTAAAATTGATTTAGTCACATGTCACAATAGTCTAATTTAAAAAATTAAAACTTGACGAAATTGATATTTAAAAAAAAAAAAAAAAAAATCGAATTCCATTACATTAAAATACTGAATCATGCATTATGATACAGAATCAAATAAATGCAGATATTCCTTAAAACTAGAAAATCAAATTGAAAAAATATTCTCGAAGCCTGTAAATTACTTCAGCAGAACTTATTTCATTTCGTTCTCCAATACAAACACTAAAAAGAATAAAATTTCATATTAAAAAACCTTTCGTAGTACATTTTTTAAGATAAAGCTAGTAAATGCAGTTACAAGCAGACTTGGCTCACCTCCAGGTAATTAATTAGCATTCTAACTGCAAATTCTTTTGATAGCAGGTTCATAATTAGCTGGGAATGTAGTTTAAGAAGACCTTCAACCATTCATTTAACTTATGCAGAAAAACAATTTAGGAGAAATCGCAGTGCATTCTAGGACTCTTGGAGAAAAAGATAAGGAAAGTTTTCTCTCAACACTAAATTTCAAGTCACATTAAATTTCAAAGCATATCAAAAAGCCGTTCCCTACGTCATTGGAATATTTCCAAGTGATTCGGAAGATAGGTGTATGGAGAGAGATGAATCAAAATTGGTTCGAAGAGCGAGACGTGTAATGGGAAGTTTGCACGCCTAATACATTCTGTGAAAGTAAAAGTCAAAAATATGTGTTTTGGTAGTGGAAGTTCTTGTTGTAGAAAAGATCTATCATAGTGATTGCTTTCTTCTGTGAAACATGAACCTAAAAGGTAATGAATTCAAGGTAATCCTTAAGTACGCACGTATTGATTTTTTTTCTATAAAAAGGAAAATTTAAGCGATAGATCCTCGAAAACATATGGAATCATAGTTTATTAACTAGAAAGAAGGGTACAAGGGGTCAGCCAGACCAACGCCCCCTAGAGAGGAAAGCCGCGGCGCTTACTTGTGACGTCACACCGAGTAGGTAAAGCAAAGCGTTTCCATTGGGTTTCTCCTCTCTCCCGCGGCGCGGGAAAGAGGAGAAACCCAATGGAAGCGCTTTGCTTTACCTACTCGGTGTGACGTCACAAGTAAGCGCCGCGGCTTTCCTCTCTAGAGGGCGTTAGCCAGACCCACTTTGGTCAGCCAGAGTGCGAACCTGAGTCATCCGGCTTAGGGTTCGGCACTTTCCAAATGGGGCTACCACCGGGTCATGTTTGGAGTGTTAGGACATCATCAAAGAGAAGTAACTCGCCAATTGTAAATTATTGAATGCCAAAGAGGAAGACACGAAGCAATTGTACATAGAAGTAGTTCAACGATGATAGTTTTAACAAACCTTACCCACAGCCAGAAACATTCTCTACTCAGTTCATACAATAAGAATAAACTGGCAACCATTATTAGCTCAGTCTGACAGCTTGTCTACAGAATGTGGCCGTACAATTTTTGCTAGCATCGAGTGACTTTCTCCTGCCTTACACTGGTACAAATTCATCTTATGTAGAAATGGGAAAGAAAGAATGATATTAAAGTAAACACCATCAAGTATGTTTACACGTTTCTAGAACTTTAACCTTAACAGTCCATGTAATGTTAAACTTTTAAGGGAACATTGGAAAAGATATCTTAATAATATTTCCTCTGATTAAGTGCTTTGTTAACAGCATATTTTCAAAATAATAACTATAATAATGTTTCACAGTTTAGTCGTCACAGTTTTGTTGAGTAATGTATTTCATATTTATTGTGAAAAGATTAGGAACTTCATCCTTAAAATTCTTCTTTTGTTTCCTTTTTTAATAGATGTAGAGCATAGCCCAGCCCCAATGCCTATATCCGGGGATTCAGTTGACAGTTTAGATGCGGAAGTAATTGATGCGTTTGCTGGAGTTGAAAACCAGGTAGGTATTTCACTTATATTTTTAAAGACATTTCGTAGGATATTTGATTTTAAAAAAAGGTCTAAAAACATCTTAAAACTAGCTTGAGGTGAAAACATGACCAAAATTATTTTTCCAACTACCTGATTATTTTTGTAACACTTTTAAAATCAAACAATACCGTTTTTCATCTCAATTACAAAGTTTCAAAGAATATTTCAAAATGAAACATTTTTTTCAATGGTGTTTTTTTTTTTCAAACTTTCAAGATTTTTTCTTGATTTAAAAAAAAAGTTCTTGGATTTAAAATAATTAAATAAAACACGTTTTAGCTTATCAGTGATCTTCACTTAAGGATGTTCTTTCGAGAAATCATGAAACTTTTGAACAGCTTTTAAATTAATAAAATTACTCTTGAAACATTAAAAAAATGGAATGTCTGAAACTATTTTATGCACTTTTACAGATGACCAAGTTGTGAATGCAATGAAAAATGTTGAGAAATCTTACAAATCCACACTTTTTGTAAACATACTGGCTAAATGACTTGTCACTTCATTTAATATATGATTCTTCAGCTTTTTACTTTGTGTACAGCATTTACTCGTCTTTATTCCTGAATTGGAAATAAATTATTTCATAATTTGTAGAATTGCCAATCATCTACTTTCCCTGTTTTCCTTCACAATCCACTTCAGTTCTCTTTTATCAGATTCGGTCATTTTCTTGGGTCTAATTCCCTCTTGGTGTTAAAGCTTTTGTGGCATCTTCAGCTATGTTTCGTATGTCCTTATTACGCTTCTATTTGATATTTTAAATTGATTTGAAATGTCAGATACTTTTACGCTATTTTGTCGCATAGACACAGTCTGTCCTACTCTAAAAGCACTAATGGCTATCATTGATGACAACTGAAAATAAAAGCAACCAGTTTGAGGAAGTTCACACAATCTTAAATTTGAATATTAGAGTCTTATACTTTGACATTTACTTTTAGAGAGATATTCGCGAAAGTTTTCTGTAATTACAATTTAAGGAAACAAAGATTTATAAAGATTGGTAGGTGACAAATCATTTGGCCACTGTGTTTAACAGTTACAAAAATCGTTGACAAATCGGCTCATTTCGGAAGAAAAAGTAATAAGTAAGGCCCCCTCGCCATGGCAAAGTGAATGAGAGACTGAACATAGTAGATGGCTGATGTGTGAGGATCCACGGTTCTGGCCTACCGCTCAGCTGTCGATCTAACGGTCTGTAGCTTTGTACGTTTTTCTCCAAATGTTACGTGGATACGCATTAGAACCCCTTAAATAGCCCTCCACCTATGCACCCTCCTCACCTTAGGCTGATAGCCCTTTTATAGGTTTGCCTTAACATAACACTGAAAAACGCACTTTTCAAAATTCCATTTCCGTACTTTGCCGAATATTTTCCTCTTCTATTGGCATGGCAGTCCGAGATGGGCTAGGTCCTTCACAAGACTCTTACTCCATTCTACTCTCTTTTTTGCGTTTATTCTCCCGTTCGAACTTCTCAAAATTCTGAAATTCTCATCTACATTGTCAGTCTATCTTAATTTGCTTGCGGTGTTTTATTGCGCTGTCTTTTTTGTCAAAATCATTTAGATCTTTGCAACTTATGCATCTTGGTGCTTCGCTCGCACATGTGTTTCTGTCGTGCTTTCCTCCGCATTTTGTGCATGCTGGGTCATTCCGAAAACATTTTGCTATGTGTCCAAAGGTTTGGTGGTTGTAGCATCTTGTGATGGGGCTCCAGGGTCTGATTCCGCAATTCCTGAAACACGTGAAGACATGGCCTCTTAGTGCTCCGGCTTGGAAAATGTAGAGGCGCCAGGAGCAGTGATGCTTCCTGAGACAGCCTTATTTACTTACGGCTTTAATTGTATCTTTATCTACACAAACCGTTTACATATACAGCTCTAAAAACTTTTCGAAAAGCTTTACGCTAAATAAAAGGCCCGCTGGTTGATCTGTTAATTAGTCAAGATCCAGTGACGAACATGTTATTTTATAAAATTTATAAGTTTTCTTTGGATTTGGATATTTTTAACATGTCTTTTAAAGTCTTTAGAGTTAAGTGTTTTGAACTTTTGCAGTCATGACTGGTATTTATTTTATCTCTGTATTTTATCTTTTTTAATTTTGTTTTTTGTAATTTGTCCTTTTATGCATCACTGTAAATGGATTTCAATCTGTAGTGTGCATTTCTTTTATGAAATAAACTAGCTGCGTGCCCGTTCTTCGCACAGTAGGAAACGAAAATTTTCCTTACATGTGTAATTCGAAATTATTCGTGATGTGGAATTTAAAAAAAAAAAGAGCAAAATTATTTGACTCTTAATGTAAAGTTTGTGTCATGAGTACTAACCTGATCATTGCAGTATAATGACTCAAAAAACTACGTCAGTGTCATTCACTATTAAAAAAGTGGAAAGCTTAATAGTTTGCAGAGAACTCCTGGCTTTCAAAATGTCTTATTTCTACATCATACTGTTTTTTAGGCTCAAGTTGTAGCATTAAATACCTAAGACACTACATGAAATGGAGCACCATTTATTTCTTTCCGAAAATGTACCATATAAGGAAAGTATTGCAATCATGAAAAAAATTCGACTTCGAGATTTTGGTGTATTGACACGTTTTGAGGTCTTCTGAATTCATTTATGCTATTTTCAAGAGATGTTTTTAAAATAGCTGCGCACCGGCTCTTCATACGGGAAGAAAGGAATATTTTACTACTAAAATCATATCTGCATGTGACAAAACAGAATTTCATTTTTAAAAAAGTTCAAGTAATCCCCTCTGTTGAAATGACTGCGGGATATATTAACGCAAATTAGAATTACTTTTCGTTTAGTTGGTTGTAAGACAACCGTTGAAAACGGATAAACACTTTTAATTTCATGAAATATTTATTAACGTGGTACATTGCGATTTATTCATACTATCTTTACAAATCTAATAATACTACCTATTACGTACATTAATACTATCTATACTCGCTTCTCCCTCTTCAAGGCTCCCTTAAAAGAAACAGCTTAGATTATTTGGCCTCAATGGGATCTTTTGATTCTGTGGCGATTCTTTGCAATTTACGCATTAGCATAAATAATAATCATTTCACATAATGGTTGCCATTAAGGAAACTCTCTCCATATATATTTAATTTATACATAGTTTTATAAGATTGGGGTATTTAGCGCCGTAAACCATTTCATCTTACTGTGGGGAGAAAATATCCAAGGGGTGCCATTTTAAATATCCAATAGCGATATCTTTTATATCCTCCATAGTCCTGTCTCCTGAAAAACATCAAACTGTGTAATCTCGAGGAGCTACTTATCCCATTTTAATTGTGACAGGGCGTTAGAGTTGCAGAGTTTACAAATTTCACACATTTTTTTTAATTTATGACGTCACTGTTTGACTGCCGTAAAGGATACCCCGGTAGATTAATTTCGGAGTTACTTTCGATATTTCGCATAATTGTTTTCAAACGGTATCATTAAAACTTTGCGTGACCTTTATGGAGGAACGTAATTCAACGTTAAAATAAAACTATACTCGCAACCTGCATGCGTATGTTAGGCAACGCCTGCGCTAAATTAAATGCCAAAAATAAAAATAATAAATAGAAAAATTTTAATATATCGCGCTTTGAAACGAACTTTGTAACTTTTAAAATGAACATTTTCAGCGCCGTGAAAACATTTCAATTTTTAAATAAGCACCGGATTAAAATACCACTTCTAATAATAATAATCGTGAATTTCTTAGTTTATTTCTACAGTAAATTTTAATCAAAATATCGTCTCCCTGTGTTGAAAATAGAGCTGGAATAAATGAGTTAAAATTATGGCGTAATTTTTAGGTATCTTAAAGCATTTGACGTCATAGATCCTCACTTGCGAATTGAAATTCTGATATCCCATTTAAAAACTCGATTGGTTGAAAAAACCCTTTTTTCTAATCCTTTCTGTGGCAACAGCCGAACATAAATTCTCGTGCCGTGATCGCAATGTAATGAATGGCGTAAGATCGCGTTGATGCTATTAAATTCTAAACATTAGGCTGCATTAAAATTCGTAAAAAATCATCTAATTTACATAATTTTTTCGTTTTTATTTTAAAAGAGGGAGAAAAGAATGTTTCACGATTTGTCAAAATATCTAAAAGTTATGACGGATAGAATTCAAGATGCGACAGTTTTAAAATTATTTTACGAAAAAAAATCGCGAAGCACATGTTTAGTAAAAAAATTCCTAAAAATCGGTAAATCAGGTTAAGTATTCAGAACAAACTGTTCTTAAAAGAAAATTTTCTCCTCTATCCGATGATACAAATGCCGTTTTGCTGCGAGCGTAATTTCCGCCGTTATTACGAATTAGGTGAGAAAAAATGCCAAAAATCGCATAAAACATAAAATAAAAAAAAATCTAGGTCGAATTTTGAAAAAATCGCTTCGAGGTGCACAACTACATATTTACATCTTCCCGAATACCAAATTTGGTGTTTCTAGGTGTAGCCGTTTGTCCGTAACGCTGCAGACAGACACACACACCCACACACACACACACACACACACACACACACACAGACACCTTCTTTTATAATAAGTAGAGATAAAAAATAAAATAAAATAAAATAAATGAAATTTTGCGGAATCTCATGCACAAATAATATCGTATTGGAAAAACTTTCATAATCGATAAGCTCATCATGATTTAAGCATCTTTTTTCTCGTTGTTTCGCACTAGTGTGCTGTTTAATTCACTCCGGGTTTTTCTGTCGACATATTTGTTTCGGAAATATTTTTGTCAGCCGATTTTTGTGGACCGATTTGTGTTGAGACGTTTTCGTTGCATTTTTGAATAGGGTTGCTAGATAGCGCGGGGGAGGGGGGAAAAGAAAATGTAGAAAATCACCAAGGTTTGCAATTTTGATGATTTATTGAGTTTGGCGCCAAAAATAAGTTCCCATAACTGAACTTAGCTTGGCGATATCTTCCATATTTGACAAGAAACTGGCAAACCCTACAGTTTATTACCAAGGAGTATAGTTAAAATATGCTTGACGGGGATTGTAAACAGAATTAGTAGACGATTTTAATGTAGATTTCAATTCCAAAAACCTGTTTCATGGAACAAGGAAGACAAATATAGTAAACTCGTGGATTATGATACACTTTTCGAGCAGAATTTATAAAAAAGTTCCGTTAGAATATTCCTGGCAGATTGTCCAATAGTTTTATTAGGTGATTTTAATATAAATTTCAATTCTGAAGAAGAATTTCATGAAACAAGGAGGACAAACACGACACACTGATAGATTACGATGCACATTCCAAGCAGTATTTACAAAGTTGAAGGAGCATAGTTAGAATATGCCCGACGAAATTTGATAAGCAGTTTTGGTTGGCGATTTTAATATAGATTTCGATTCCAAAGGGTTTTATGGAACAAGGCAGAAAAATACGATACATGAATAACGATTAACTTTTAAACTTAATCCAGGGTTCGTACGCATCCTGGATTTCATAAAATTCCGAACTTTTGAAATATTGTCCTAAAATGCTCTGTTATTTTAAAAGTGGTTCTTTTTTTTTATAAAAAACGGAATGAAGTTCTCTTGAGTATCTCAAATAGTAGGAGATTTTAGGACAATTTTATAAAAGTTTGGATGTTTAGCAAATTAAGGACCCGTGCAAACCCTGTAATGGAATAAGGAAGAAAAATAAGAACGAAGCATGGATTATGATACGCTTTTAATATACAGGGAGGACCGAAACTATAAGTCAAAAATGTAAAGGGTTATAGAGGGGACCAAGGCGGTTCAGAATTACATAGGAATGTTGGGTAGGAAACGTCATCTTCATGTACCTGTTAATAGTCACTTTGGAAGAAGTGCTGAAGTAACAGTGAACCATCAAAAACGAACGCATTTTTTACAGAAAGCACTTAACCCTTTGAGGCGCAACCCTTTCCCAATGCTGAAAAAAGGGCAGCCGTTGCCTTTGCTCGACTTAACTACAAGCAAGATGGCGGACGATCGAAACGTTCATCGCGTGCCACACGTCAAAAAAGGGTCTCTAGATCTGTGGCACGCGATGAACGTTTCGATCGTCCGCCATCTTGCTGGTAGTTAAGTCGAGCGATGGCAACGGCTGTCCTTTTTTCAGCATTGGGCAATCTATTCAGCTGTTCTCGCATTCTTCCATTTGTCAGCAGATGTCAGTGCTGTTAAAAATAATCGTGACAATTTCTTTTACGGGAAATGACGTGCTAAAAAGTAAAGGATTCTCGTGGTGCTATGCACCCGCAACTATTTTTATAGAAATCAAATCTATTCTTCGTGACTGGCAACATTCAAAACGTCAGAGTTTGGTGTTCCCAAAGTGGGAACACTGCACGTTAAAGGGTTAAGAATTTAGTGCAACAGTTCCTCCAAAGTGATTATTAACAGGTACATGCAGAGGGTATTTCCAACCCCACATTGCCATGCAATTCCAGAGTCCCCTCTACCTCCCTTTATATTTTTCACATACAGTTTAGGACCACCCTGTATAGCACTTTACTGCACTTTTAGCACTTTATTTAACCCTCTCGTCACCGAATGATGAAAAATCAGAGAAAACAAATCTGTCTAGCATTTAATGCATCTGAAATACTATTATAAATCATGCAAAAATATTTTTTTTTTCTAATGTCGCTTTTTCTAATATTTATTTCTGCATTTTCGAATCATTTTGTTATGCTAAAATTAATTTAAAAGGATGCACATATTAGGTAAAGTTTGAGGAATAAGAAAAAAAACTATACTTACCTTAAAAAGAAAAAAAAAGGTAAAAAAGCAGCGTCCATATTTTCTTAATTTTTCTCCTGAAACAATGAAGCGAAAGCTGTAAAAAATGATCTAAATTGACTAGTACTGCAATCTGGGCACGATTTATGCATCTAGTGAAGAGCCTCATATACTTTCTACATGAATGAATGATATTGATATCACTGAAAGAAAGAAATACTAAATTCAATTGCTTTCTCTCTAAATATTGCTATTTGAAGTAGGAGCCTCCTATGAGGTTCAGGGTGACGAGAGGGTTAAAATATGAAAATGTCTCAAAATTTTTGTGATGCATTTGATTTTGTTTTTTAAATTCTCAATTACTTTTCGCTTTCCAGGCACAAGACACCCCTTCCGAGAGTCGCCGCGAGCGCATGCTGAAGCGGCTCTCCTACCCCATGGAGTCCATCACCTCCATCTCCCGGATCCTGACATCTTCCCCGAAATCCTTCGTCGACTTCTCCGGATCCCTCTTCTCCGGGAGGGTGGGATCGGAGGACGAGGTCGCCCGAGAGGAGATCAAGGAGGAGCGTCCGGACGGGGAGCAGCACCAGCAGGGCAAGGAGCCCATCGGGTACCGGAACCTGGTGGAGGAGAAGCCGGAGATATTCGAACAGCTGGACAGTGAGTCGGGCGGCTTCTTTGTTGCGTTCGGAATGTCTTGAACATTTCTGTTCATTTTTAACCTTTTTAAGACGGGTGGTCGATTTTGAAACCAGGCGGAAGATATTTTAACCCTTTAATGCGCAGTGATTCCGTTCTGGGAACACCCAACTCTGACGTTTTGACTGTTGCCAGTCACGAAGAATAGATTTGACTTCTATAAAAATAGTTGCGGGTGACATAGCTCCACCGAGAATCCTTTACTTTTTAGCACGTCATTTCCCCTAAAAAAATGGTCACGATTATTTGTAACAGCACTGACATCTGCTGAAAAATAGAAGAATGCGAGAACAGCTGAGGGATTGCCCAATGCCCCCAAAATCTCTTTTTGATACTTTTTAGTAGAATTTGGTTTTCCTGAAGAACTTTCTTAAATAGTTTGTTGGTAAGCATTGCAAAACTCCATGCCTTTCTTGACAGTCTACTCTTTCCTTAGATCAGTCTTTTCAAAAGGCCTCATGTCTTCTTGCGTGGGAAAATTCAATGTTCTCCACTTTTGCTGTTCAGTTCAATTAAACAGCAAAATTTGAAAAATTTTCTATGCTTCTATTTAGAATAGTATAATGATATTTGGTCTAATGTCTTTCCTAAATTGCTGGTGATTCATTAACAAATAAAGCAAAAAAAATGCTTGTATTAATTGGATTCCTCTTAGAGAATTTATAAACAATTTCAACTACGTCACTAAGTCACAGAAAAATAAAACAATCATTATTTTTACCGTAATAGGACAGGATGAATCAATTTCTACTCTAGATGATTTTGAGACCTGATGTGCAGTTCATTGCGCTAAATTGTAAGTGAAAGCAAAACACTTTGATAGTAAATGGAATATTTAAATTTACAACAAATTTTAAGACCACTTAAAAATAAAACATAAATTTTATTATAAAATTAACTAAGCTGAGTAGTTATGTTCAAATGTTTAACCCTTTAAAGCGCAGTGTTCCCGCTCTGGGAACACCAAACTCTGACGTTTTGACTGTTGCCAGTCACGAAGAATAGATTTGATTTCTATAAATCAAATCTATTCTTCGTTGATTTCTAAAAAATAGTTGCGGGTAGCATAGCTCCACGAGAATCCTTTACTTTTTAGCACATCATTTCCCGTAAAAAAATTGTCACGATTATTTTTAACAGCATTGACATCTGCTGAAAAATGGAAGAATGCGAGAACAGCTGGATAGATTGCCCAATGCTGAAAAAAGGGCAGCCGTTGCCATCGCTCGACTTAACTACCAGCAAGATGGTGGACGATCGAAACGTTCATCGCGTGCCACAGATCGCTCGACTTAACTAACAGCAAGATGGTGGACGATCGAAACGTTCATCGCGTGCCACAGATCTAGAGACCCTTTTTTGACGCAGCATGGCTGTGCCGGGCACAATAACAACAACATGTGACCGTGTTTATACCTCTCAGTCTTAAAAGTAACGTCTTAAGTGGAGTGGTCGAAAAATTGGCGACGCTATAAGTGGAGTACACTATGTGAAAAGCGTATTAAAAAAGCCGGGACTTCTGAAAAATGATGTAATATGCATTATGTAAGATGATGTAAAATGATATTTTAAATACTTGTCTTAATAACAAGATTAAACTGTATTTATATTCTGAACCATGTCTTTTATCTTCTTTAGACAATATTAAAAAAACAAATTAAGTCAGTAATTTCAAGAAAAGCTGCTTTAAAGGTTCTTTTTATTGTAAAAAATATTTATTTTTATTCATAAGACATTGAGAAAACCATGGATGAATTGTGTTAAAGCTTTCATAAATCCAAACCTCTCTACTTAGTATGTCTTTATGGCATTAAGTATTTTAAAATTATATATATATATGAGTTTGAATTCATTTTCAGAGTTGGCGCCCTAAATTTATTCTTATTAACATAATTTGATGTTTCATAATATGGGCTTCGCGGAAATAAATGAAACATTTAAGTGAACTTATTCACTTTAAATGTTTAATGGTATACACATTTGAATGTAGTAATTTCATTTTTTTCCGAAGAAAAAAAATAATGCAGCTTGGTAGTAAAAAATTGCTTGTTACGTGGGGAGTATTACACTGAAAAAAATGTTTCGTTAATCTATTTCAAAGAACTATTTTTGTTGAATCAGCAAAACTTTTGCTAATTCAACGGAATGTTTTTTGATTTAACAAAACTTTTCTTAAGACCAACAAAATTATTCGGTTGAAATAGCGCCAACCAAATTTTTGTTGAATCAACAAAATTTTCTTCAATTCAACAAAACATTTTTTACGTGTAAATTCAAAAAGGGCGGATGAAAAAGATAAAATTTTGAATTGAGGCATTAAAGTTTAGAATAAGGAATAAAAGATGTTATCAAAATGAGATGATCTTCATTACAGTCTTTCTTAGTAAATGGGCAATCTTTACTTTTTTTCACTAACAGAATACGACTAAGTCACGGAAGTCCTGCAACCTATATACCCATTGACAGTGTAAGTGTTTCGACACTACATATTTAAATGATCTTTTTCTCAGAAATAAATTCAATAGTCATGGGTAATTCAATAAATAAATATGTAAGCAAAATAAGGTAAAATATTATTTTGTATTTCATTTTTTAAGATCTCAATTAATACAGCTAACACATAAAGAAAATTCACTCAACCTTACAAGAAAAAATTGAGAAATTTTTTTGTCTAATTTCCAACTTTGGCGAAGTCTTTTTTCTTGACAAATTTGAATAAAATAGAATACATTTATTTTGAAAATCAGAAGTTCCTACTCTGGTCCTGCATTTCAGCTAGAAACGCTAAAATCTTTGCTTTTGAGTTTTCCCCATTTCATTGGAGTATTTAATTTATGAAAAGAAAATCTCTCTTGCGAGATATTTAAAAATAGATAAGGGTATTAAACTAGAAAACATGCTCTTCTTAATACTTTTAATTTAATTTCATCAACACACTCACCTTTCTGATGAAGAATCGTTATAAATCCTGCGAACCCAACATATTTCCTTATTGTATTATTCGGTTAGGTTTTCCCCTTTCGAAGACTTTATTATGCCTAGTCGAATCTGTTATCTCAGGATCAGCGAGTTCCCCCTCCCCCCCCTCCCATCTTCTGCCTTCTTCTTAAGACCCATTTATTCGGGACAGCTGACAAAGAAATATTCCTTTTCTATTAATTTTTTTTTCTATAAAAGAGGAAAAGAGGTCATTTTTTCCAAAGTAAAAAGTGAAGACAGAGTCAAATTTTATTTGGGGTTTTGAAATTTACATTCAAAGAAATGTAGAATTGGTAATGAATTTCAGTAGTATATGGAGAAGAAAACTAAATCATCTGCTTGTATTTTATATGTTTCGTTAAAGTAAAGCTAAAAATAGAAATACCCCAGGCTAACAAGGTAACGATGGATGATAATAACAGACAAAAGTTTATAAATATAAATGAAGACTTTACTTGGAATCAATTGGAAGTACATAATTGATGATACTATTTGAGGCAGTATGAATGCAGGCATCATGCGTATTTTTTATTTTTTTTTTTTGTACCAAAGTGAAATACTCATGTTACATTTATGTATTACTTGCTGAAGTACCCGCTCTTTGCACGGGAATGGGGGATTGTTAACACAACTAATACGAATATTTAAAAAAAAAGTTAAATTACATATTTGTCTGCTTATCTCAGCAACTTTTTATATCGTAAATAATTTATATCTTCCCATCTCCATCTGGATCCATATTTCATAACTGCGAAACCATTTTGATCGTGACGTAATTTTCTTCCTCAGAGTTTGTTTGCATTTAAGTAACTAATGCACTTTTAAACAAAAACATAAAAGCGACGACAATAATTAATTTCAATTCCAATTTAGCATTATAATTTGCGTGTCCTAGCAGCAGTAACATTTTTGTAACTTAAGTCATTTAATGATACGATCAAACGAAAAACTGAAGTATTCTTTTTTTTAAATTCTTAAGATTCGGAAAATAAAAATACATGAAAATGGAGCAAATGAAATATTAACCTTTAAAAACACTCTTATTTTAAGGTTATTGTATCTATTTTGTATTTTATTTCCTTTGAATATGTGGCAACACGCACGCTTAAATGAAAGAACAAAAATTCACTCCTAAGAATTGAAAATCGTGACAAATGGCCCCGTTTTAAATCCTTTGGAGTCATCCTGGCTAATCAGATTACCCAGAACTGCACATGCGCAGCCTTTATCAGATGCAGCGGCGACATCTGGTAGTGTCGGTGGGATCTGTGACATTTCGAAAATTTTCGACATGGAAAATAACGTACAGGGTGGTTATATTAAACTTCCCCTGTGAACTGTGCTCTATAGCTAAAACGGGCTAACGGATTGTAACCAAAATTGGTATGTTGGCTGTACATGATATCCCTTTGAGGCGCAACCCTCTCCCAATGCTGAAAAAAGGGAAGCCGTTGCCATCGCTCGACTTAACTACCAGCAAGATGGCGGACGATCGAAACGTTCATCGCGGGACACAGATCTAGAGACCCTTTTTTGACGACGGCTGGCTGTCGATCGTCCGCCATCTTGCTGGTAGTTAATTCGAGCGATGGCAACGGCTGCCCTTTTTTCAGCATTGGGCAATCTATCCAGCTCTTCTCGCATTCTTCCATTTTCCATGGCTAATTCGAATTATACAAACAATTTTAACATTTATTCAATAGTTTTTAGGCATTTATTCACTAATTTAGGTAATATTTGAGCTGATTTCCCCAAGCAAAGTGCCATCTAGTGGACATTTTTTTAACTAAACGTTCTTAAAACTCCCCATAAGCACATCTCGTGTACAGTCCATATGCCAAATTTGGTAGCAATCTTGCTCACCGGTTACAGCTTCAGAATGCTGTTTACAGGGGAAATTTAATTATAATCACCCTAGTATATCGTTCTATAGTACATTACCTCCAATCTGCAAACCTATAATCTGTAAATTCCTATAATCCACCATACATTTTAGATATAAACAAACAAATGTACATTGCAATTTTTCTTCATAGAGTAAAACACTAATGAAAGTCACCAGTTTGTTGAAAGTGAAACGACTAGAATGAAAAGCTTCCTGTAATCAGTCAATTTCTAATCATAATTAAAATTAGTTTTTGTTGAAAATTTAGCATTATACGATATTCATACATGACAACGCCTTTCATATTCAGTATGATTTTCGATTTTTCTAGAAAAATATCCATTATACGCACAAAGAAACTTGTCTCGCCGACCGATAGTATGTGTTAGACTAACATCAAGGCATCGTCACGACCGCAGGGAGTAGGCAACAGAGCATTTGAACTGGAGGAGAAATGAATGGAGCAATGTTCTTTTTTTCTGACGAGTCCCGTTTTTCAGTTCATCCTGATAATAGGCGTATTTTCATCTGGAGAGACCGTGGCAGTAGGAATAATCCTGCGTTCGTGCACGAAAGTGTCGGCTTTGGCGGTGGGGGAGTGTTGGTGTATGGAGGCATCTCCATTGACGGGCGCACAGACCTCTACATCATTCGAGATGGACCTCTGACTGGTCGCCGATATAGGGATGAGATCCTCAGACCTATTGTAGTCCCTTACGCTGCAGCAATCGGAGATGACTTCATTTTAATGGACGATAACTGCAGGCCACATCGTGCTAACCTGGTGGACGATTTCCTTTTCGAGGAAGGAATCGTACGAATGGAATGGCCAGAGTGTTCTCCAGACATGAATCCAATAGAGCACGTTTGGGACGCTCTAGGAAGACGAGTTGCTGGCCGCCAACCACCCCCACAAACTCTCCAAGAACTGGAAAGAGCTCTTCTGGAAGAGTGGGACAGAATACCCCAACTCGTGATTAATAGCCTCATTGATTCCATGCCTCAAGGTGTTCAACGTTGCTGGCTGTCCGTGGAAACCATACTCCCTACTGAAAATGATTTCCTTTGAAGAAAACACCTTTTCTTATTCTTTTTTTTCTCATATGCACAATTTGTGTTTTTTTCCTTTTCTACACAAATGCGCAATAAAATGCATTTTTTTTTTTCTGCCAAACATGTGTAATTTATTCTCATATAACCTACTACGTCTGTCGACCATGTATCAATCAGCTAAAAAGTTTCCCAGCCACAAGATCCACCTAAAACCGCAATATCCTTTAATTGTTTTGAGCAGTGTAGTTACGTTTATCCCTTACTCACTGATTCACTGATTTCGTAACAATTCCGGGTAATTACCCCAAGATAAAATTTTTACCAATGTTACTCCAAAAAGATTAAAAAGTTAAGCACAAAAAGCCTAATAACATCTACACCGTTTGTACGATCTGCTTGAAATTTTTCATAATTACTATGTATACAAATACAGTAAACAATCTGCACTAATTTAAAAATCTAAAAATCCACCCGTTCCCTAATTTTCAAGCGATTTTTGTGCTATTTTCAATTCCATTTTATTTCCGATCTATTTGCAAAATTTATCTATACTTTATTTTGGTTTCAATCTATTTGCAAA
The DNA here is from genome assembly GCA_038373885.1 of Cheiracanthium punctorium. Classification (NCBI taxonomy): domain Eukaryota; kingdom Metazoa; phylum Arthropoda; class Arachnida; order Araneae; family Cheiracanthiidae; genus Cheiracanthium; species Cheiracanthium punctorium. The sequence goes on along the minus strand of JAWZYV010013596.1, from coordinate 446,516 downwards.
TCCACCAAAAGGTTGCTAAATTCTTGTTATAAATTACTAGTTTCTTTTTTCTTTTATTCGAATGACAACCTTTCTCCTTTATTCGAACAGATATCCCTTTTCCTGAAAATATTAGTCTGAGTAAAATATGTCACTACAGGATCAGCAATTTTCTACCTTTCCTTTAGCCCTCTTTAGCCCCATTTATTCCTGACAGCTGACAAAGAAATATTCTTTTTTATACCAAAGAATTGAGGCCATTTTTTCCCGTACGTGAAGAAAAGGTAAGAATCCAGTTTTATTCAACTTTTTTAATTCGTATTTAAAAGAACATAATTAATAAGGGAATACAGTAGTATATGAAAAAAAAGGGAATCATATGCGTGACAAAATTTACCGTGGTAATTGACATGACGTCATATCGAAGTCACAGTCATCAGGTTTTACTGTTATTTGTGCACTTGTTCCAATGATTATTAACAGCTTCATGAAGACGATGTTTCCGACAGCAAATTACTATGCGATTCTTATTCCTTATTATGTGCCCTACCTCCCCTTAAATTTTATACCAATAGTTATGAGACATCCCGTATACGTAAGAACAGACTTCACCACAGAAAACAGATTTATGATCGGCCAAAATAGATCATACGTCCATAAATACTACGTAAATAAATACGTAAATTGAGAAGTGACGCAGAGACTTGTCATTAAATTTAAAGAGTAGTCAAAATCTGTTTCTTTAGTCATAATTTTAGTCCCAAAATTTTTCGCAGTTACAAACTTTCTTTACTTCGTAAAGAATACGTTTGGATAAAAACATTTCTGATTGGTTAACATCAACGTTAATTAGTACTTTAAAGCTTTAAAGATGTAAAAAAAAAAAAAAATAGTTTATGAAAAGCGTGTGTTTCCGTAAACAAAACAATGTAGGTGTACTGCAGGTAAAATTTGGTAGGAGTTCAACGAAATCATACACGCATCTCAGCCAATCATAGAACATCTAGAAAACAAAAAAAACTTCTGGCTTCTTTAATTCGATTACAAGATTTAACATTTTCCTCAAAATTTCAGTAAATACTTATCAAATTTGTCAAGATGTTTAACAAACGGCATTCTCGGTTTCAATCTATTTGCAAATCCACCAAAAGGATGCTAAATTCTTGTTATAAATTACTAGTTTCTTTTTTCTTTTATTCGAATGACAACCTTTCTCCTTTATTCGAACAGATATCCCTTTTCCTGAAAATATTATTCTGAGTAAAATATGTCACTACAGGATCAGCAATTTTCTACCTTTCCTTTAGCCCTCTTTAGCCCCATTTATTCCTGACAGCTGACAAAGAAATATTTTTTTTTATACCAAAGAATTGAGGGCCTTTTTTCCCGTACGTGAAGAAAAGGTAAGAATCCAGTTTTATTCAACTTTTTTAATTCGTATTTAAAAGAACATAATTAATAAGGGAATGCAGTAGTATATGCAGACAAAATAAAATGTATAGGTGATGTTCCACATTGTTTCAGACAAAAGTAGATGTATAGTATATATTTCCCATGCCTAAAATTAAATGATTAGAGAAATGGGGCCTTGTCTGGCTATTTGTATATACTAAAAAATGCGAGGACTGGTAATTACTGTAAAAATTATTTTATTAAAATTATCTTTATTAATGTTGTGGGTTAATACCTTACCCATGTACTAAATATCAAATTCTAAACTTCAGTGATATAATTAGATTGAATATGTTGCATTTATTAAGCATAATGCAATCTATATAATTATTATGCATTTATTAATGTTATGTATGTAATTATTAAGCATAATGTATACAGCTATCATTATAATAATATATGTTATGGTTAAATTATCTCTATGGACGACACATCGTACCAGGAGATAGGTTGTAGCCATCTTTCACAAATAATATTATCTATTAAACCAGTAAATAATTTTATATCTTTCAATCTTACGAGTTTTTGTTGCACTGCGCATGGCAACATTTAGTGTAATCCTGTATTGCCATTTTAATTCATGTCTCTTGTTTCCTTAGGCTTAGTGAAACATTGTACATTATTCATGATATTTTTAGCACTTGGCTGATTCGGGCAAAACTCTATTACTTTTGTATACTGTATGTGAATTCTGGAGAAGCAATAAAATATCACTTCACTCTATTAGTTTTGTAATTTTTCCATATTTTTCTGGATTTATATTATAAGAAAACCATTCAAAAAAAATATTCTTACTTTGAATGTTTAAAATCATGCAGTGAAGGGTTAAGATCTGAAACTTCTGAATGAGCTTTGAAAAATTTGACTTTTTCTTAAGAGTTAAAGGCGAAAATAGTCAGGCGAAAATCTAGCTACCAGTCTAGCTACCCAAAAAAAAATCTCTTTCGTTTTGTTTGGCAGTGGAGATATAAATTCCGAAAACAAAATAGAATCGTAAAGTTGTAAAAACCAAAAGCGTATATAGTATTTTCGCTTGAAATAACTGTTCGGAAGCTGTTTTTTTTTTTTCTTTTGTGGGGAGAGGGAAGTTTCATATTTATGTGTTTGTGTAATATATTCTGCATCCGTAAATTCAATTTTTTACCGAATGATTTTGATGCTGTAAACTGTAGAATGAAAAACATGGAAATACAGCCTTTCGCAGAAATTTTCTGTTTAATATTTTTTGCTTCGAAAATATTTCATTTCCTTTCGCTCTTTGTGACTCCCGAAATATTTCATAAATATGTAATTTTAGTATTTACCGCTGAACTACTATTTTTGTTGGGTAAATAACATTTATTTATATCAGCTTTTCCATGTACGTATGATTCTTTAACCCTTTGAGGTGCAACCCTTTCCCAATGCTGAAAAAAGAGGCAGCCGTTGCCATCGCTCGGCTTAACTACCAGCAAGATGGATGGGGGTCTCTAGATCTGTGGCACACGATGAACGTTTTGATCGTCCGCCATCTTGCTGGCAGTTAAAGTCGAGCGATGGCAGCAGCTGCCCCTTTTTCCAGCATTGGGCAATCTATCCAGCTGTTCTCGCATTCTTCCATTTTTCAGCAGATGTCAGTGCTGTTAAAAATAATCGTGACCATTTTTTTACGGGAAATGGCGTGCTAAAAAGTAAAAAAATTCTCGTGAAGCTAAGTCACCCGCAATTATTTTTATAGAAATCAAATCTATTCTTCGTGACTGGCAACGAACACAAAACGTCAGAGTTTGGTGTTCCCAGAGCGGAATTACTGCAAGTTAAAGGGTTAATGCGTTAAAAACTTTGTTAATTTCCTTTGCGATAACATAACATATATGCACATACACACGCACGCGCGTTTATGAATACGATAAATGTAAATTGCTTTATTAAATTTTTCTAAAAACTTTGATATAATTTTCTTACCATAATTCAAACTGATTACTTTTTTATTACGTGTACCTTTTGTGTGAAAACTAAGGTTGTTTTAAGATATGAAACTATGCAAATAATAGTTATCATTATCTTAGAGATTTAGTAGAACAGTGAAACCTATTTTAATTGCAACATCTGAATAACGAAAACCTAAAAATAACAGGCCAGATTTCAATGGTACCGAACTCGTTGCATAGGATTAACCCTTTGAGGCGCAACCCTCTCCCATTGCTGAAAAAAAGGCAGCCGTTGCCATCGCTCGACTTAACTACCAGCAAGATGGCGGACGATCGAAACGTTCATCGCGTGCCACAGAGCTAGAGACCCTTTCTTTTACCTGTCGCCGCGATGGTAAACATGCGTACCCGCTCTTATGCTTCCCTACCACTTTCTTCATTGCTTTCTAGTTTACCTAATGTACTTTGTGGTGTACTTATCTATAGTGCGTTCGCCGAGTCGAGAGAACGAAACTAAACAATTGCACTTGCAAACTGGCGATGAGTAAACAGCTGGCATTTTGCCAAAGCGCCAAGCACAGTGTGAATTTCTGCTTTCTTCCATTTACGCTGTTTGGAATTAAAAAAGGTTAAATTCGCCAAACTATGGATTGGTGCCAAAATGTAATTCTTTGGTAACCCGTTTGTTTACATCCGTTCTCTCGTTTCCGCGAACAGACTATTATGTACTACAATGTCGACGAAACAAAATCACATGACTTAAAGTTTGTGTCAAAAACAAGGTATTCCGATAGTCCAGAATATTTTATAGTCTGGTGTTTGTCATGTATGTCGAATTATCAAAATTGTACTGTGTTAACTCCAGTAGTTTTGCCTAAGCGAAATACTGGCTAGAAAACGACATTACTTTCGGCTAATAAGAACGACAACAGCATAAAAAGATATTTGATTGTTTAAAATAGTAAACATCAAATGTTTTAAATCTCTGATTAGCATCAATTAAAGTTTTAACCCTTTAACGCGCAGTGTTCCCGCTCTAAGAACACCAAACTCTGACGTTTTGACTGCTGCCAGTCACGAAGAATAGATTTGATTTCTGTAAAAAGAGTTGCGGGTGACATAGCTCCACGAGAATCCTTTACTTTTTAAGCACGTCGTTTCCCATGAAAAAAATTGCCGGATAGATTGACCAATGCTGAAAAAAGGGCAGCCGTTGCCATCGCTCGACTAAACTACCAGCAAGATGGCGGACGATCGAAACGTTCATCGCGTGCCACAGATCTAGAGACCCTTTTTCTGATGACAGCTGGCTGTGCGGCACAGCCAGCTGTCATCAGAAAAAGGGTCTCTAGATCTGTGGCACGCGATGAACCTTTCGATCGTCCACCATCTTGCTGGTAGTTAAGTCGAGCGATAGCAACGTTTGCCCTTTTTTGAGCATTGGGAAAGGGTTGCGCCTCAAAGGGTTAACTGCTGTCGAAGTCTATAGCACATTAATTCAAAAATGATCAGCGACGAACTTATTTTCTGCACGTATTCAAAACACGAGAAAACGGGTAAGTTTCTGCTGCTTTCAAGCAACTAACATGAATAAAACCCCAGGAGTTTTAGTCGTTCAAAAAAAGCCAAGTGTAAAAATAAAATAAATAAAATAAAAACACCTTTCCCTCGGCATTGCACACAAAAATACAAAATACAAAATGGATATGCGAAGTCGAAAAATCCGAAAACGTACAATGCTTTCGCTCGAAATAACTCTTTGTGCGTTTTAGAGCGTTTTACTTATTTATTTTATTTTATTTAGCTTTATGTATTTATCTGTTTGTGTAATGGATTTCTATTCCTTTAAATCTTATCTTTTCTACAGAGGAATAATGATTCTCTGAGGCGGAAAAAAAGAAGAAATGAAACTGAATAAAGCACGGTTTTTGGTGTGTTTTGTTATGGGGTGGGGGTATGATTGCTGTCTTTGTAAGCATACACTTGAGCTAAATTTAATTTGATATATTTCCTTTCCAGATTTTATTCCCCGTAAAAGTATCTCCAGACTTCCATATGAAATGGTTTAAGATAACGAAAATAGGTATTTGTGCGATTTTAGTTTTCGGGGAAATTGAAAAACAATGCCTCTGTTCTCTATTGTGTTAGTGGCATAGATGTGAAATATAATTTCGCATTTTATAAGTAAACGATCGCAATTAAAATATCTCTTTTTAAGTAAGAATTACATTGACAAATTAATTGTTATTCTAAAATGGCTGTTCTGTTAAAGATGTAAATAAAAGATGGTACTGAAAACAAGTGGGTTTAGTCGAGGCGCTCAAATTATCTCAAGAATAATTATCCCCAACAAAGTAGTTTACGCAAAATACCCAAAAAAAGACTATATAATCTTTACAAAATATTTCCAATAAATAGCCGAAGACTAATTAATCCTTCCAGGTCCTACTTTAATGTGTAGAGTACAAAAAATAATAACCGTACTGATATTTTTGCAGACCAAAAAATGACGCCATTTTCAAACAAACTGTAATCATCTGTTGACTCTCGTCAAACCAAAGACTGTAAAGATGTCAAAATGACCAAGCTTCAACTCTATTCAGTTCGAGGATTAAAAGAGATAAGGTTCTAAAATCTATGTCCAAGTATTGTATTATGGCAAAGCTACTCGAGGGCTATCTGCCTAAGAGGGGTGCCTTGGGCGAAAGAGTTTGAAAGAGTGCGAACGCTTAGACACTTTACATCTGGAGAAAAACGCCCAAACTGCACAGCGTAAAATGGATGAACGTGCGATAAGCCAGAACCCTGGAATTTCACACTTCAGCCATCTACCATGTTCAGTGTCTTTATCCACTGGGCCATGACGGGATCGTATGTCCATGTAACAGACACAGGGTCTGAAAGAATGAGACCCTACGAAATATTTCCCACAAAATATTCGAATATTAAATAAACCGCACGAAGAAGCTGAATTCTGAAGTAAATGCTCTTAACCCTTTGAGGCGCAATCCTTTCACAATGCTGAAAAAAGGGCAGCCGTTGCCATCGCTCGACTTAACTACCAGCAAGATGGCGGACGATCGAAAGCGCGCCACAGATCGAGAGATCCTTTTTTGACGACAGCTGGCTGTGCCGCACAGCCAGCTGCGTCAAAAAAGATCTCTAGATCTGTGGCACGCGATGAACATTTCGATCGTCCGCCATCTTGCTGGTAGTTAAGTCGGGCGATGGCAACGGCTGCCCTTTTCTTAGCATTGGGCAATCTGTCCAGCTGTTCTCGCATTCTCCCATTTTTCAGCAGATGTCAGGGCTGTTAAAAATAATCAATACCATCTTTTTACGGGAAATGACGTGCTAAAAAGTAAAGGATTCTCGTGGAGCTATGTCACCCGCAACTTATTTTATAGAAATAAAATCTATTCTTCGTGACTGGCAATAGTCAAAACGTCAGAGTTTGGTGTTCCCAGAGCGGAAACACTGCGCGTTAAAGGGTTAAAACTTTAAAGGAACAGAAGTTAACTGCTTTATTTTGGCTTGAATCTCGCATTTTGAGCATACCTCATTCAAATGCTTATGTTGAGCGAGTATTTCCATTAATGTCAAACAAATGGTCTAATGCTAGAAATCATTGCTCTATTGTTGTAGTTGTTTCATATCCCCTTGGCGCAGATATACTAGACCACATCCAAGAGACCTTGTTGCACAGTGGACTCAAATAACCTTTCCTGGTCGTCTGGCAATTGATTCAAGGATATGTCAATGCAAAGAAGGAGATGGTCAGGAGAAGCAGGAAGTGAGCGCAGGCAGGGTGGGAAAATTTTTGCCCTTCCGGAAAATTTCCGTCATTTCAGATAACCAGTTCGGAGTCTGGCCAAAGCAATCTACGCGGGTCCAGGCCCTCTTCAAGATAAGTAGGTGCAAGAACATTTACCTGAATACCAGTGATGAACAGGTGGGATTCACCAGACAAAATTGGAATTAATTTTATGGATAATATAAATCTCACATGGCCTCTGTAAATACGCTTTACGTTGCTGTGTAAATTTAATTATAGCAGAACTGCAACATAAACATACATGACTTGTTCAGAGTGCATAAATAAATATAAAAATGGTGCAAAACTAATTTTAAGCAGCCCGTAGTAATAAAAATATAATAAGAATTAAACACAAGTAAAACTTAAAATCTTTTTAATTTCCCTTTCAATCCGATTTTCCTTCGATAACGAACGTCTCGTTATTTCTTTTTTTTCCCAAAAGGCGGCAACCCTCATAATAAGACCGGTATAGTTTGTAGTATGTGTTACTATGCTACTATTATTAACTGAGCGTTTTGTGTCCTCAGAGTTGCTGAGAAAGAAGCCTGGCGAAGAGGAAGGACAGCCCCTCTATCTCTGTCTTCGGATGGGGATACCTAAAGCGCAAAAGCCACAGCCCTTAACCGTTCTCTCCTATGGAAAGAAGAGGGCTCGATCAGAATACTGGTTCTCCATACCCCACAGCAGGTAACTTTAGAAGTGTTGATGTCTAAAAAATTACAAAGCAAATAAATAAACCATTGATCTTTTCATTGATATTTTTCATCTACATGAATTCGATATATTGTGGCTAAGAAATTTCAGAATATGTAGAGCTCATACAGCAATCATGTTGGCAATGACGTTATGGCGGCGTTACATTTTGTCATGTTTGAATCATCACAAATGTGGTGTAAATGCACACCTTCTCTGACGTCCTTTCGTATCAAACATAGCGACGTTGCAGAGTGACGTCGCAGTGTATTTTCTCATTAAATATAGGACGCTATTTGATGTCAATGATGGTCACCAGGTGACATCACAAAAACAGATCCAGGAGATCGTTGTCGTTTAGCCCAGCAACTTATCTCTTTCCACGGCAACACGGTATCTCTGAATTGATCTGGAAGTCCACACTACATCAGTTGTAGATTTGCAAATCTGGCGTCCGAAATTTTTAAATGTTATGATAAACTGATGTAAGAGATGGGACAATTTTCTTTATGTACGTGTACATAATGATTATGCAGTAATAAGCATAAAACTTCATCAGCATCATAATTCTAAATATTAAATTAAAAAAATGGGTTTCGAAAACATAGAAGTCGCACTGGAAGAGACCTGGACTGTATGTAGGAAATGTAAGGGTTTCCAATCAGGAAATTTCTGCAGGGTAGTCTAAACGAATTTGGCAATAAAGTGGGGGGATTTTCGTGCAACAGAATAATTCTGTCGTCTCAAAAAACGAACTCTACCTCACTGTTTTTCCTTCGCGGCCTCCATGTCAGACGCTAATCTCACTTCGACCACGTCTAACAGACAAATGGCACATTGGTCAATATTCGCACCGATAATTACTGATTTTCAATTGAGAGCACTTCTATACAAACACCTGCCTGCGTTACTAAGTTGCGTTCCATGCTGGTTATATTGCCAGTTTCGTTTTCATTTGTCTGCTCCTTATATAATGCGCAACATAAAAGTTCTGCATGTAAACAATGTCTCTCATTTGTGTGCATAAGTGCAAATTTTTTTAAATTGCCATTTGGTTTCCTTAAAAGAAATAAAATAACTGCCTTTTCTTCTGTGTGTGCAGAGTCGAAGACTTGTACAACTTCCTACAGCAGTGGATACCCCAGTTGTATGGCGAGGTGGACGACATAGACCCTGACGAGGCCGGTTTCATTCCCATCGACGACTCGTTGCCGGACGACGAGGAAGAAGTGGCGGACGGGGATTTGAAGTCGGAAGGCGGCGACCAGGATGAGAGCGAAGGGGCGCCCAAGGAGGCGCCCAAGTCCTTCCTCAAATTGGTGGAAGAGACGTTCGGGTTCAAGAGTATGAGCCAGGCTGACTGGGAGGTGAGTCTTGAGTTACCATGCATTTCGGGGATTTCAGTTGAGCAAAAGCTGTTTTAACCCTTCGAAGGGAGGTGTCCTCGCCGTGAGGCTATTAACCCTTTGACGCGCAACCATTACCCAATGTCGAAAAAGCGCAACCGTTGCCATCGTACGATTTAACTACCAGCAAGATGGCGGTTAATCGAATCGTCCAGTGCATGCCACAGAGCTAAAGAACATTTTTTGACACAACCGGCTGTGTCAAAAATGTGACATATTGATAGTCCCCAAGCAAGCACAGTGACCTCCAGTAGTAATGGAAAAATTAGAACCGTTTTCAAAGCTTTATCCCTGTAGTTGGTACTTTCCAGGAAGATGATTCCGTGATCCGCTCTTTTAATTGCAGATTATATAGTCTCTCTGGGAATCCTTGCATCTCATTTTCGGGATAATTTCACTTTAACTCTTGAAAGCTTTCGTTTTCCAATTTTCTTCAAAAAACTTATTGGATCTAGAAATAACTTGATTTTCATTGGGAAAGTAAATTGCAAAAGTTTTTTCAGCTATCGGAATAACCAATAAGTTTTTTGTTTGATATCGAGAAAAATTTATCCGTTGGTTTTTTTATTAAAGATATAAGCTATACAGCTAAATATCTTTAAATAGCAAGCATTAGCCACTATAATATTCCACTATTCGCATTTTGGAGAGATGATCGATGATTTTCGATTTAGAGCTTTAGTAAGACATCGATTTTTTTATATATTCTCCAATCAATAAATATTGTTTCAATTCATTGATTTTAAGATAGTTTTGTCTGAAATAAAAGACAATGAAATATTTCATCTAAGTTCTGTTTTTACGTTCTGCTATTGTCCTTGTTTTGATGAATATGAGGCAGCTAATCTACGTTATATACCGTCTCCTTTAAGAATTTTTCGAATTCTCTATTGATATAATCACCATCTTTTTCGCTCAAACCTTTTAATTTTAGTGCATTTCTCATTTTACCAAAAATTTTTAATTTCCTTAAAGGCTTCAAAATTTTCATTTTTGAAAAATCCATCTAGAGTCCATAATCTTTTAGCTATTGTAGGAAGAGCGTGTATTGGGAACCGGTTTTGATCGTGCGAAATCCGGATGGTAGAATGAGTCGCAATCCAGCACAGCCAAAAGGTACCCACTTGACCGTTCTTCAATTGCCGGGTGTTGTGTGCGCGGGGCGATCTCGTACCACCATAGTACTATCACCGTAGAGAGTCGAAGGCTGACGAACGATGTTCCAAGCGTTATGGAATGTTGCCACTCGTTGTGGACTTTGTGGGGTCGCTGCCACTCGTTGTGGACTTCGTTGCCGACTTTGAAAGAGCCGAGCAGCAAGAGATGGATGGGGTCAGTGCTGGCGCCATCTGTCGCTGAGGACGAGAAGGAGAATGCGTGTTCATGGTTCGGGTCATCAATGCTGGGAGCGCGTGCGGCAGGATCCGGTTTTGATCGCGCGAAATCCGGGAGTAGAATGAGACGCAATCCAGCAGAGCCTAAACGTACCCACCTGATTAGCCTTCAGTTGCCGGGTGTTGTGTGCGTGGAGGCAATCTCGTGCTGACCCCTGGAGAGTCCGTCGGTGGCTTACGAACGATGTTCCAAGTGTTATGGAATATTGCCACTCGGTCTAGACTTTGTGAGGTCGCTGCCACTCGTTTAGGACTTCATTTTCGAATCAACAGCCGAACGAGAGAAAGATCCGCCACACTATATTTGCAGATTTCCTGGTAGCCGAGGTGAAAGCGTGTGATTTAGGGCCGCAGCCATAGTAGTTGGGGGAGGGAGACGGGGGGGGGGCAAATGTAGAACGTTACAAGGCGCAGATCACAAAAGAGTCATCAATGTCAAAGTCAATTACGGTTTTGTGTGAAGGAGAGTCCTTATTAAGGTTTTCCTTTATAACTTCATCTTTATTAAATGTAGGTACGAATAGTACAAACTTTACCAAAACACTCCTAAAGGATGTAATATAAGCAAGCTGGCGTTCCATAAAACAAGCAAGATTTGTCGAAATATCGTTCATTTTGTGTCATTTTACCACTATTTGACACCTAAATGACGTCTTATAAATAGCCATTTAGAGAGGCGTAATAGTGGACGTATTAATCTGGTAATGGTCTTTTTTATGGTCTTGTTTCGGACGTAAACATCTTTGGACCTTTTGTTGACATCAGTGTCTGCACAGACATCCGTAAAAAAGGCTAGCACTTCTTCATAATATAGGTAATCTGAAATACAATTCAAAAAAGAATTAATTTGAATATACCGAATTTGGTTCATTTATGGACATCTGGATTCTCTAGATTATGTCCTAAAACAGGTAACCTATGTCCATACATAGATATGGATATATTACGGATAAGTTGGATTAAAAATAGATATGGAGTGGACAAGTATGCTATCTGGGAAGATATAGCTAAGTATTAAATACTTAAAACAACATACCACATATTTTAAATTAAACTACGGAAAAATGTAAAGAGAGATCATTTTAAAATTATCTCGAGAAAAACTAAGATGTTATCTTGCGGAAATTAAAATAGTTTTATTCGGTTTGGGGTTTAAATTTCAACAGAAATAAAACAACTGTTTAATACACTTACACGCATACAATTTTTTTCTTTAGTTTGAGCCCTCTCTGTACTTACATAATATATATATTACCTATGTCTAAATTTGAAATAGTTTTCTCAGGTTTAAAAATGCTTCGAAAATGCTAAACAAGAAAACGTTTTCAATTAATAACTAGTGTGAAATTTTTGCCAATGGGAATTTTCAAAGAGCTTTATCCCGCATTTTAATTTTCTAGTCTACCACAGCATTAGTTTTTATATTTATAAAATTTCTCCAACATAATTTTGTATTATCTTTCTAAAAAATTACTTTTATTTTACAGACTTATTGCTATCAAAAATCATTTAGTTTTCTTTTAAAATGGAAAAGACTTTAGAAAATACTTAAATTTTGTTGAATGTTTAATGAAGCACTTAGCATTTTTCGTACCTTTATCAATTCTTTAAGAAAAGGATGTTTAACCCTTTACAAGGCCGTGGTAAGAATAATTATCACCTACGGTCTATTAAATACAGAAATCAATTATTATTAGTTAATTTTCTGATTTTTGTTCAGAACAAAAGTTATATTGGATGTATATTTTTTCCATACGTCTAGATTCTAAATTATATTTGGCTTATGAACTTTTCTTTCATTCGCAATTTTAAAGAAATCTCGATTAATTACTCCAAAATTGAGCATAAGAATCGTCGCTATTAATTATATATTTTTGCGTTTAATTCCGTGTACAAGCAGCAGGTAGTTTTCCGATTTTGATTTTGTGAATAATTAATGTATTCTCTTGCAAAATTTCTATGTTTGTTTAATACTTGTTTCTCAAATTTTCACGTGGGATATTACAGTAGAGGAAAAATATATGAATTAATCCTAAAAAATGGGCCCGAAAAATCCCAAGTACTTTCGACTCTCTACACATGAACTCGCCTTATAAAGGGTTAACAACAGCTGATTTTTGTATATAAAGCACACGTGATTTTAAAAGCTTTTTATGAAAGCTGAATAAATATTACTTTCCCTGGAAAATTGTATTCGCAAATCATTCTATACAAAATGCGGTTCTCTTTATAAACTGCTTCGTGGTAATCACAGCTTTTTACATTTCTTCCGGACAGTGGCTGCATTCGTAAACGCCAAACGAGTTACACTCGTGCAATGAGTTTCCATCTAAGACGTTCGTAAAGGAAACTGGGTGCATACAGTTTTTAAACTAGAGCGTTCGTATACAAAAGTGAGTGCGATTAGTTTCAAACGAAATAAACCGATCTGTGCTAAGGTTTCCTCAGTTGCGTAGAAGATACACTTGCTGCACGTTGTTGTTGTTTTCAAATGGCGTCGGTTGTTATGGAAAAGAATGTTGTTATGAAAAGTATTTTACGTTTTCTAAAGCTGCAAATATTATTTTTTCGAGGAGGAAATTCATGCGTACGTTAGAAAATGCTACTAAGGTACATAATTTTTCAAAGGTAATCGTTTTCTTGTATTTTTCATTTTAGTAAATTCAAAAATGCATGTTTTAGTGTTGAGATAAGTTGATTTAATCCGTTATTAGAGAAATTTGAACTTCTCTTGCTAAAGACTTTTGAAAATATGAAGTTAAAGTTGAAATTTCTAAATTTTGATTTGTGCACTTCAATTATGGCCACTCTTTCTTTTAAAAATCCTGTTGATTTTATATTGAGTATGTACTAAAAACTCTCCTCAGCAAAATTAACGCATTCGCGAATTGTAAACAAACACGTCTCCTAGGTGACGAAACTAAATAAACTGAAGTTGTTCGTAAAGTCAAAGGAAACTGATAACAACTGACAGCACTAAACACACTCATTCCAGTTTTCCACGAAAACTCGTGCAACGAGTTTGTCGTTTACGAATGCAGCCAATCTGGTTTTCGAAAAATGACACCTAATTCACAAAACTAAAACAGGAAATTTGGCTTACGTTCAAATACTTCGTGTGCATAAGGTGAAGCTCTTAACCATTTCAGGGGCGCACGCACACTCAAGGAATCCTAAATAGAGTATCCGCCACTTAATAAAATCATATCCATTCCGAGTTAAATTCATTTTAATAAGCGGCTGACATTTTATATGAGGTAAAAATTATTCGAACCCAAAGAGGGTGTGTTACCTATTGCCACCTCCCAAACTCGGAGAGAAATAAAATTAAGGCGATTAATAGATTCAGGGGCGGTCCGGCACGGTAAGCAAGGTAAAATCTCATCGGGGCGCCATCTGGGGCCATCGTAAATCTACCGGGCCTGCTTGTGCACCCCGAAAGAGGCCTACGGACGTTTCCGCGTTGGTTAGATTCGGTATCTAAGTGCTAGGACGAATAAGTGAGCATCCGTAGGCCTCCTTGGATGACTCATCGGAGTCCACAAGCAGGTAGAATCACGATGGCCCCACGCCACCTTCGAAGGGGCGCCATTTCGAAATCAAAAAGAGAAAAACTTGATCTACAGCATGAAAGGGGTGCTTTTTTTACGTTTGCAAGCGGGCGCTACATACCCTAGGTCCGCTCCTAATTGATTAATGGACTTTTGACAACATGTCCTTTCCATCAGGTAATGAAGACATGCGTACGGAGTTTCCTTCTTTTAGAAGTTCATTTGACGTGGATTTATAAGAGGATTTAAGGGACCGACATACATGTTACACAAATAAGAAAAAAGTCCTTTCAACGGTAGATTCAGCCGTAAAACTAGATTCTACCTTTGCAGGTAACTGATTACTTTAACTGATTCCTAGCCGAAAACAGAGCAAGGCCTCTGTCGGAGGTGCCTTCTTTAGCACCAAGGAGGTTTAACTAATGGAGCTGCCAATGTTGCGCTACGCAGTGCTAGGAAAGTGAAGCCTGTGCCGCCCCCCCTTATCCCCCAAAATATTGAAGAACGCATAGAGATGCATTGAAGAACGAGTTCCGGAAATTGTTAATAAAAATAATTTAAAAGTTACTAACCAATTTGTTTATCCATTTTACGTTTATGGAAGGTTGTTTACACGTATTAACTTTTTTTTACTGTATAATTTCAAATATATAAATTTACATGTTTTCTAATGACGATATCCAATGCTTTGGGGGATGAGGGGGCGTGGTTTTTGGCTTCAAAAACGGGGAACAAGGGCTTCTCCATTAGTTGAACCTCCTTGTTTAGCACCCTGAATTTTGTTTAGAGCATTCATTTTCGGATTCGTGTGCTTAATGAAAAAACCGCTTATAAATTCTCGTCGAATAAAGTGAACAACACCGTGACAGTTTTTACCCTAACAGAGAGAGGAAATTTACAGTTTAATAGAGCTGTTTCACCTACGTCATTATCACTACGTCACACCTTAGCAACCAACTTTTTTTGGTCAAACATTCGTTCAATTGAGAATGGTCATTGGCCGAAAACGTGGCTTTGTATCCCTAAATATCCGAGTTGACGTAAAAAAAATTTCAGTGACGTCACGTGAATATACTCTATGGACGAACAAAAAACCAGTGGATCCCGTGCTCTGATTAATTTTGTGTTTAATCGAATATCTATCTCAACGATTCTGTTGTTGTTGTTGTTGTTGTATTTGGAACATTTATTTTCGGACTTGTGTGCTTGGTTCTGAGAAGCCGCTTAATATATCCACGTCAATTAAAGTGAACAACCCAGTGATAGTTTTTACCCAACTGAGAGAGGTTTACAGTTCATTGGACGAACGCAAACAACCAGAGGATCCCGTGCTCTGGATAAATTTGTGTTTACTCGAATAGCTGTCTCAAAGATTCTGTTGTTGTTCTTGTTATATTTGAAACATTCATTTTCGAACTTGCGTTCTTGGTTTTAATATGTCCTCGTCCAGTAAAGTTGCCAATACAATGAAAGTTTTTACTAGCACAGAAAAAGGAAATTTGAACAGCCAAAGTGTAAGAGGGATTCTAACTCACGACCATACGCTTAGGCGATTGGCTTGGCGTAGGACAGGCCTTAAACCTTCAGTGTGCCGGTCCCTTCTCTAAGAGGCCTTAACCTGTTGAAGAACAAGTTATTACGTATTAGTCATTTGTTTCGATTTGTTAATATCGATTAGAAGATTTAAGTTGCCCGTGATAAATTAAAACGCTTATTTTTGAAGCACAGTCTTATATGTTTTACTAATTACGACATTTTTTTGGTATTCTTAAATTTATATCGTCAATAGATCAGGTAATTCATTCTATTTATTCATAAAAATAAGATTCGTAAATATTTATTCGTAAAATACGATTCAACATTTTCGGAACCCTAAAATATACGTGTTTAGAAGTGTCAGTTATGAATATAATATGAATATTGGTATTAATATGGTTGTAGATTAAAATGGTGTAGCTACGTTTAATCTTTGTGGTTAAACTATACTGAACATGATTCGACAAACCACAATATACCCTTAGATTGGCTTGACTGCATCATACTAAAGAAATCGGGGAGCGATTAAGCACACCGAGTGTAAAATATAAGAGGAAAATTTGCCAAAAAATAAATATTCTTAGATTTTTTAAGATTTTGATTGGAATAAAAGATTATAATCAAAATTTTGGCAAGACTTTGAACCTGCAACCTCCCCACTCACACACACCCTCTGACTAAAGCTTTGTCCGTCATAGATCAGCAATTTACTGATTTATATAGAAATGTGCAGAGTATTTAGATGCATTTAATAATTTCTCTCGTATTACAATACCGGCAGGATCTTTATCAGCTAGTCTGAAATACACAAAATAAAAAGCGAATTCGGCAAGCCAATGTCCTTCACCTACTTAAAGATACGACATTGTCTCTTTGAAATGGAGAAGCGAGGCTGCTTAAATAAGATAAAATGTAAGAGCACTGTTTAAGAACCTAATACATTCATATCCACTGCTGTCGCCTTTTATTGCTCGACTGCAAATGTGTTTAAGCGTTTTTCCTAAGTTTAGTGCTAAATAATAAATACGAGATGGCACTGTTCCATATTTATGCTAATCGAATTCGTTTACTTTGCTGTATGTGTTTCTTGTTTGTGTGTTATGGCAAGCCTATACGAGGGGTATCTGAGAGGGGGTTGGGTACCATGCGGGAGTACTTTTTAAGGAGTTCTAATGCGTATTCGCGTTAATGTGAAGAAAACCGCCTAAAACTCCAAACCGCTAGATTGACAGCCGTGTGACAGACCCGAGCCCAGGACCTTTTCCGTTCAGCCATCTCCTATGTTCTTGTTCAGTGTCTTATCCACTCGGTCTTTGTGGGTCCCGAATTTATCAACTACTGAGCTTTTATTATTTTAATCGTGCAATTTTTAATTCTCAGACCTTTAGCCACTTAAGGTTCTCCTTTTAAAGCATGCTAATGTTTTTGTTACCGTGCTAAAAAAGCGTGAGCGTGTTTTCTACCAGTTTGGACAAAAGTTTTAATTATTTTTTCAATTTATCCTTAAAATAATACTTATGGACTGTTTATCTATTTTAAAAAGATAGTTTTTTTTTCTAATGTCCTCTGTGTAACCACATGGCGGCGTCGGATCGTGCATTGGAGACAGCAGTGGGCAAAATTGAGCGGCTTCCATTGTAACGAGCCCCAGTGGGAGGAAGACCAACTTTGTTCGTACTTTTCTAATTTTGAGGCAATTCCAGATGACTGACCAGCACCTGAATTTAAATCCCAGCGGTTTCGTTTCATCATAGAGGATATCGAAATGGACAGGTTTTACGAGCCCCACCTCCCTTTAGCGTACTCTGTTTTGAAGCTTTCCAGTCAAGACAGGCTGTCATTCTTCCAATCATTGACCTAGGTCGGCAATACTTAACTTTAGGTGTTCTTACAAAAACTAAGGTTCAACCTTTTGAGCCACTGCGGATTTCTTTGAAACAGATTACAACTTTACCATTCAGCACCTATTTAGAGTCGAGCTAAATATCGAATTAGATCCATTGAGCTTCAGAAAAGCGCAGAAATAGGAAACTGCTTTCATTGCATAGTCGTTGGGAATGAAACGGAGGTTGTGGTCTATGAAGTTTAACAGATCACTCTGAAACTAGGTTTAACCGATTTACATCAATCGTCCAAGACACAGTGATGAATATTCCTTCTTCTGTACCCCTTATTTCTTCCCTTCATTGACTATTGAATATTCTAGTGGGAGAAAATCTTTTGCAAGCGCAACATTAGTCACAGAAAAGGAGCCATGTCGTTGCGTCTTCGAAATGATTGGAAAGAACAAATTAACTATTGGTTATGCAATAGTACATGACTATATAGAGAACTATGTCAGACAAAATTTTATACGCTGATATGAATTTTGTTACAAAGTATTTCAAAACTAGTGTAGCCTCCTCAGACACTAAGTTATAATAACAATTTAACCCTACAAGGCCTGATTTTTTTCTGCGTCTGAAATAAACATATGTGATCACGTTACAGATTAGTACTTGGTGGAAAATAATATAAGTAACCAAATAGTTTACTAGAAAATCACTTTTTTTCAGTTTCATGTGTGACACACTAGCCCTAACTATACTTTTTTGGCATTTATTTTGAAATTTTAGTATTCAAATTATTTCTTAGTATGACGAACTATTACGCGCAATTATTTCTTCCGTGTCAAAACTCGGAACTTGCCAACTTATTCTTGTTAAATTTCTAAAATAAACAAACGACATACGCAAAATTACGGTTTAAATTTCAATCAATTTTGGCAGTAATGTGAACAATATTCATATCCACACGCAATTGCTTAAATTATATCATTGGCATCTACGTATAATTTTTCCTAAACTTCTGTAAAATAGTAGCATAGACATCTATTGGTTTTTAAGAGTAATTAGTAGTTTCCACAAAAGGTATCGGGCACCTTGTGTGGTTAACATACTTTTCTCGTCTTGCAATACTTACAATGACTTTATAGATCACTGAAAACAACATTATTTTAATAAATGTTTTTAGGGGGATAGTATTAGTGGGCCGGAAAATGTTTTTTAACATTAAATTCCAACAAATTTTCATCAAGCTTTTAGCTACAAACAAGCTGTGTCTAAATATAGGATTCATGTTGCATTTTAAAGCAAGCGTTTTATAAATGTTTTTTTTCCTTGATGAAAGTAGGCCACTCTTCCCTCTTTTTACGTCTACCTTCCTTGGAAAAAGATTTTAAATTGCTCCGTAACTGTTTTTTAGGTATTCGTGAGTGTTGTAGTTTACTGCAAGAATTTTATGTATATCTCTTTTCCTTTTAGACATTAGTTTTTGAAGAGCAATGATCGGAAATTTTATTATTTCAGCACTAGTTCCAAAGTGATCCTTAACAGCCACACGAGGGCGCAGTTTCCAACCCCTCATTGTTACTTGATCCTCATTCCTTATTATCTGCCTTGCATCCCCTTAAATTTTGTACCAATTGTGACTCTAGTATCTGCATAGTTCGTACTGCCATTTTAGTGAACATCTATCTATAGGCTTTGTCGGTGCTTAAGCATCCAACGTTCCCCTATAAATAGCTCTGCCGTATTAAATTTTGCACAGGATTCGGGAAATTGGCCACGATTCAACCGGTGAGGCAAGACATTGCTAACAATAAAAACTTTATGACAGTGCTTCTTGCCGTATATGCTGAATGGTCAATGATTATCTGGCTTCTAATGCCATTATAAGCTTTCCCCATCCGCCCTGTAATCCCGATCTGGTACAAGCGAACTTCTTGCTCCTTCGAGTAAAGACAGCCTTTCAGAACACTACTTTTTGGTCAAAATAAGATTCAAGACGAGCTGACTGAAGGACATTTCGGAAAAAGAATTCCAAGGCGTCTAAAAGAGTAGAAAACAGATCGAAAATATATCAAATCCTAAATATCCAATTTCGAAGACTTTTAATTGTTTGTTTCGATATATTCATTAAATTCATTCCGCAGATGTAGTTTTACTAAATTTTACAAATTCTGTATGACTATTTAGAAAATCTGGCATCAATTACAATATTCAAGCTTTATTTTTAGACTTTTCGTCATAAATAGTCACTTTTATTTAATAAAACAACGATACGCAATTTACTCAAAACACAACTAATGACGATAAGTAATAAAATAACTTAACATAATTTGGATTTTTGCATTTATATTGATAAATTTGCTAACTTAGACGAAAAAACTAAGTTATACAACCCAAATGGCACATTTTCAAGGAGTAAAAATAAAACTATATCAAGCGATTTAGAATAGCTTAACGGTGAGATTCAAAATAAACACGCGATAAATCAACATTTATAATTACATCCGCAAAGAAAACATTCCTAAGTGCGAAATTAAGAACTTGGGAATATTTTCAAAAACAAACCTCTTTTATCTACTTCGACGAGAAATAGCGATTTTTTTTTAACTTTATTAAAGCAATTTTAAATCTGACCCTTATCCGTGAAAATGGTGTTGCAAACAAACTTAAAAGAGTAAATAGTAAATCGTTTCCATAGAAATTCAATTGAAATAAGTACAAATTCTGTTAAATTTGAACAATCTATTGATCCAAAGTTGTTTTTATAATGCATAGCACTCTCAACTGAAAGACAAAAAGTGCCTGGTTCAAACTCGGGTCGCTCCGCCGACCTAGCCGTTCGGCGTTTCCCGTGGTTTTCTCAAATTTTGTGTAAATACGGGTTAGGACCCGTAAGAAAGACCCCCCCCCCCTCTACCTAGATCCCTCAAGTAGATAATCGACCGTAATTCATCAAATCAAATTAAATTAATGCTAATAACATGAAAAATTGCAGCAAAAAAATTCAATATATATTTTATGAAAGTAGTTGAAATCCGTTTGCATACATCTTATATGATTGAAAAGTGTTAGGATTTTAAGGATAAAAGTCAATCCGGAATGTTTTCAAACTAAGTAATGGCGCTTTTACTTTGCTGCGTACCCTCTTTCACAATAATCCCGCAACACTGCCATTGTAATCTTCTAAAGTATTTATTCTGTTCATTCATTCGAAGCACCTGACAAGTAAAGACGAAAACATTAAAATTCATACTTAAACCCCTTTATATCTCAACAACTGAAGCTTTAAAAATTTTTACTGCGATGTACGAAACAGATTATAAGCACATTGAAAGGTTTTATTTTCGGGTTTTGCAATTCATGTAAAATTTATTGACCAAAATATGTTGTAGAGTTCAATAAAACTTATTTTTATTTTTGTATTAATTGAAAATTTATCTTTAGTATACCAAAGTGTTGCTGAAGTGTTTGTGAATAGTTTCAGCTGAGAACTTTTTAAAATATCTAACATTCTTGTATGGTTGACAGACCAAAAACACGAAGTGCTACAATAACCAATGGCAGTATTTTGTCCTCCAGCGCAACTGCTGAAGGACAAAATACAGCGTCGTGATACATCTATGTATATATAAATACGCTAAGCAAAACCTTAGTGTCCCTTTTGTAGCGCACTGCGCTAACGGATGTCCCTGAAATTCGGCACAGTTAAAGTGCGTATGGAGTTGTTTGTGCGAATGTTAAAATTTTAGTGTAGTATGCTAATGCACCGTAAAAAATTAGAGAAGTAATTTGGCACGCAGTATTTCGCGCCAAGTCGGTTCCATTGTTGTGTCAATTTTGAAATAACAACACTTAGTTTCAGCAGTACTATAGGGTTATAGTATTACAACAAAATTTACAAAAAAATGGCATTATTTCCAAGTTTGGTGATACGCCAATGACTAAAATGTGCTTCAGCAATGTGCTTGGCGTTGATAAGTGCGCGAAGTGTTGTAAATTCAATGTTTAAAAGCTGTAGAAAAACCTTGGAGGAGAGAATAATATTTACTATTCGTTCCGGGCAGTGTTGCCCTTTTTTCAGCATTAGGAAAGGGTTGCGCCTCAAAGGGTTAAGACAGAAAGCGCTTATCATACGGGAAAAGTATTATGTATACCGCAAAGTAATGCCATTTGTTTCGTATGCCAATATTTCGCCCAGCCAAAACTGCTGAAGCTAATAATACGGAATTTGGCACGTATGCAGGTTTTTTTTTTTTTTTTTTAATAGCTCAGATGATAGATTAGTAAGCATATTCAAAAATCCGTTACTGACAGAAAACTAAAAAGTTCTTTTCACAGATCCTGCGTGATCTCAAAGAAGAAAACTGCCATCCATAAAATTCTTGCCTTAAAATACAACACTCAGGAATACCTAAAAATCGATTTCAGAACATTTCGAAAATAATCCAAGACGGATAGACGTTAAAAAGGGGAGGATAGCCGTTTCCTTGAAAAAAAAAATACTATCCATGGAATTATTGCTTTAAAATATAACAATGTGAATCCTATGTGTATCCACAGTTTGTTTACAATAAAAAAAATTGTTGAAAATTTGTTTGAATTTTATGTAAAAAAAAAAATATTTTCGGGTTTGCTTCATACTTATCATCAATGCATCCAGAATTTTTTTAATGATAAACTTAATTCATTTGAATTTGTCTATGTGACCACGCTCGGGAATATCAAAACTGGTCACGTTATAAAGGTGGTAATTATACAAAGGTGGCAAAGTGGATGGTTGTAGAGTGAAATTTTACAAAAGTGGTCACTTAGGCTTAGTGCTCAATTTATCAAGGTTGTCACTTTACCGGGTTCTACTCTAATCAGCACTAGAGTGCTATTTTGTTGCCCCCGTTTCTATATTTTTGTACACCAATTTGCGTCGAACCTTTTCGTGGCATTTTTCAATAGTGTTGAGCGCGGGGAAGTGCGTGAGAAAATAAAATTATTAAAGTCCCCAACTTTGCAGTTTTTAATAATTTATTGCCACGTTTGGAACAAAAAATCATCCCCAAAAGTTGAACTTAGCTTGGTGATACCTTCTTGACGAGAAACTGGCAAAAGCTGCAGTTTATTACGAAGGAGAGCTATAGTTAGAATATGCCTGACTAAGAATTATAAAACAGTTTCAATAGGTAATTTTAATACAAAATACAATTCTGAGAAATGTTTTATGGAACACGAAAGCTAAACACGGCACACTCATGGATTATGACGCACATTCCAAACAGTATTTATAGAGGTGAATTATAATTAGAATATACTTGGCGAAAATTGTGAAACAGTTGTAGTAGGCGATTTTATGTAAATTGCAATTTCAAAGAAGTTTTTCTTGGAACAAGGAAGAAAAATATGGCACACTCATGTATCATTATTCATTTTCCAACTGAATGGAATAAGGAAGCAAAATAGGGACGATGCGTAGATTATGATACGCTTTTAATTCACTGGGTGACATTGAAAATGCAACACCAAGAAGTGGTCAGAAAATTATGCAAATTTCAGGGTAAATGCACATTGTCGAGTTATGCTAATGATGTAAAATTGGCAGCTCTCCAGTGCACGTGGAAAAAGACATACGGGGAGGAACCGGTAGAACGGACAATTTTTGTGAAAGTATTGCTGCTATTAATTTAGAAATTATCGTAGACATTTTATTCTTGTCTCGGAGGACGCGTGTAAGCAGAGAATGCCAGGCCGCCGTCAACGGAGGCAGTTCTAGCAGACCGACGATTTTACAAGGGGCATGGTGATTGGACAGAGAAGGGCAGGTTGGTCCATTCGGCAAATCTCGGCAGACACACACCTGGATGTGTCCACTGTACACCGGCTGTGGAGAAGATGGTTGGAACAAGGAAATGTGACACGCTTAAGGGGTGCCGGTGCAGCCAGAGTGACGTCAGCACACGTGGATAGACGCATTCACCGACAAGCGGGGTTGGCCCCGCAAGGTACTTCAGCCTCCATTCTGCGACATGTTCAAGACACCTTTGATGTTCCTATATCGACCAGAACCATTTCCCGTCGATTGGTTGCTAGTGGACTGCACTCATGGCGTCCGTTAACCCTTTGAGGCGCAACCCTTTCCCAATGCTGAAGAAAGGGCATTCGTTGCCATCGCTCGACTTAACTACCGGCAAGATGGCGGACGATCGAAGCGTTCATCGCGTGCCACAGATCTAGACCCTTTTTTGACGACAGCTGGCTACACGCGATGAACGTTTCGATCGTCCGCCATCTTGCTGGTAGTTAAGTCGAGGGATGGCAACGGCTGCCCTTTCTTCAGCATTGGGCAATCCATCCAGCTGTTCTCACGTTCTTCCATTTTTCAGCAGATGTCAGTGCTATTAAAAATAATCTTGATAATTTTTTTACGGGAAATGACGTGCTAAAAAGTAAAGGATTCTCGTGGGGAGCTGTCACCTGCAACTATTTTTATAGAAATCAAATCTATTCTCCGTGACTGGCAGCAGTCAAAACATCAGAGTTTGATGTTCCCAGAACGGGAACTCTGCGCGTTAAAGGGTTAAGAAGACTGCCATTGGCTCCACAACATAGACGCCAATGACTGCAATGGTGCCAGGCTAGAGCGACGTGGACGGAAGACTGGCACAGGGTCGTGTTCTCAGACGAGTCACGCTTCTGTTTCTCCAGTGATAGTCGCCGCGTACGAGTGTGGCGTCGACGTGGAAACGGGTCCAATCCGGCAGCAATTGTAGAACGCCCCACCGCGCGACAACGTGGCATCATGGCTTGGGGAGCAATTGCATATGACTCCAGGTCACTTCTAGTTCGTATTCGGGGCACTATGACGGCTAAACGATATGTGGATGATGTGCTGTGGCCAGTGAGACTCCCCTACCTTCAAACGGTTCCCAACACCCTGTATAAAACGCTCACTGCTCGCGTCAGCCAATGTGTTCTGCAAGGTGTACAGACGCTTCCCTTGGCCACCGTACTCTCCTGATCTGTCGCCAATCGAACACATTTGGGATGTGATTGAACGCCATTTGCAGACCCTGTCACTAGCCCGTTCAGAAGACGAACTGTGGCAAATGGTTGACAGGAAATGGAGAAACATTCCTCAGGACGCCATCCGTACTTTCATTGACTCGGTACCCAGACGTGTTGCTTCGTGTATCGCCGTCCACGGTGGTCCGACAAGACAACCTACTAAGACGACGCTGCTCTCGCTCTGTATTATGCATATATCATTTTGAAATTAAGATCACTTATTGTTCATTGCCGTCTCTCTCTGCTTGCCGAGTTTCAACACTTTCTGGCCACTCCTTATGGGAGTTGCATTTTCAATGTCGGGCAGTATGTAGCACTTTAGTGCGTATTTAAAATCTTAACATGTTTCAGATTTGACTTTTTTTTAATTTTCCGATATTGTACCAAAAAAATTAAGTTAAATTGTAATTTTCCTTGCGTATTGAAGAAGGAGGGGGGGGGAGAGGTCATTGAAATGCTTATTGCTTATCAGTTTTTATTCCTACTTTATTACCACACGCGCTTCTGATTTATCTACAAGACTGGTGATAATAATATAACTCAATCTCCTTCAACGATAATGATGCAAATAATTTTATCGTGAGAAATAAACCAAATTCTGCGCATTTTTACTCTATCAAAACGCAGGTCACTATGTAATCTCCACCTCAAATGTGATTCATGTGTCAAAGCGTTATTTAAATTGATCAGTGTGGTCCGTAAATTAGTTCTTAAAGTTTCGTGTAAATTGTGTTGGGCGTAAGGTGCGTCAAATCTTCAAAATGGAGGAAACACTTTGTGCAATCGCTCGAAGAATATTTGCAAAAATATTTTTATTTTGTAAAATAACGACAGAAAAGGTAATAATAGTTAACATTTTGATATTTATTAGATATGCAAGTGCAATATGACACGTTTTAGTTCTAACGTCAAATAACCATTGTTTTACATGTAGTTAGCAAATGGATGACCGATATGAGAAGATTTTTAAAAAAAATTTGTATTTATGTGAGGTTTTTTTTTTTTTTTATCGTTCGAGACTTAAGTTGATACCTACATTAGTGTTTAGTCCTAGACGTTCGGAGCATTCTATCGGAGATTTTATGCGTACGGGAAGCGGTGTGATAAACTTTGAAACTATATAAAATCTACCCGTTCCTAGCTTTTCAGCTGTATTCTCCCTAATTGTTGCGTTTGAAAGTGTTTGATTCTATTGCACAAGTTGGTCTGAAAATTTGCAAATGTGTACAAATATAAAAAAAGTTTGTTAAATTGAAAATCTGAAAAACCGCTTGCAATTTTTATAAATTTTTTGGTGTTTTGCAACTTTAAAGAGTCTCTGATAATGCTAAAAAAATTTACTCAAAAATTTGCGCAAGATGTAAAATATATTTATTATTAAACTATATAATAATTCTTAAATTGCTTCTGAAAATGTCTCATTCTGGTGGGGGCGAAATGCACCTTTTAATGGTTAAATTTATACTTACTTTTTGGCAATGCATTTTTAAAAATATATTTCTAAAATTTTCTTATTTGTAACATTTTAAAGTGCATTTTAACTCATTGTTGAACGCACCCAAAGAATGAGGCATTAATAGTGAATGAAGCATTAAAAGGAATGAGGCATAAAAGGTTTTTTCTGGCCTATTTATATGCTAGTTACAAAATGTCCATTTTTTACATTGTTAAAGTTTCCTGTCTTCATTTTGTAAGATTTTTTGTTCTATGAAAGGCATAATTGTAAATGAAATCTGACATTTTGAATTCCTGTTATGCTCTGCCTTGAGAAAAAGATTAAGAAATGCTTTATAAAGTAGTACTGTTTGCCAGAGGTTTTTTCAGTCGTTTTATATTTCGTAGAATATAAAATATTTCATAGAATTAGAAAGTGTAACACACTTCCAAAAAGCTGTATTTGAATTCTCAAAAAAAATTATCTTGTAAAGGGGCAAAAAATGTAACTTTCTAGGTAGCGTTTTCTTTAAAATGTGTTTAGGTCTTCTTTAAAATGTTTGAAATTGTGAAAGGTCGTTAAATTTATACACATTGGATTCTCTACTTACACTAAGGAAAATTCTCGGAGCAATATCTTAAAAACATTTATAATGCATCTTCGATTTATAATCATGAATGCTTTTGTTAATTTAGATTAACATGTTAAACATCTTGGAATGAAACCTAGATACATTTTCAATAAACTAAGAAATGTTAATTTAAATTAAAATATTGGTTGACGATTTTGCTCATAAAGAATTTTATTTCAGGAATCTGAACATAACACATTTTTAGTTAAATATGTTTGATAATATGTTTAGTTAAATATGAATATTAACATATTTCGTAAAATTTGACAATATTTTAAATGTAATACAAATCTTAAAACTTGTATATTCATTCTCAATATTTATATCCTAAATGGACAAAAAAAGCAATTTTCTGGTGATATTTCTTTAAAGTATTGAATGGGTTTCCTTTTTAAAATACTTTAAATGGTTGTCAAAACTCGTTAAATTTACGCACATTGACTGGATTCTCCCATTGCACTGGGGGGAAATTCTTGCAACAATATCTTGAAACCATCTATAATACAACTCCAATTTATATTCATGAATGCTTTGGGTAATTTAGATTACCATATTAAACATCTTTTATATATGCGGCTTTGATAAATTTCGCAATGCATATCAGCTAAAGTTTCCCCGATGATAATTCAGAGGATTAGGTTTGTGCCTTAAAAGCCAGCTCTTGGAAGAAAAGGAATGAAACGTGAACTTTACTTCAAAGAATCCAGGAAGACTGTGAACCTGAAAACTCTCAGGTGACACTCCTTTTAATGAGCCTGAATTCTTTTGAGAATTTAAAATGCATGGAGCCAAAACTTTAGCAGCCGCCTTCAAAAAGGAATGTTTAACTCTACAATAGAGGTAGCCCGTAGGGTTTGCGGTAGAGAAAGATTCAGATAAACTTTGATGCATTAATACTTTGTTTATCTGCATATAAGCAAATAGAAGTCATACTTGGTGATTTTTGAAATACTTTGGATTATTTTAGAAAAATGCACTCTAAAAACCAATTTAGTGAAATGATTAGTTTCAAAAATTTAAATATTTAGTCTTGGATTGTAAAGGGTCTTGGGGGGGGGGATGGTGGGGAAATCATTTTTTTAAGGTCCTAAAATGATTGATTTTGGGACCTTTTTAAAAACCTTATGTTAAGAATAGTTTAAGTTGGGAATAGGACCTTATGTTAGGAATAGTTTAATTAACATAAATTTAAGATATAAATTTATGTTAATTAAACTATTGATGTGTGTTACTTATATAGATTGAACATTTTCCCCCACCGTGGTTGAAAATAGGGGTAGTAACTGTATGTTTTTATTAAAAATGCTAATGCTATGAATGAAATAAAAAGTATTCATTTCAGTGTATTCTTAAATATATATTGAAAGAGAAAAAATGCACAGAAAAGGATTATTTCCCAAAATATTTAGCTGAATAAATGTCCACAATTATCAAATTCAGGTTAATTCATTATGTGTCAAATGTTACTTGGTTCTATTAAATTAAGTTCTGACAAACTATGATCAAAATGTCAATTGGATTAATGACAATTATTGTTTCAGGAGTATTTACTAAAGAAGAAATAGAAATGTCAGAATCGTATAGAACTTTGCTAAGTGTAACCATACATCCATTTTACCCCACCTCCAGGAAAATAAAAATTAAAAATAGAAATTATAATTTCGTTCTTATCCTTCTTAAATCATCTAAATCTCTTGAAATCACTCTACTAATATGTAGCAAAATATAAATGCTTTATCTAGTTATAAGGAATCTAAAGTTTTTCCAATATAAATTGTTAACGGGCAGTATAAAAAAGGAAACTCTTGTTAAAAGATGAGATAAGTAAAACTTTGTATAATAACACACATGCCACCCAGGGGGTGTAGTGGCTTAAGAACCATTCTATCACGCCTTGCGTCCGGGTTCGAGTCCCGGCTTGGGCATGGATATTAACTTGTCCGTCCCATCATAGCAGGAAATGCAATCCCGCACTGTTTTTCGTCTTGTGGGACTTCGGGATTGAGATTTATTAATCCCGCGGGATCCCGCAATCACGCGGGATTGACGTTTCATTTAGCTAGGACTTCATTTCAACAGAGAAAAGTAGAAAAAAAAAGATTTTAAGCAGTATGAAGTATAACTTTAATAATAATTAATCTTACGAGACAATTAATACAATAACTTTCAGAAATATGAAAATTATAATCATGATATTCAGAATAATACACTAAGTTAGATCTTATTTTAATTGCTAAACATAAGGAATTTACAGCAATATATAATTTATAGATACATTCACATACTTACGTTATTTTCTTAGTTGCTGAAAAAAGAACGTACAAAATCGAACAAATCCAATGGATCATTTTCTAGTCTAGATTTAATTTTAGAAAAATAACTAAAAGCGTGAATTTTTAAAAAAAATTAAAAACTAAAATAAAAACTATTTATAATTAATTCGTGACTGTTCGCTAAGACATGAATTAATACGAAATATTTCAGTTCATTTGGAGATTGGGACGTTTGCGAAAAATTTTGATTACGATGTTTGATACAGAATCCCATTGGAAGATAATTTAAAAAAAAAAAAAAAACTAAATAAAAAAATTTTTTAACTATTATTTCGTTTATTGTTAGATAAGAGACAAATATTCAAAATTTTTTCGGTCTGTTGATTGAGAAAGCTGCAATAAAAAATGCAATCGTAATAAATTTACTTCTCAGTGTCAATCCCGCGGGATTAGGATCGTAATCTCGTGGGACTAATCCCGCAAACATTTGTGCGGGAATCGGGATTGCATTTCTTTTACTTTAAAGGGGGTAACTTTGGCCGCCCATTTGGTGATCCCATAATAAAATGGGCAGTAATTTCGGGCCTTAATTGTTAGGGATGGACGCGAGACGAGACAGATTTACAGCTTTTTTTCGAGACGAGAGACGCATTTTTAACATTATGATATTGGGATTTTTGCGAGACGAGACAAAGCTTTTAGGCTAATTTGCGAGACTCGAGACTGTTATTTTTCGTCTCGCGTCCATCCTTATTAGCAGTAGCAAATTGCTTGATGAGCAAGTGCTCGCCCATTGAGAAGAAAAAATAACACGCATAAAAAGGTACTTATGGCACTGGGCGAACGTTTCGGCCGAAAAAATATACAGCTTTCTTCAGCAGTCAACACACCGTGTGGCAAAATAGTGGGGAGTGAAAGGTAAACAAAGTTCGCTTTCTGTTTATTTCATTTATCTTAACAGGCAGTATGTTTAGAGCAAAAACAAGATGGTTTGCAAGATGGTTGTTAATGTTGTTGAAAGAATATAAAATTTCATACGAAATACTTGTCATGCTATTAAAATATCTATCGCTATAGAAAAGAATAATCTAAATTTTTATTGGGGGGGAAAAGGGTATATTTTTCAATATACCCCCATCCCCCCCCCCTCTGATCCTATAAAACTAAATTAAACAAATCACAGCAATGTTTATAAAAGTCTTTGATTTAGATTTAGTTGTCCTGGTTGCCAATGGTTTAAAAACAAAAGATCACGCTAAATGCAGCGACATTAAAACGCCATCAAACATTCCTTTTTCGTTACAAAAATATTCGGATTGTGACTGAGCGTTTACGCATGCGCTCATTTTTTTTCTTTACATAGGGCCGTTATGGAGGAGCGCAATCTTACTTAAATCGGTCACGTTATGCTTTTCTAAGTAGACACTGGCCGTAATGCAAATTCCCACTCTGTTCATGAACACGTGTTTTGATTTAAATGGGAGGGAAGGGATGCAATGTGTCTGCCGCATGAAACCAAAACTATATAAAATGTATGTATACACCGTTGAGCAAACTTCTTGGATCGAGCAGCCAGCTGTGCACATAAACCTCTCAGTCTGGAGATCACCTTCGCAAATTTTCGCGACCAAAACTGTTTTCAGAATGCGTCAGGCTGCGATGCAAGCTTACGTATGTGCGTGCTTCTGGGGAGAGTATATGCCTGTAGAAGGCGATATGGTATGTGTTAAATATATATTAAATACAAGCAGGATGTCCACCAGCAACTAAAATGGAGATTTTTGCGTAAGATAATGCAACTTGGGAAATTTCTTTAGTTACAAAATGCCATTTTCATACTATTTTTCAAATATTTGAAAACTTTTCCTTCAATTCAGCCATCTAATTTGGTGATTTGAAAAGGCAGGTTTTGTTCATTGTATTTCTTTTTTTCCTATAAGCTTTACTTGCTATCAGAGCGGCTCATAGCTATTCTAAGGGACCAAACGATGATTTAGTCATCATGATGCATTTTTGTATTTATTAAAAGTATTATCTACATGAAAGAACTTGACAATATAAACAAGTTTTTTTAATTTGATTATTTAATTTTGTTCATTCTTTTTTTATTCAAATTGATAATGCTACCTGTATTCAATCAGTGTATGGTCTGAGAAATCTAAACATATGCAAGAAATAGCAAGAAAATAGAAAAATTAGTTTAATTATTTAATCTTGTGATTTTTTTTAATGTTACGATGTCAATGTATTTCTAAACTAAACTTTGGAGAAAGTGCTACTATTTCGGCTACTAAAATTGAGAAAAAGCATTCTATTTTGGCAACATTTTTAACGTTTCTGAAGCTACTAATGCCACTGTTTTTTAACTTGATATTGGTGGATATCCTGTATAAGTTATCATATGCATAGTGATGGGGGATTAAGTAAGGGTGGCCCTAAATGTAAGTACCTATTTTTTTGAAAATGGACACTGAAACTAGAATGAATTTTTTCATATTTGACTATCTGAGCTGCCTAGCGTAAAATTACTGAGATTCATAATTTCTTTCAGTTACCCCCATTTCCACTTAAATAAATTTTTATCCTTAAGTGTTCTATTTCAAATGGGTGCTTACTTTTGGGACAAGCAGTACTTTCAAACATGAAAAGTTTGCTGAAAATAGGGTAGTTCCATCCTTCGGGAGTTGTGAATTGCATGTACTACCTTACTGTAATGTGAAAAAAAAAAAACTTTGGCTCTAAAAGAATGCAGCTCCAATCGTTAGTTTTCGTGTCACCCAAAAGATGAAACTGCCTTTCTTGTTAGTTTTGAATCCCCAAACGTTCTTTTTTACAGTTTTTTGCATAGTTGCATGGGAGCCCGTGTGATTGTTTGCAAAGGAGGGGGGGGGTGCAAAGTAAAGGATCCTGCCCCAAAAAGATACTATATTTAATGTTGAATCATTCTAGGTTATACTAATTTGTAAATCATAACGGTAATATTGGAGTTAAGAAGGGCAGTGCTTGCCCAAAGGTATGGGATATAGATGAGTTCAGGCTCACTTTTTAAAGCCCGAACGCGAGGACTTTTAATTCGAGCCCCAGCGATACTATTTAAATCGAAGCCCGAGTCCGAAATTCCAGCTAATAGATAAATAAACTTCATTGATAGAATATCATAAATTTTTCCGTTTGTTCGAATTAAAGACAAATGTAATAGCAAACTCTTAATGCACTTGAACGATTCTAAAAAGGTGGGTCGGCAAATGTTAACTGTAATCCATTTTCCAAATTTTGAAATTTCACTTTAATTTTTTTTTTTTTTACATTATCTATATAAATAAAGCAATATGTAAACTGTCCGTTAGTTTGTCTGTCTGTCTGCGTCTCACGTAGCTCCGAAACGGGTGATCGTAGACCTACCAAATTTTGTACGGAAATTCTCAAAGACTGGTCTCGACACACCTCGAAGCGATTTTTTCGAAATTCGAATTAGAAAATGTTTTATTTTATGTTTTGTCCGATTTTTAGCGATTTTTCTTGCGTAATACATAACACCGGTAATTGCGCTCGCAAGAAAACGATATTTACAGCATCGTATAGAGGAGAAAAATTTCTTTTAAAAACTGTTTGTTCGGACTGTGTAACATAATTTGCAGATTTTTGTGAATTTTTCAAATAAAATTCAATTTGACGCTGACTTTCGTAAAATATTTTTAAAACTGCTGCATCTTGAATTCTATCTGTCATAACTTTTTTCTATTTCGGCAAAAGACGGAGCACACAATTCGCCCACTTTTAAAAGAAGAACGGAGGGAAAATATAAATTAGGAGAATTTTTACGAATTTTTAAGTAAAGAAGGATTTTCATTTCATAGCACCTTCTTATAAATTTCGGTTTGTTATCTTGCGGTTTGGTTGTCATGGATACAGTAGCAAAGATTAAAATTGCCAGTTGAAAAAAATAAATAAAATTACTTTAAAATAACTGTTTTTTTTGCATGTGAAATGGCGTCATTTTGGTGTCACGAGTTTAAAACCCCTTTTGAAACTCAATCAGAAAACGGATTCGCAAGCAAAACATACGCAACGCATGAAATAATTCCATATTTTATTTTTACGTTGCCAGAAAAAGAATTGAATGCTGTTTTTTCACAAGTAAATTAATTATCCAGCATTATTTTCAATTGAGATTTTAAACGGGACACGTTTTCGAATCGCAAGAAATATTTTGCGGTGCTAAACAGGGCCTGATTATGACAAACAGGGACGTCGGGCATTGATTCTGAAAACGTGAAAAAAAGTTTCTCATTCCAAAGATTTTGTTTTGTGTACATATTCTTATGTCCAAGCAGACGATTTCTTTGCTTGGCTCGATTTCCTTTTATAAATACTGGATTTATTTGTGAGAAGAAAAATTAAACTGCGTAATCTAGAAAAACAATTTTAAAACCTTTATAAATAGCTCAGTCTTATCTCTTATCTTTTTGTAAAGGGTTGCAAGAGAGGGTGGCGTACTTTTAAAATTAAAAAAAATGTCCATTTCATGTAGTGTCCGAGGTATTTAACGCTAAAACGTGAACCTAAAAGACAGTATGTCTGGGGAAATAAGACAGTTTGAAAGTGAAATTCACTGCAAACGGTCCATTTTCACTTTTTTGATACCGAATGACGCTGACATAGTTTTTTTTTTTTGTGTGTGTGTGTGTTTTTCATTATATTGCAATGATCTCAGGTTATTACATATATGACGCAAATTTTAAGTCGAGTGAAATAATTTTGCTTTTTCTAGATTCAACATCACTGGAATTAATTCGAATTACACATGTGAGTAAATTTTTCGTTTCCTACCGTGCGAAGAACGGGCACGCAGCTAGTAGTATATAAGCCTAAAATAGAGTATGCAAACATAAAAATATAGCAAGTGTTCTGGAAAATTACTAATTAAAACATTTTAATTATCAGATCTGTAGATTACACATTTTTGACGTCTTTGCTCAGTAGGTTAGATTTCGAACATCTTTGATCTGTAGATTGCAGATTTTGGACATTGTTGATATTTTGGTTACTGATTTTGAACTTTGATTTTCAAGACATGTGCATTAAAAAATGCTAGGGGCTAAAAATGCAATTAAATAGGTTCTATATAATTGCATTTTGTTAATCAAAAGACATAACTGACTTCTAAGTTTTCGTGAGTTATATTTAAAAAAAAAATATTGCAAGCAACATATTTAAATTATACCTGTTATATGCATTTAAACAAATATTTTTGGTCTCTCATTGACTAAATAATCTCCGATATCCTGTTTGACATGCTCATTAATGATGCTAATCACTATTTCAGCTAAATACACTCTATTTCGCGAATAAAAACTGTTGATTTGGAGACACAGGATTGTAATTAATGATTTTCTTAAATTTTTAGGAAGCTGGCAACTCTGACAATAAATTAAACATTAAAGAAATCGATGTTTCGATCATTACGCGATTTGGACATTGTGGCTTAAATGTATATTTACAGTAGAGAAAATGCACAAAATATTTTCAAAATGTTTTAAAACGTTAAAAAAAATTATTTGAAAAGCTAATAAATGAGTTGACATACTTGCATATTATTTAAGCTTCCAAATGGCGCTGTTTTGATCGCTACTTTTTGACAAACAGAATTGGGCAGAACACATTATGCGATTCTTGTTGTAATTCTTCTATACTAGCATGCTGTTGCCATATTTTGACCGAAATAGTAAACAATCATTATTTTATTGTATTCACTCAATATTTTGATTATGAAACTCCTAAAAGCGTTCTAGAATTTTTTTCTTGGTGTTGCAGAGACATAAGTTAACATAAGAGATAAATGTTTTGATATAAGGATGTTTACGACAAACTTTTATAATAAATGATACCAGTTTTTGTTTCTGAGCAGAACTAGAAATATTTTGATAAAAAAATTTTCAGTTATAAGATCCAACTTTTTCTGAGAACTTTAAGTTAGGATGTGCTTTTCTACCCACCTTTTTAGAATCACCTACTTTCTAATTCTTTATAGTCTAGTTTATCAAATAACTTTATTTTTTCCATGAATCTCTTTTTAAAATCTGTTTACAAGAAGTATGTTCAATACTTCTTACCTTGTTAATAGTTCTACGTATCGTTTAACCCTTTGAGGCGCAGTGATCCCGCACTGGGATCACCAAACTGTGACGTTTTGACTGTTGCCAGTCATGAAGGATAGATTTGATTTCTATAAAAATAGTTGCGGGTTACATAGCTCCACGAGAATCCTTTACTTTTTAGCACGTCATTTTCCGTAGAAAAAATTGTCACGATTATTTTTAACAGCACTGAGATCTTCTGAAAAATGGAAAAATGCGAGAACAGCTGGATAGATGGCCCAATGCTGAAAAAAGGGCAGCCGTTGCCATCGCTCGACTTAACTACCAGCAAGATGGCGGACAATCGAAACGTTCATCGCGTGCCACAGATCTAGAGACCCTTTTTTGACGACAGCTGGCTGTGCCCGGCACAGCCAGCTGTCGTCAAAAAAGGGTCTCTAGATCTGTGGCACGCGATGAACGTTTCGATTGTCCGCCATCTTGCTGGTAGTTAAGTCGAGCGATGGCAACGGCTGCCCTTTTTTCAGCATTGGGAAAGGGTTGCGCCTCAAAGGGTGTTAATGCGTAGGAGAAATTTCTCGCGAGCCCGAACGAAATCGTGAATTTCAGCGCCCGATCCCAGTTCGGGCTCAAGCCGAGTTCGTCTAATCTCTAGTATGGGAACCCATGCATAATTGGAGCTACCTCCTTTCTGCAGTAAACCCTTCATATACATCAGCGTTCATCACTTCTACAAGCTAGGTTATCAAATTGATGTGTATCACTAAAACGCCTGTGTTTTTGTATACCTCATTTTCAACTTTGCAACTAAATTGATAAGTATTTGTAATTTCAGTTTATATGCCAATACTTTAACTTCCATAAATATTGTTTACTGGTTAATTTCTAATATCTTTTGATTAAAAAAACACATTAAGAAGAAAAACGAACTGTACTTTATTTTGGTTTGCTGTGCAACTCTTAGTTGGACAGGGTGTTGTGCGTAGATTTGGCATGAGTTTTCATCCAGGAATGTCTTCACATTTTTTCGGTTGTCCTGGATACTTTTTGTCTTAGCATGTTTATCAACGGCATAATGAGGCAAAAAGTATGCCAGGACAACCACCATATGCTCTAAAATGTTTTTCAGCTCCGAATTCTTCATACCTTTAGCGGCATTCTTCAAATAATGTAACTAATTTAAACTTACAGAAAATGTTCTTTTTTGGGGAAAATGTGAACTATTAAATTTAGTTAAAAAGAAATTTGACATTCGAATAATTTTCCGAGAGAAATGTTATGTATGTCAAACAAAAATTTTTCCTGTCTGCCTATTGTTTTTTCTTTTAAAGAAATGTAGATTTTGTATTTTAATGTACTAAGAGCGAAAGTATTTTAAATACATTAGCAGCTTATTTTTAAAATACTGAAAATTCTTTATTTTCCCGTCATCCCTCAAAAATCGCAACTTATTTTATTTGTGTGCGTGCAAATGATAACGTTGTTCTCCTCCTATTTTCCCTCACTGATATTTTTTTAAAATTAATAATGAGAATTTTTG
Source organism: Cheiracanthium punctorium (assembly GCA_038373885.1). Classification (NCBI taxonomy): domain Eukaryota; kingdom Metazoa; phylum Arthropoda; class Arachnida; order Araneae; family Cheiracanthiidae; genus Cheiracanthium; species Cheiracanthium punctorium. The sequence continues at coordinate 409,919 of JAWZYV010013596.1, read as the reverse complement.
CTTTTGCAGCTGAACTACGTCTGCTTTGAGAATGCTAATTAGGCATGTATTTAAATATCTAACAGCGTTGAGTTCAACTAAATTGGGTAATAATTCTAATGTAGAAAATTTGCTTCTTCTTTCGAACCTCATAAATTATAGTCATGTTTCCCTTATGTAAAAACAATTTCAATCACATGCTTTAAGAAAAAAATCGTTATTAAAACAAAACAGGAGATAGTAATTAAACTAAGGGATCTTTTAATGAACAAGTAGTAAAGACGGAAGTATAATGAGTATATTTTAATTTTACTTTTCACTAACAAGCACGAACATTTTAAGCCGCGTTATCAAGATAAAAATAAGCAAGCCTGTCAGTATCTTTGAAATCGGAAGACAAGCTAGATCAGTACAAAAGCTAAATGTTGCATATTCACGGAGATGGGTCTCAGTATTTCGCTTGATAATTTTTGAAAACTTTCAGAGCAGAAATGTCAAACGCTTAAAATAAAATCTTCGATAACAAGTGCGGAACATTTAAATCCAGTTCACTAAATTAAAATCCAACTTTAAGGTAAAATTATTAACATTTTCATTTTACAGTTGTATTTTAAGTACTTGTGTTTTAATAATTTGTTTTATACCTGCTGACTACTACTTTTCTCTTGTTTGAAAAAGAAATCTGAAAATAAATGTTGCTAAGTTAACAAAGGTTTGATTAAAAAATCATTAGTTTTGAGATACTATGGAATTTTTTATTAAAAAAAAATTATGATGCAAATCAATTTTTTTATAAAGAACATTTAAACTGTCCTTTTGACTGCTTTATTAATTACTGTCATTTTATCTCTCACACACTTTATTGAAAATTGTCCGAAAAATGAGACATAAAAATGTGACATAAAAGTATGCGACATATATATATTGAGTATTTCACATATATTTAAAGCTGTTGTGAACTAACAGTAATTAATCTATTGTTACAATATTTCGTAAGCTGTTAGAATATGCATGACATGTATTTTTCTATATAGGTTACAATCATAAAAATTTCAACAGCTTAAGAAAATTGTTGAGTATTGAATTGTTTATTTTTTTTTTATTGTGTAATGTCTTATCCTCTTGAATTCTGTATCCCTCAATAAACATTTATCTACTTAACTGTAACTGTGCTCGCGCACGGAATCTTTTTACATCTTCTATACTTTTTTCCTTCTTGATCTTACCTTGTTATGTGATGTACCTGTTTCTTCCGTTCTAATTTAATAAAGTAAATGTTATGTTAAAAACGACAGCTAGCTGTGCCGCACAGCCAGCTGTCGTCAAAAAAGGGTCTCTAGATCTGTGGTACGCGATGAACATTTCGATCGTCCGCCATCTTGCTGGTAGTTAAGTCGAGCGAAGGCAATGGCTGCCCTTTTTTCAGCATTGGGCAATCTATCCAGCGGTTCTCGCATTCTTCCATTTTCCAGCAGATGTCAGTGCTGTTAAAAATAATCGTGACCATTGTTTTACGGGAAATGACGTGCTAATAAGTAAAGGATTCTCGTGGAGCTATGTCACCCCAACTATTTTTACAGAAATGAAATCTATTCTTCGTGACTGGCAACAGTCAAAACGTCAGAGTTTGGTGTTCCCAGAGCGGGAACACTGCGCGTTAAAGGGTTAATAGTTGGTTTGGTGTACTCTTCACGATTACCGGTAAAATGTTACTTTTTTACTCCCTTTCTTCACTTTTATTTTATTTTGTACAGTCTACTAAGGAATTTGTCTTGACTCCGCGTACAGTATTAAGTACAATTTGAATAGTTATATATAAAATATTTTTTCCTGCCTCTCTCTGAGGTGTGCGCTTATACTGACTTATTTTTGATTCTTCTCGAGTCCTCTGTAAGCGAATGTCTTGGAGAAACGAATATACGCGATTGTTACTTTTATTTATCAACCAGCTGAAGTACCCGTCGTTGACGGGTTAATACTGAATGCAAATTTCTGAAAAGCAAGAACTTGCGTCAATATTGTAGGAGTACACAGAATGGATGTAGTATGTTGCCAAAGTAAAGAAAGCGAAGTTATAATTTTTATGTATTGTTAAAATATTACAGGTTAGAGAGTAACTAAGTAATATCATTTCATTCGCTTTAGTCGTAATTATGTGATGCGCGAACGAATATTTACGCATTGAAATAATTTTCGCAAAATCTCAAAATCAAATTAACATTTTTCAAAAATTGGAAGCCTAGAATTTAAGGTGAGTGACAACCTATCATGCCACCAAATTTCGTTTCATTCCCTGCAGTCTTTATTTCGTGATGCTGGAACAAAAATTTCAGCATTTTAAAACGATTTTCACAAAATCTCAAAATGTAATAAAAATATTTTTAAAATTCAACACCTATAAATTAAGATTAGCAACTACCTATCATATCACCAAATTTCGTATCATTCGTATTAGTCGTTATTACGCGATGCTTGAAAAAATATAACTGCATTTTGGGAGAATTTTAACAAAATCTCAAAATCTAATAAAAGTGTTTAAAAAAATTGGACACCTATTGTTTATGTTGAGCAACAACCTATCATGTGACCACATTTCATATCATTCGCTTTAGTCGTTATTACGTAATGCGTGAACAAAAATTCACTCAGTTTGATACGATTTTCGCAAAATCCCAAAATCTGATCGATTTTTTTTTAGATGCTTATAGTTTGGGATTTTCGCAAAATCCCAAAATCTGATCGATTTTTTTTTAGATGCTTATAGTTTGGTGAAATGATAGGTGGTCACCTTAAATACCATTTTTTCACCTTTGCAGTTATTACACGATGTGCGAACACAAATTTACGCAGTTTGAAACGATTTTCTCAAAATCTCAAAATCTAATCAAGATTTTTTTAAAAACTCGACGCCTATGTTTTAAGTTGAGTGACCACCTATCATGACACCCAAATTCATTTCAATCGCTTCCGTCGTTTTAACGTAATGCTCGAACACAATTTTACGCAGTTTGAAACGATTTTCGCAAAATCTGAAAATCTAATGAAGATTTTTTTTTTTAATTCGACGCCTATGTTTTAAGTTGAGTGACCATCTATCATGACACCCAATTTCATATCATTCGCTTCAGTCGTTTTTACGTGATGCTTAAACAAAAAAAGCGTCACGGACAGAATGACAGAACGACAAACTTTTTTTTGAGGGTCGCATCGGATTCCCGGGTGCTTGAAACTGATAGAAATCGCACAATTTTTGAATTCCAAGAAATGTACAGATAAAAGTCTAATTTTATTTATATAGATTGCTCGGTTGCCTCTTGGAAGTTCCCAGACTTTAGTACGATTAGACAGTAGCTCTCTTGATTGACCTCTCGAAAGGCATTTGGTTCTTTCCTCCACATAATTTTTATTTTCTGACCTAGCATCATAATGTGTATTTTTAATTGAAGGAGTATTTTGTGGTTTGTATAATTAATCAATACCTAAAATGAACGTATTTTGTATCGAAAATACACTGTTGGTGTTCAAATTTTGGATGAAATCCTAGATTGACATTCCCAGGAACACCAAAAAAACTTAACTACTTTTGTATTGTAAGCTGCTTCTTTCTCGGGATTAAAAATTTGATTTTATAATTAGATAAACCAAATAGAATATTTATTTTCGAAGCAGCCATTTCACCGAAAAGTATATACAGCGAGAAAATGTGGTGGTTGTAAAGTGAAATTGTTCAAAAGTGGTTACTATAGCAGGGTTTCTACAGACCCGGAAAGTCGGGGAATATCAGGGAAATGAGTTTTGGTCTGGGATTTGGGGTAAAAAAGTCGGGGAAATTAGCAGAAATTGGAGAAAGGTCAGGGAAATGCAAGAAAAATTGAATTTTGTAGTAAAATCAAGAAAATATTTGCTGTTTCAACCTAAGTATAGAAATTGTTTTATTTTCATTTTCTCAATTAACTTTATAAATAATTTTAAAATGTGTCGATTATGAGCATCTTGTGCAATTGAAATATGTTTAATTTTATCCTAAATTATTATCACACATGATTTTTGTTAGAATCTAGTGATGTCAAATAGGATTCTTGTATATATTTTTATTATTATTTGTAATAAAAAGGGGCAAAGTATATAAAAAGTTATTAAAGGATGTAGTGTTAAAAATAGAAACGCAAAATTCGGGTTTAGTCAGGGAAGAGCATGATGGATGTCAGGGAAAGTCGGAGAAAAGTCAGGGAAGCAAAAGCTGTGAAATCTGTAGAAACCCTGTATAGACAGGTGGTCCCTTTACCAAAGTGGTCACTTTAGCAGGTTCCACTGCATGTTGAAAACACATTAGTTTTCAATATTTATAGTGTTATAGAAATATTAATTTTAATGTCTTTAAACTTGCAAAGGTTTATTTATACTAAGCATTGGTTGCATTATTCAGGTACTGTCCCTGAGTGAAATGGATAGCATCGACTACTCAATGGAACTTCCTGTACCCGAGCTTGAAGATAAGTCGGAGATCATTGATACAGAGCACATAACTGCGGTAAGTGGTACATTTTGAGCCTCAGTCTTGGTTTCATCACTGCCTACTTCTGATAGCATTCACCTTTCCGAAAATGTTGGTTTTGCATTTCATAACAGCACGCAAAGCTCTTGGATGTGAATATTCCAAGTCATGACTCTTCCACAGTGGTATCAAGAGATATGAACGCTCTAACATAAGTTTTTTAGATTTGAGCCATCATTAGGCTTTTTTTTTACTTGAGCAATCCTCGGTGATGACACGATCTTCACCACATACTTTTTCACACAAGTATCATGCAGGGTACAGAAGACTGGATTTTTCGTTTATGGCGGAAAAAAGAACTAGTAAAAAAGAAAAGTAAGTGAAAGTGTGAAGTTAAATTACTGAACAAAGATGAAGTGCGAAAAAAAATCGTATGCTAACTGACTCTGCCAGCGTATTTATAGTTGGATTTTTTTTTTTTTTTAACAGTGTGTATGTAACTCCAGGACTTCCTGTCTGTAATCTTTAACTCTGGGCGGTCCATGGATAAGAAGCATATTGATGAATGCACTGCTTTATTCTCTTTCAATTTTATTGTTCTTAAGTATTAAGAAGCAAGATTTAGGCTTAATGGCCAAACGCCTGGAATTCGTATAAGAAATATATACGTGAAATGTAAAATGATTTATTTAGGGGCACATTAATTGCATTTTCATTAATGTCAATGTGGAAACTTGATTTGAGATAAATATACCTTTTGACTAATGTGCCAGATCAAAAAACCAATTGTGAATTCTTATCTCACGTTACTACCGCACTTGAATTTATAACGTGTTAATTTTCTACAACTTACAATGCAATCGATTTTACCCTTTTTGACTATAAATATTCCAAAATGTTGTATCCCAATGAGCATTCAAAGGACCATGTCGAGAAACAAAGATGGGCACAGAAAAAAGACTTCTATCGTCGCTTCATTACGACGAAGGCAGAACTTGTCAATTATTCTAATTAAGTTTATGCTCAAACAACATATCGTTTGCACTGGCTAATGGAAGTTTCAAAAATACATCAAGAACATTGATGAAAGTAAACTTAAACTGCCTAAGATTAGTGTTAGATATAGCTATCGCAAACTTTCAAGTGGAAAAATAGTATAGTATGTGACTATTTTAATTGACTCAAAATGCAGTGTATGGGGCAGGGCTTAATTTCTAGCAAAAGAAGTACCGGAGCCCTAATATTCTCGAGCTTATGCTCATATACAGCGGCGTACTGTAAGTCCGAGCTACCCCTTCAGTACGGGGTAGGTATAACATTCAATTAAAATAACAATTCAAATACTTTTCTCGTGTAATAGTATCTGACATATTTTTATTATTTTATGGCACAGTTGTTATATCACTGAAAATGGTAGATGGCCGGAAGTGTGAAGGTCCCGGGCTCGGGTCCCATCGCGCGGCTGTCGATCTAACGGTCTGGAGTTTTGGTAGGTTTTCTCCAGATGTAACGTGAATACGCGTTAGAACCCCTTAGAAAGTAATCAAGTAATCTTTATGGTGTTATTTCACAACGTTTTTTATTATTTTATTTTACCCTTAGAAAGTACTCCTACCAAGGCATCCCCCATCCTTGACAGATCGCCCTAGCGTAGCGTTGCCATAATCACACAAATAAATATTTCACAAAACGGTTAATAATAAATGATCTGAAATTAGCATGAAGAAATATGAACAATATACAGTAGAAGACTCAAAATCTGCAATTGTGCAGATTTTAGGTTTTTGCACGTTTTGCGGCATAACATGTAAAGTAATTTTTTTTTTCCTAAATAAAAGAAATAAAGTAAAAAAAAGCTGTTAAAGTAATGTAGAAGTGATTGAAGTACTTATTAAAAACAAGTGAAAGAAATAATGTCATAATTTTTAACACATGAAGAAACAAAGAAATTTATATACCATATATAATTATGAAGACAAGGAAATTCAAGAAAATTCAAATTACTTAGAAAATGTTAAACATTTGCTGAACAATTGCTTGTTAAAAATGTGGCATTTGGTATCACGTAATTTGAGTTTCTTTTTCAATACACATACCTGTGTGTAAATTAAAAATATTCCACAGAGCTAATAAATCAGGAGCTTCCTCTTTTTCTTTCTTGGCTTTTGATTGAGTATCAATAGCACTGTGACGGCCATAAGCTAGCCATGAACGAACAAATGATTCTGGTTCAAATTTGTTGATCGGAGGACCGACGAATCTAATGAACATCAAATTTGATAAAGTTTCAATGCTAAGTGAAGCACGTTGGGAAGTACAAATTAAGTTGATGGTAGAAAATCCTCGTTCGTTCGTTTAAGATCCCTGCATAAGACCCCCAAAACTTCTAAAATTAATTAAACTAATTACAATTAGTATTTTTTGTTTATATTTAGGAATTGCTTTAGTATGCAATTACTTTTTAGTTTGTCCATATGTGTATAAATTTATTAAATCAATATTTAAACAAATAAAATAATAAAAATAAAAATTTTAGTTAATTAAATAAATTAGTAATTATCCGTAATCAACATTTTGAGTGTTTATATCTTTTATTATTTATTGACGCTTACAAACTCAAAAGCGCCTGGCAAGCCCATCTTAATCACCTTGCGTATTCAGAGTTACGAAAATTAAAGATCTTTCGAACTTTCGCGATTCTAAACGACTCGAAAAATCTGAATAAATTCCTATTCGTTGAAGCCAGTTGAAGCGTAGTGACATCAGAAGCAGCAGTTTTGGTTTTGGTTAAAAGGAATCTACGGGTTGTGCACAAAGATCGTGCACCAAGGTTTCAGGACGCTAGAATTGGTTTGAAGCGAAATGAATTCTGTGTGGTGTGCCTGTTAAAATCGATGTGTGTGTGAAAAGCGTAAAAATGACAAATTAATATGTAATATGGTGGGCTCCGGAGCCCAGTATTCATGAGCTCCGGTTGGTCTTGCCTAATATGTAAAAATTCACTCATTCTCCGGCCCAGATTAAAAGAAGTACCGGAGCTGAGCTCCGGTGAGCTCCGGCCCAAATTAAGCCCTGGTATGGGGACAAGCTGATTTATCTGTCATGCTAGAAGTTTCCCTAAATTGCATATTGGCCGTCATTTTAGCACTGAGAACTGTTGTGTACTTACAATTTTAAGTGACAAGACCTTGTTTTTTTAGTTCTTGAATTAAAAAGAATGGGTGGTTGTCTAGTCTTTGATTGTTGATATCATTTTAGTAAAGAACAAAGGATGTTAAATTTTCTTGCTGAAATCGAAAGAATAAGAAAGTTGATATTGCATTGCTCGGAGTCTTAGTGTTGCAGTACTTTGAGACATCCCTCCCCCCCCTCCGTAAATGTGTCCAAATTTCTCCCTCAAATGTTAAAAAAAACTTATTCGGTATAATCAATTGAATATTCTATGTACAAAAAAAATGCGTACTTTGTGACGCTTGTGATTTATTAATGACTGTCATTTTATCTTTCACCCCTTTTATTGAAAATTGTCCGAAAAATGTGTCCCAAAAATGCGACATAAAAGTATGCTAAATAATTTTACATATATTTAAATACTATTAGTACACAACAGCTTTAATCTATTGTTACAATATTCCCTAAGCTCTAGAATATGCATCATATGTATTTTTCTATAAATAGGTTACAATCATAAAAATTTAAACATAAGGTTACCAGGCAAAATACACGAAAGATGAGAGATAAAATGACAGTCAATTAATGTAGTTTAAATATGGCAATAATGAAACAAAAATATCAGGGGGTGTCTCCCCCTTACGAGGCTCGAACAGCAAAGTTATTTTTCTATAGTTTATATTTTGAAAGGGTATTAATATACTGAAATATTGTGAAAGGGTATTAAAATTGAAATTTTAAGTTATTGATGGGTTTAATTAAAACATTAACCATCGTGTGCTGCACCATATTACTATGTTCATAGTATGAAATTTTTTTCAATTTTCCCTCCTTAAAAATTGCTAAAAAAGCTGAAGGATAATTCCCCTGAAACTGGGGGAAAACCCCTAGTCCGTCAGCACTTTACTAAAGCTAAACGATAGCGAACATTTCTTTTGTAAATAAGGAAATTTCACTAGACTTTAGGCTATTCAAAATTCAGCCCACGATCAATACATTTATCTGACATAAATATCTTATCAAATTTTCTACAGTTCTGTCCTCTTGTCTTTACGCCCTAAATGTATAACAGTGTTGCATATTTGTACCTTTATTTCCAAGATGTGTAAGCCGAAGCTTTTGAAATCCATGTGACATTAACGCAATTTGCATGCACAAAGGATCAAATGTTCGTGATCTGACATTCATTATAAAAAAAAAAAATAGTTCCTTATCTTCCGGAGCGTTGGAGGCAGATTCGAAATTTTCCTTTTCTCCTTATTTTGACTTTCGCAGGTTATCTTCAATGTGTATGATTAGGGCAGATCCTTTTCTTCGGAAAACGTGATATGAATGCATAGAAATGAGCGTTAAGAGAATAGTCTGTAATTTTCACGCTCAGAAGAAGCTTTCTTTTTTCTTGGAAGGAAGGAAATCGTAGAATGCAAATCCAGAATTCTCAATGCTGTTCTATATGTATTTTAGGAAATGTTTCTTTGTTCTTAAAACTGTTTTCAAATTCATGAGTTTTTCTCGATTAGATATTTCATATTAGAATTTTAATTGTGTATTTCATGGAAATTTTCAACGGAAATTATTTTCATAACCAACCCAAATGGGGGAATATGTTATTTTTCCCTTTTTAATAGCCGGGTCAGTTGCTTACTCTAGGACTGACTGCTACTGAGGAAGAAATATTGATCACTTTATTATAATGGTGCCTAGTAGGAAAGCCAACGTTGCCCCCTATGAATAGCCACCTAATTTTGAACCATTCCAGATGAGAGGTTAGCACTTTCACTCTTAAAAATTTGGTGCAACATTTCACAAAAACATGATACTAGAGAAGTTGGCATAAAATGAAGAAACTTTTTCCAACAGTTGGTGATCCACCAAAGTATAGTTAAACCTGAGAACTAAGTTTCACCCTCTTGAGGAGCCAGCTTTCATGGTACCATGTTGTGGTGAAATTTTGCACCAAATTTTTAAGAGTGTGGACTGGCTCCTCAAGAGGTATCGTTTGATCATGGGAGGACATTGAAGCCACTAGGGATGGACGCGAGACGAGACAGACTACAGCTTTTTTGCGAAACGAGACAAGCATTTTTAACATTATGATATAGGGATTTTTGCGAGACGAGACAAAGCTTTCTGGCCGTTTTGCGAGACGCGAGACGTCAATTTTTCGTCTCGTGTCCATCCCTAGAAGCCACGACAAATTTTACGTGCACTAGCTTCCTTTAGAATACACGGTTCCCCTAATATCCAGTTGAGAGAGTTTGCCATCTAAGCGCTAACCAAGATCTACTCTGCTTCACTTTCGGTGTTCTTATGGGAACAGAATTTAACCGCCTGGGCTACTACCGGACTGCTTATCGAATATATTACCTAAAGATTTCAGTATTAAATTTTTGCGGCTGGCAAACAAAAAGAGGTTATGCTCTCCTCCTGCTTTCAGATATATGGACAGTGATCAAAATACCTTACAACAGCGGTTCTCAACCTTTTAACGTCGCCCCCTCCAACAAAGGCTAACTTACGGTGGCATGCCCCCCCTCACATTTTTCAGCATACATTCAGTTTTGTAATCCTAAACAATGAATATTTAGTCGAATTTATAACAAAATAATGTTATCAGTAGAGTTATATGAACATTTTAAGCGAAAATGGATATATTTTTGAGTAAAAATGAGAATAAGATTATTTTTTTAAAAACATACATCACTACTTGCTCTTTGGTTTTTCTTGCGACCCCTGCAAACACTGCGCCCCCCTTGGGGGTCGCGCCCCACAGGTTGAGAAACTCTGCCTTACAACATAAGACGTTAAAGTATTTCAAGCATATTTAAATTAAAATGTACCACGGAGATTTTTGAGCAGAAAGTGTATGGAAATAAAGAGCATGGTGGAAGCAATGCATGTACATATGTCTGCTCTTTTATAAAACAGAAACAAAACAATCTTCATACATTAGACTAAGTTCTAATAACTTCGGTTAAAAATATGCTTTATTTTACCCAACCCCTTCGCTTCCATCGTTGCGGATACGGGTCGGTAGAGAATTTCCCGTCAATGATATTCTTACTACTCGACATTTGGTTTTTAAATGTTCTAACAGAATCTCTACTGCGGCGTCTTGTGGCAATTATCGGAGCCAGCAGGTAAACTGCTCTCTTGCAGCAGGTATGGGGGCAAATAAGACCGTGTTAAAAAGTAACTTATAATCTTTCGGCATGATTAATGACTCTAGTTTTCTTTTCGTGTTTAGCTCTACCAGCTGGTTCCTCCTCGAGCCTACAGCCACTCGTGGAAGAGGATATTCTCGACAAACGAGGATGGCTTCAACCTCAGGACTCTGTACAGAAAGATGGGCGAATATGACTGTCCAGTTTTCATATTTGTCAAAAACACCAAAGAAGAAGTAAGTGTGTCAGTTCTCGGCTCTCATCCCATTTTACGATGAGGGTCATTCACTTATCGTCGTTATCAAATGAATATCTGCTATGTGCACTTTTTGGATATTTTGACTATTATGACTAGTTTACTAACTAAATTTTCGTATAAAGACTCTATATATGACTCTATGCATGGTACGGTGAACTGTGATCGCTCAAAAAAAAAGATTGCTATGGGCATCAGCCAAGAATGCTGTCAAATAACTGCTAATAAAAATTGGTAATAAACTTTTCTCGCATAGCAGATATTGGTTTGACAACGTCGTTATATTCTTTAATGAATACAAAAAATTTGATGTTGATAACACATGACTCCTTTGTATGTCTATCCAATTGTACATCCTTTGGTGCATTTAACTTTTGTTGGGAATTTTTTTTTTTTTTTATATATATATATGTAGCACCGCAGGCAAGGTCTCTGTTCATCAACTATTGGTATGAATAGGGTATAGAAGTTTCATACAAAGCCTTTTATAATTTTCATGTAATGTAAATTATATGAAAAGGACGTACCTGTTGAGTTCTTTTTTAATGCTTACTAAGATGATCCACCAGTAGTATTCTATGCTGTGGGAGCAACTATAAGAGATTTTCATTTTTAGAAATTGTGATTCCATGTCAAATGGAAAACGGGCGGGACTTATTGTATGCGCATATTCTTGATTTTAATTTGGATATAGCAGCTACATCTAGGCTATAATAATTACAGTTGAATATAAATACTCCATGAGAGACAAATCAAAAAACGAGTTGCTTCCATAGGAGTCGGAAACCAACTATAAATACGCAAGTTCTTGGATACATATGCATTCTTCGCCAGTGCACGAAGTGGTGGCAATTTTGGGTTACATCACGTGCCGCCAACTGCACAACTCCAGATTTCTCAAGAGCAGAAAAAGAAATCATATTCTAACAATTTTAACTTATTTTATTTGACAGTGAGACTCAATATTTTCATGCAGTTTTTCATACGGAAATTTGATAAAATATCAGTTTGATTAATGCACAAACTTGTACAGAAAAAAAATACCTGCTTTTCTATAGTACGAATTATTTAAAGAATTCAAAATAGAAAACTAATGGTTCTAACTATTAATGGGCAACGATTTTTAAGAACCGCTCACATAGTTTATTTTTCAGAATTCTTATAGTTTCAATTTTAGTAAGTGTGGATAAAAGTTACCTTTAAATTTCATCATTTTATTCTAATTTTCCTCCAATACATTAGGTGTGCCGTAAAGTAATGTCTGTTGTTTTACGTAAAATTCAAACAAATGAATTATCAACAAGTATTTAACTGCAAAAACGCTGCGCCTAAGGATAAAACTGATAAATTTTAGAGAGAGAATTTTAAAGATACTTTTCTTCTTTAAAGAGAAATGGGCACCCTGCCCCTTTTTTCATCTCTTCTTTCCTTGGAGGATTATATTCGAAAAGTTCTGAAATCGATTTTTTAGGAATTCGTGTGTGTTGTATTTTACAGCAAGAATTTTATGGATATCGCTTTTCTTTGATATCACGCAGGATATGTGGATAGAACGTTTTCTCAACCTATACCCTCATAAGTTAGGAATTTTAGAAAATGACCTCCACTCTAGAATCTGCGCTAAAAACTTTCATACGACGTGCAAAATTTCGTAGTCTTGGCTTCAGTAGTTTTGGTTAGGTAAAATAACATATAAAGGACATTAAAAGGACATTACTTTCTGGTGCACCTAATATAAATTGTTTAAGGAATTTAACAGAAAACTAATAGTTCTAACTAGTAGTGGGTTGCAATTTTAAAAACCGATTACGTAGTTTGTTTTTTGTTTTTCAAATTTTTGTAGCTTGCGTTTTAGCATTAACCTTTTACAGGCCAAATTGAGACTCGGGCATATTTTAAATATTTTTTGCATATTTAGTCTTCAAATGCATTTATTAAAAAATTAGTCATTTAAATGGGGGGAGGAATAATATGTATACAATTTTTTCTCTATTCCCAGTTGGGAGCATGGGTCATTTCTGGGGGTAGGGGTGTATCAAGATAGCTCTGTAAAAATTTATGGAAATGGCTATTATGATTTTTTTGTACAGTTTCCCAATAATGATATAAATTAAATTTCCATTCCAAAAAAAATAAGTCATCTTTTAACTTTATCTGCTAATTTTTTTAATCAATATTTATGGAATTTCATTTTTGAATAAATTTTTAATTTGATATTCCTAATTGGGATTATTGGCCTTTAAAAGGTTAAAATTCTTGTAGCTTCAGTTTTAGCATTAAGTTGGAAAGATAACTTTTAACCCTTTAACGCGCAGTGTTACCGCTCTGGGAACATCAAACTCTGACGTTTTGACTGTTGCCAGTCACGAAGAATAGATTGGATTTCTATAAAAATAGTGGCGGGTGACATAGCTCCACCAGAATCTTTTACTTTTTAGCTCGTCATTTCGCGTACAAAAAATTGTCACGATTATTTTTAATAGCACTGACATCAGCTGAAAAATGGAAGAATGCAAGAACAGCTGGATAGATTGCCCAATGCTGAAAAAAGAGCAGCCGTTGCCATCGCTCGACTTAACTACCAGCAAGATGGGCGGACGATCGAAACGTTCATCGCGTGCCACAGATCTAGAGACCCATTTTTGACGACAGATAGCTGCGCCCGGCACAGCCAGCTGTCATCAAAAATGATGAACGTTTCGATCATCCGCCATCTTGCTGGTAGTTAAGTCGTGCAATGGCAACGGTTGCCCTTTTTTCAGGATTGGGAAAGGGTTACGCCTCAAAGGGTTAAGTTGGAAAGATAACCTTTAAATTTCATTATACTTGAATTCTCCTCCAGTTATAATTCACGTACGAAAGTTCGGACAACTAATACATTTTCTCCGACCAAAACAATCTTGCATTCGTGCCACGACCTAGTGTTCTCCAGTGCACTTGTTCCCAAGTTACCTGCAAAAGCATAATCATAATGTGTTTTCAACTCCTCAGGTGTTCGGTGCTTTCCTTTCCACTCCTCTTCGACAAAGCGACAGTTTCTATGGCACTGGAGAATCCTTCCTTTTCACGTTCCAACCCACCTTCAAGGTAAGAGAATTCCTGTGTGTCTCTCTCTCTCTTCCCCATTATCCTTTTATTATACAATTTCCCGACGTCACGTGTGTTTGCTTAGAAAATGAGTTGGCTTGTTTCAATATTTACCAAATGGACCTCATTATACGGGGAAAACGCAACTGTTGGCTCTTTTGCAAGTAAGGTAGTTAACGTTCGCGTATTTGAATAATCTGCATCGTGTAATTTCTGGCGAATTCGAGACTTTTTGGAGGCGAATAATGTAATGAAGAAATTACTTGGGCTATTTTATACCGTTTGTTTCAAAATAGATATATTTTGAAGATTATCTTCTAAACGCAAGTCAGCGTTTCTCAACCTGCGGGGTGCGCAGAGCGTTTGCAGGGGGGGGGGGGCGAGAAAAAAGAGCAAGTAGTGATGCATGTTTTTTAAAAATTAATCTTATTCATTCTCATTTTTACTCAAAAATATATCCATTTTCGCTTAAAATGTTCATTCAAACTTTACTGATAACATTATTTTGTAGAAAATTCGACTCAATATTCATTGTTAAAGATTAAAACACTGAATGAATGCTGAAAAATGTGAGGGGAGGGGGCGATACCGTAAGTTAGCCTTTGTTGGGGGGCGCGATGATAAAAAGGTTGAGAACCGCTGCCGTAAGTAATAGAAACATGCTTTTAATTAGAAAAGGTTAATCGATTTCAAATATGGCAATTTTTTACTAGGGGCTGCATGCATATTAAAATGCGAAATTTAATTTTTATACGGTCCCCCCTTTCCTAGCACTTGTATTTAGAAAAATGTTGCGCTTTGTCTAAGAAAATTAATATAAAGAATTCCCTCTCTCTAAATGAAATAGTTAGCGAGAAAATTAATTTTGCAAATTATGACTTGCACCACTTTACCTGATGTTTTGACATCAGGTAAAGTGGTGCAAGTCATCATTTTGACATCAGGTAAATCTTTACTTTAGGGGACCAACTATGAGTTGATAAGATTCCATTGTTGGGAAAAGCCATTAAACACGTTCAAATGTGTGAAATTAACAGGTGCAGTTTTACCTAAAATGATCGGTACTGTTTTATGAAATTAGCGATAATTTAGTCCTTCAAAGGGATCATCTACTAATTACATCAAGCTTCTTTTAAAGTGTAAAAGAGAATGATAAAATAAAGGGGCAGGTTAATATGGCGTGGTAACTTTCACTAGAAACTGCCAAGCATGCGTTACAGGAAAATTCTATAGCTAAATTAGGATTTGAGAAGTCAACTGTCTATCCAGTGACTATTAACATAAATTAACGCCAGTTGAAAAGTAATTATATTTTTCTCACTTTTGAGACACGCCCCTCAGTGCTTGACGACAAATCCCAAAATTTTCAAATTGCAATATCTCGGAAACTATTCCATTTAGAGACACGGATTTTTTTAATTAATCTGCTTGGACACAGAGCAGCATTTTTCAAAATATAAGTGATAGGGGAGGGGGGACCGTATAAAAATTAAATTTCGTATTTTAATATACATAGCAAAATTTTGGTCTATTCAATGATACTACGAATGTACGTCCATGGTATTTATGTGCGACTTTATAAAAGCGTGCACGTACGTCCCTGATGCTGAAGGGTTTAGCTATCCCTTGTTTTTACATTTTATATACTGATATTTTCTTGAGCTATTTTAAAGTTGTATATTAGCTTTGAGGCTGCGAAAACACATGTTCGTTTGATAACGCCCTTTTTTGCAAAGCAAAGAATCGCATAGAGGATACTTAAAAAAAAAAAAAACTGTATTGAAGAAACGGTTTAAGATAAACTTTTAAATATTGCAGAGCCTGGTGGTGGCCAAGCATGCTAAATATACTTGACAATTGAAAAGCGGTGAATGACTTAAAAAATTATTTGACAATAATTTGACAAAATTGTTTGCCAACACACAATTTGACATTGGCGAAAACATAAACTTGGCCGAGATAACCAACGCCAATGTGAGCTACAATACATTTATTGCATAAAATTTTGAAAGTTGGTGCATGGCACCAAAATAATATATGCCAAGAAAGGGGAAGCAGAAGTTCGTTACGATTTCAAATCTGACGTAGTACAATCAATTATTAGCCATAAGGCTCCAGGTACTTTGAGGAAAATAAACAACCAAAAGACTACTGCATGCGGGAAAAGCGAAGTAAAGAAGAAAGAGAATAGAAAGAGAACAGAAATCTGTTTAAATTATCACTGCAAAACATAAAAATGTCCTTGGAAAATCAAAGTTGAAGGTTTACTTAACCAATTCAATCCAATAAAATCATCCAAAAACGTGAAATTTTAAAAAACAATGAAAGATTTTGAGATTTTGCGAAGATTTTTTTCAAAATGTGAAAATACTTGTCCATCACGTACGTATAAACCACTGAAGCGAATGAAGTAAAATTTAATATCGTCACAGGTGGTCAGTTAAACTATAAACATCGACGTACTTCAAAATTTTTTAGATTTTGTGATTTTGTGAAAATTGAGTACACGTTTGTTCCATTCCTGAAAACTGGCAATGAAATAGAAGGAAATTTGGAATTATGTTAGATGGTAAGTTAATTTAAGCTGTAGATGCGAAAATTGTTAAATATTTCAGATTTTGAGATTTTGTGAAAATCGTATAAATGTTATTCTCGAATTCCTCAAAAACTGCTTAAAAGAATGGAATAAATTTAGCAACATGATCACCAACGACTGAAACAATAAAAGTTTGAAATTTTTGGATAAATTTCAAAACATTTAATGTTTTTTAGGTTCTGAGAAAATTGAGCAAACTTTTTTTGATGCATAATGTTAAAATATACACATTGAATCAGACAAAATTTAGTTACAGGCTAAAAATGACATCTTAACTTGAAAAGCTCATTAAAACAGACAGAAACTTTAATTTTGACCCAAAAAAAATTATTTACTGTCAATTTTTCTCACTTTACTACTCACTTCACCAGCAATCTTTTAACAGCAATACACAGAAGTTATAACTTTGCTTTCTGTACTATTACCAATAAGCTAATTTCATTCTTTGTACTCCTACAATGCTGACGAGAATTCAGGCTTCTAGAAAATTTGCTTTACATACTAACCCATCAATAACTGGTACTTTAGTAAGAAATATTTAAAGTATAAAAACCTAGGCCATTCTTTTTGGGACAACTTGCGCACGCAAAAAAAATATGAAGTAATCGAAAGTAGTTTATCAAACCAACGCATGCACTGTATAATGCTCTCTGATTTTAACGTCGGTGTTATCTTTAGTAAAATGCTTCGAGAACTCCTAAATTTCTGAAATAATTTGACTTTTATTTTTTGAGAGTACACTATACCCAGTATCTTCTGTACCTTTTTATTTTCTTGGATATTATCAAAACTTTCTTTCCCCAATAACACAAGACTTAATTCAGTTTTAAAAATATCAGAAAAGGCAGAATGAAAAGTGTTGATTGAATTTGTGTTTGCTTATGCGGCTCTATAATACATGCCATAACTTTAAGCTAATTAATATTTATTGGTTCTGAACCAAATATAATTATTGAAAGGCAATTACAAATTATATCTTAATGAAGATTCGTTTCATCCTCAGATGCTATTAATCCAATAAAGCTTTATTTCTCAGCAGCATAAATTAACAATATATGTGCCGAGCTTAAGGTTAATCTTGTATATTGAAGTTCAAATGTGATGTAGTGCGCTGCGTTAAAAGAACAATTAACAATGAGTTACGAGCATTTCAACGAAAGTTTCATGAAAGATCGGGATAAATTTAATTTGGCCGACTTCTTCACGTCGTATTGTGAAATTAATAAACTACGTTAAGGGCTTTTGAAGTGAATATTTAAAGATTAAAGATTAATTTATTCATCTTTTCCCTACTTAATCTTGCTTAAAATAATGAAATCAGTTTACGTTATAGTAAATTTATGATTTAGTCATACATAATGAATTAAACCCCGTAGATTTTTCGAGTTCACATCATAAAAATATATTTTAACCATTTTCTCCAGATCTTGGCAACTGATTTATTAATTGTATCTGCATTTGACAAGTGCAAATAAGTTATTTAACAAATCTAGTTTCTAGTAGAATATTGTGTAGAAACCGTAATAATGACAATGGAAAATAATTTTCTAATTTTAAATGCATAAATTTACAATTGAAGTTTTCGTACCATTAAGAGATTATCAATGGTTTGTTACACATTTATACGACTGGACGAGTTTAAAGTTCCAGATATCGAATCAGTTGCTGCTTTTAAGGATTTCAGGATTAATGGTTATTCAGAGGTTAATAAATGAGATTTAGTTGCTTATGTCAAGTGTCTAAAACAATCAGACTTTTGTTTGAAATATTTATTCGAGGAATTGCTTAAAAGTGTAGAATGTGTGGCAATAAATTTTGCCATTTACGTAGGCCGTCCTCAAAGTAAGTTTCCCACGGCCATTAACCCTTTAACGCGCAGTGTTCCCGCTCTGGGAACACCAAACTCTGACGATTTGACTGTTGCCAGTCACGAAGAATAGATTTGATTTCTATAAAATAAGTTGCGGGTGACATAGCTCCACGAGAATCCTTTACTTTTTAGCACGTCCTTTCCCGTAAAAAATTGTCACGATTATTTTTAACTGCACTGACATCTGCTGAAAAATGGAAGAATGCGAGAACAGCTGGATAGATTGCCCAATGCTAAAAAAGGGCAGCCGTTGCCATCGCTCGACTTAAGTACCAGCAAGATGGCGGACGATCGAAACGTTCATCGCGTGCCACAGATCAAGACCCTTTTTTGACGCAGCTGGGTGTGCCGGCACAGCCAGCTGCGTCAAAAAAGGGGTCTCTAGATCTGTGGCACGCGATGAACATTTCGATCGTCCGCCATCTTGCTGGTAGTTAATTCGAGCGATGGCAACGGCTGCCCTTTTTTCAGCATTGGGAAAGGGTTGCCCCTCAAAGGGTTAAAAAGATACAGCGGTGTTTCAGCTAATATTTTACATAAAAATAACCTAAACTGTAACGCTTGTCATACCGTTTGATACGTTTCCGTAGTTCAGTGTCATAGACGTCTGCCGCCTGAGAAAGAAGCCAGAGTGTCAGAGTTGTTTCCAGTTTTCATCAGTGTAAAAGTGATGCCGGGACAGGAATAGGAGGATTCAACTCTATGGTACAAATCTGCTTCCAGCGACTTGCAGAAATTTTTGCTCGGGCATCACTCATCCACAGACTAAGTCTGCAAACAACTGTGACACTCTGGCTCTTTTCTCAGGCGGCAGACTTCTATGACTCTGGACTACAAAAACTTATCCCGTGGTATGACAAGTGTTGCAGTTCCGGTGATTCTTATGTTGAGAAGTATTTGAAATATTGCTTTATCTTTTGCAATAAATCTTTTCATATAATAATATTTGTTCCTTTTTATTTTACTGTGGAGAAACTTACTTTCCGAACAATCCTCGTATTCGTTCCCGGGATGTCTTTCGAAGAGACTTTCTGTTCAGCTCTTACAACTATTTTGATGCATGAAATACTGCTTATCACAATGGAATATCCAGCATACCATACTTACTTTTCCAGATTCCATTTGTTTACCATCAGTGCCATTCATCACGTAATGGTCTGTGTTTCCAAGCAATGGACTACCGACTTCCCGAGATTTGCCGAGTTTATTAAAGATTCATCCCCAGTCTGCAGCTGCTTTTCAGACTCGTTGATATTTTAATTTTTTTAATCAATGTATTTTTAAGGGACTTTTTCTGCCCA